>CM060831.1:47217500-47615000 GCA_030762175.1 Metallyticus violacea
GGTGCTATCAAAATGTTCAAGGACTAGTTCTGTTGCAAAGAACATATTTCATTTACCCAGCGTTTCTGCCACATTTCGGAATGCGGCCTCGATGTCATTGTTTATGAGTGAGTGTGAGTGTAGGCAACCTTGTTCTGCACTGATCCAAACGACACGCCAACAATGTCAGCAGTGATTATTCTCCAATGGTCCTCGTGAACAATCTCCCGACTTTTTCAAATTTTTGCGGATCGTCTTTCCGGGAAGTTCTGCTACTTTTGAAGCGCCTGTACCATTCATTGCCGTAAACTTGCCGACCGATTTCTCAAGTGTAATGTACAATTTCACGTCAGCTCTTTGTTCCAACTTGCTGTCCATGACGAAATCAAAAAATACCAATTGCATTACTGCCATTGTAAATATCGCTTGGCACACTACTAGATTACAGGTCGCTAGTGCATCGCGTGCAAATGTGTACTGTTACCAGTCCGGGAACTTTTTAAACACAAGTCCATTAACTAATCAGAGTTCGGAATAATTTATATGAACTGGTATTACAAAGCGGCCTAAATAAAACTCATAACTGGACCACAAAAGTGATATGAAAATAATTGGCAATGAAGTTGTATTTATAGGCAGTATTTATTAGATTAAAATAAAACATGTTCTAAAATATCACCTACAAGAGAAAAATTCATTTGTAAAATACTTAAATGTGCTAAATAGCCTTGTGTTGTATGTACGAACATATAGCTAGTGGAAGGGCCTGGAAAGTTGTGCAATTTGTAATGATAATGGGAAGGGAAGCTCAAAATTGAAGGAAGCTGTGTATATGTTGTTAGTTCGGCCAAGTCGGTCCTGGTGGTGTAGTGGTTGCCATACTTGCCTCCTAAACCCAAGATCGCGGGTTTGAACCCGACCAGGACCGATGAATTTTTTCGGGGCGTAAAAATCCTAAGTATGGCTTCCTTCGGAAGGGAAGTAAAACCGTGGGTCCCGTGTCGTACATTTACGGCACGAAAAAGAACCTCAAGCCTGAAAGAAGAGGCCTCTGAGCAAAATTTGTCGGCCGTTTCACACCCTGAGTTGAATGGGACGCTGATGACCTGAGATGTTAAAGAGCGTCCGTAAATAAATCAATAAAAAAATAAAGTTCGGTCAAAAATGGATTATGAGTGACATATTGGATTCCTTACAAAAAATCAGAGAATAATAACCAAGTTGTTAAAAAGATGTAGGCAAATTGTTGGGTCACGAAAAATGAAAAAAATCTGAAATCTAATGAAAAGGAAATATACCATGCGCATAGAGCCCATGAAGAGCTTTAGGCATGGTAAATATCCCGGGAAGATTAGCAAATCCCACATACAATGAAAGGAGCGATCATGATTTAAAATTAAGGGTAGGAAATAAAGAACTGATTCTAAAAGATTTTTCTTGTCAAAGCATACACTAGTTGGATACAGTAGCTTTTCTAAACTTGCCTTTAAAATTAACAGACATAAATTAGCGACATGATTTTAAGGAAGTTATACTTTTTGTTATTGCATTTTTGTAGTATTTTTAAATAATCGTTATTGTGATTTCTAGTTTGTATACTGCAATTTTATCTATGTAATGACAGATTAATTTTGTAAGTATTATTTAAATTTGTAATTATTTTCTGTATTTTTAATATTGTATTCTCTGTTTTATTTGACAGTCATCTGGGGATAATAGGCATTAAAACAATAAATAAATCCATTATTCTCCAGCCATAATCCTTCATACATTTAAATGCAAAGTCTCCCATAGAGAAACCATTTCCAATAGTAGAGAATTATAAAGTAAATAGAAAATTTAAATAGGTAAGTGAATATGTGTTTAACACTTATATTATGATTTTTTCAACAACTCAGCAAATTTCTAGAATTGAAAGTCTATGCCTCCGTATTGGATTGCATATTTTTTAAAAGTATTAGTGCGGAAGGGTTAAATAAAACTGGAAATATCTTTTAAATGGATTCCATTAATAGTTACAACAAGAACATGAATACTAACTTTGTATTGGGGAAGATTTAAAATGAACAGAAGCATATGTGAGATAACTGTTTTTTTAATTCCATATTAAATCATTTATAAATTCCTAAATGAGATCTGTCATTTGAGGGTAATCCATACGCTATGATGGTGTTAGTTATTAGCCTTTCCATTGACCTGCATAAATCAATTTTAACTTAATGGTATAACTGAGTGCTCTAGGAAACATTGTTGCAATAAATTCTTAATTTTTCATTAATATTGTTGTTAGTAACTGGCTATATAATGCTTTAGTGCTTTGAAATTAATGAAATATGTCTGTTATATTCTCCTTTCTATTTTGCATAAATTTGCTTAGTACAACACAGATTTTGCGACTGTTATTTAACTTTGCAACAAAATAATCGCTATCAAAATGCCAGAAATGCAGCGGTAAAATATATTGTAATAAAAAATTACATTAATATACATAATATATTACGAAAAATATAAAGAAACATATAAACATTTAGTTCTTAAAAACTGTATATTTTTTAATATATAAATTACAAAATCATGACATATCTTTTAAATATGCCACTTACAAAACAAACATATATGTTATGTATTTTATAACACCTGTATAGAATATAAGAAATGTAAGTTATTTTCATTTTTAACAATAGAGCCCTGTTAGTAAGCACTTGCATCTTTTATTTTCTTTGATGTTATCGAGTTAACTCATTTAGTGAGAACCGTGTGGTCTAAATCTATTAAGTTTAATGGCTGGAAGTTAGTTCAAAGTTCTTTATGCGTTCAGATCGAATCAGTTAGGGAGCTACGGATGAACGCTAGTGCAATAGCTTGGAAGCAAAGGCATCCAGTCTGTTGCCTGCCCCAATCAAATTAACTCCACACATTGGGAGGTATTGTCCATGCCTGACGCTCTTCACATTCGGCAACTAATTCAATCAAAGCTGAGAGATCCAATTCTGCATTTTCATTACTTTACGTACAAACAAATTTAAATGAAATAATTCTGTCAAACGAACCGATAAAAATGCTATAACACTGAATATGATATGCATACTTTGAAAGGAAACATTCTACTTGTACAGCTTACGGTGGAACACATCTGAAATATAAATTTAATTTTTCCGTAGTCCCTCATACTTTCTTATGCTCAAAGTAAATTAATTTCTATCAGTATAAAAACTATTTTTAAATAATTACATAAAATTATTGTAAAATATTTGGAAAAAATGCATGTCCAAACATATTTTTCTTCTAAAAATGTTGCACATTTTAATAAATGTTTTATTCTTTGTTTGTTTATCAGGAGTGTCTATGATGACTCTTTTTGTCCTCCCTTGCTTATTTCTAGTGTAAAGAAGAGTTTAATTATATATTTTAGCATTTTATATTTTATTAAACGTAATTTCACATCATAATAATATGAATTGATATTCTCTGTTGAGCTTAATATTATAGCTAACGAAAAGCTTTAATTTTTCTAAGGACTAATATATAGATTGATATTAATTAATTAAAGGAGTAAAGGAAAAAAATCAAGATTATTTTTATATTGACTTCTGGCGGCCTGCCAAAATATGAAAAATACTTTATGATTGCTAAGTTTATCTGTGTATACTGTAATTGCTGCTTCAGATATAGCAATATTCACTAGTTTTCATTCGCTTATACCTAATTTACAGTAATATTTTTTTTGAATTTTTGCCGAATGCATGCTCAGTAATAACGCAAACAGCCTTTTGCATTATAGCTGAAGAACAGTTTTGTAACCTGTACAAATGAAAGATATATGAATGTCATTGCATTCATACATCTGTACCAAGATATTTGAATATATTCCTTTATCATGCAAAGGTAACATAAGATATAAGCTATAAACTCGTATGCTTCACATGTTAAAGCCTATGTGGCACTGTAGCGTAAATAGTTAACGTTTAGAAATAGTAACTTTCCTTTTCTCTTCATAATATTTTATCTTTCTTCCCTCAGTTTTATTATTATATCAAATATTTCACTCACTCTTGGCCCTGGTTTCCTTTTCTAAATAGTTGTGGGAATGTATGAGCTCTAAAACCAGAAGTAAACGGAATGAAGTTATGTACTGTAGAACAGGTCACAAGTTACACACTACTCTTGCGTCTGTCACTCATCAGTTATTTTCTTTTGGGGGGTGCTCATAGATTGTGTTCTTGCTTCGTTATATTGGTCTAGTAGTTTGTGTGATTCTTACTTAATGCTGGTGTCTAGTTATAACTTTCATGCTAATGTAAATAATTAAGAGAAATTTGATAAGGGCATAATGATTACGGAAGGACATCGCCACAAACTGGTTGAATGAATTTTTTCATAAACAGGTTATAAAAGAGAGAATATTTAAACAGTAAGTGGCTGAGTACAGGGCAAAGGATTGATTATGATGCCATTGGAACGTGAATATGTAGTTCACTGACTGAATAGAGAAACTACTTCAGTATTAGAACAAGAAAGAGAAAAGACTGCAAACATTGACAGTTTCTTGAATGGATTAATACCAGCAGAATCGTTATACTGAAAAACATCCACCCAAAAACCAACTGATAATTAAATGTTCTTAAACTGATTACAAAACTATTGCGTCACTGATTTATCTATTTCATTTATTCAAGAAAATGTGCAGCTAATAACTTTCGCTAAGACGTTTACTATGTTTTTAAATAATTATTCACTGGAATTAATTGTATATTGTTGAGTTCTAAAATTATCAACATGTCTGTTTTATCTCATTCATGAATATTTTGTAAAATTCACACAACGTTTTTTCACTGTTTCATTTCTTCGATGAGATTCTATAAACTCGACTAGTTACTGGAATGAAGTTTGGTATCAATGAATAATTAAAGGAGCTACCCAAGCTGATGAATTAACGATCTTGCTACTTCATTCCTCTAGGCTTGGTAACCTCATGGGCCTACTGCAGCGATAACAAGGTATAAGTTACTAAATTTGTCATCACATTAGTTGTAAAATATCTCAAGAAGTCGCTATGCAATATTTCTTAAATTTTGTCGACAAAAAACTCATGAAATTTTAGATGTTGAACCCGTTGCTAAAATTGACATCGCTGATTCGCTGTAATCGGCAAGTAGTGTAACGGATCAGACTGTGTCGTGATGAGATGTCAACAATCATTACGTCTTTGTGTTACGAGCACCGGCTATCGGTAAACAGTGCTTGTTTATTGCAGGCACATACTGGAATACTGTGTCGGTAAAAGATAGCAAAGGACACTTTATTGCACAATTTGGGGTTCGAAAACTATTGGCGGAATTCTTCATTCCGTATCTTCATACTTATTTACTCTTGCGAGAAACTGCTGGAATCAATGAGTCTACCGAAGGGGACATCTCGATTTCCATAACTTTCATATTTGGGATAATAAGAATTGTTAAGGGAGATTGGGAGTGAATTTTCAAGTTCCACATTTATATATATATGGAACTTTTAATGTGATTGCATTGCGGTTAAGTTAATATGTATAATAAGCTTCATTCAAATTGTATAAATACTTTGCGAGCTATAAATCATTTCATAATCAAATGCTCATGAATTGAGAAAATTGTTGGCATTTTTGCATCTGGAGCTTTGAACCGCAAACAGAAGTTGTATAGAAAGATATATGAAATAAATTTGATGAGTAAAGTGTGATAATTTTTTAAATCTATAAGAAATTTCAATCTTTAAAATGAATCATTTTTCATGAAACTTTTCCCTTTTTATTAGTTTTAGCATGTTTTTGGTCTTATAGAATGCTGCACATTATGGTAAATTGAATTTTAATTGAATTTAAACCAAACTGTGACGCATGGAGCATTTTGAATGAGTGAAAATGAAGTTTTGAGAAGTTTAAGAAAAATATTTTGGAAGCAATGTCATTTAAAAGAACACGTGAAGCTCTTTAAATGACACAAAGCCCGAAAGGAAAGGGGCGACATGCAAATATTGACTCTCTGTGGACGCCCAAAGGTTCAAGGAACTATTTGCAGCAAAATACTTTTTTTTCAATTTTTGGCCGATTTTGACCAAGAACTTGTGCCCCTTAAACCGTGCTTGGTTTAAACCGCACTCTGTTTCGGCTGCATCCTTTTCCATACATTCCCGCTATATTGAAATCTTCCTTGAGTTTATGAACCAGTAGGTTGACTAGAAACTTGGTACTGGAAATTTTCAGAAGGATGGTGCTAACTGCCTTATGTTCAATGTCAGTGTGAATGATAATGTTTCCTTTTGTGTAGATCGGATTATATCTAAAGGACTTTGGCCATCAAGAGCATCTGACTTTATCCCAATTATGGGAATGCTGAAAGAGAAAATGCATCGAATTCAGCCACTGATTCTCATAGAACTGCGAGGAATTCAACGCAAAACTGACTCTGTAACTTCAAATATGTAGGTGAATATTTTTCGTACCGAAGAGACATATGCATACAATGACATAAAGGCAATGACCACCGCTTTCAATACGTGCTATGAAATAATCATCATTTGCATATACGTACCAAAGTATGTTCATGTCAAATGTCACTGAATAACATCTTAGTTTCAAATTTATAAAAGAAAAATGGACTTAGAGCGAGTGAAATAACTAAATAGTTAAAATTTAATTACAAACATGTCTCCTCTTTGTTGATTAACAGTTTAAGTGAATCAGGAACAGACCATGGATCGAATACAAAAATTTTGATAGAATAATTCTTTCGAAACCACCGGACGCTATAGGCTTGTAGAGCGGAATTAAATTCTCACTTCACTGTTAGATCACGACTGAATAAATATTTTTAGAGCACATTACCTCTTTTATTATCATTGTCAGTACGTGTGACAAACAATACACAAAACATTTTAACTATTAGATGGAGAAATACTAACAATGCACTTATTTTGTAAGACTTAAGTGCCGGTAACGCACCTGGTTACTTATAAACGAACTCTTTGAAGACAGGTTAGCTAACAGCAGCTGTATGAATCCCACGAGCAGCAGTCCTTGTGGAATTATTGTGCTCTTATTTCTATTTTTAGGCGAAAGAAACGGCAGTCTGCTGTGCTACAGCGCTCCCAGTGTACACAAAGTGGCAGTTTGGTAGACTGTGGATTTCTGTTTGCGAATTTCTGACCTGTATCTGTAAGTAAAATAATTTTTCTTTCTTTTTTGTTTAGTATTATTTATTAAGTAATTTTAGCGCATATTGCACTTTCCTATCTGGATTACATAACAGTAAATACAATTACATCGTTTTGGAAAAACAGAAAACGTAAACATTTCAAGAATTCTTTCAGTAAGTTTACTCGTGGCAGCACTTCAGCATAAGATTCACAGCTACAAACAACGATCTTAAGTTTCAAGGTGGTCTAGGGGTATACCCATACTTGCCCCGTAAACCAAAGATTGCGGGTTCAATCTCAGCCAGGGTCGATAGATTTTTTTCCGGGTTAAAATCCTAAGTATGGCTTCCTTCGGAAGGGAAGTAAAACCGTGGGTCCCGTGTCCTACATTTGCGGCACGATAAAGAACCTGAAGCTTAAAAGAAGAAGCCTCTGAGCAAAATTTGTCGGCTGTTTCACGCCCTGAATTGAATGTTACGCCGATGATCTGAGATGTTAAAGAGAGTCTGTAAATAAATATAATCAACAAGTTTCAAAACCAATGTTGATTACATTTTATGTTTCACTCTCTCACCCCAACCACCACCACTTTAAACTTTCAAATGACACCCCTACCTTATGATACTTAAATGTCAAAGAGGATGCTTGATTTTGTTTTATATCGCTGCAAGACAACCTGAACGTTTTGTTGATTTTTGAATAAAAAATAAATCAGTCGGTTATAGAATGAAAGTACAATTTATTTTGGCTAATGTTATAATTATTACTATTACAGCAATACAGTCTATTTGGAAAATCTTGACTAATCTGCCTATACTATATTCTTTCTTTTAAAATGTACAACATTTTGAAACAATTTATTATTAATACACAACTATTACATTAAATTCTCGTTGTTTTATATTGTTATTTTGTCCAAAATCATGTAATAGCAACAGTCCAGGTTATCACGTAAAGATAAAAAAACCAAATATGTGATAACAATTCCATCCTCTTTAAATTTTAAGCACTGAAATGTAGGGGTGCCATTTGAAATTTTAAAGTAGGGATGAAACATAAAAAATTTAAGGAACATTAGTTTTAAAATTCCTCCTCAATATCTATTGACCTGCTTTTATTAAGGTACATAATATTAAATAGTTATTAACTGAATGTTTGTCAAGTATAATTTAATTACCTCTTTAAAAGTTATTGTTAAAAAAAGTTCTAATTTTAATGCTCTGTTTTATAAATGTGATTAAACTTTAGAGTAATGTGTTCGAGGTTAGGAGATTTATTAGTACTTAACCTTGAAGTGTCTCTGCCCATTTTTATTTCAAGAAGGTGCACCAGATTCCATTTACTTGTCCATCCTATAGCGCATTTTTATGTGCAATTCAATTAATGGACTAGTAAAGATAAACATACCAGTGCGAGCTTCCAGTTAAGGGAGGACACTAAATTTCAACTCACGCAAATTCACGTGATATCGGTTGCGCGGCGTGGAATTCTAGGTATTGGTAAATGGTATGCAACCTCACACATACATACGTGTTCTATGTGATAGAGATGCAACACGCCCCGGTACATACAATCAAAATGCTGGAGCAGAGAGCAACATACGGGCAAAACACCTGCGTCTCTTTCTGCCAATAGTAAATCAGCTGATGCTGCAATATGGACTCAGCGTTACAAGTTTCTACTCCCTTATCCCTACCAAATTAAGTGTTACTGCTACTAATTTTGTTTTCTTTCTAGCATCATGTATTACATGCGCTCGGCGTATAACTGTTTCGATTGTAATTCAAAATGTTAGTCATATAAATATCTCGGCGTGTACGTTTTGCCTATTTTTTCTCCAAATATAAGTCCATTAGTTTGTGTTACGTAATTTTGTTACTGTTATTTTGCCCGCTCCTAACATTTTGTAAGCGAGAATTTCGTGCGTGTGCAGGAGTAAAAGCATTATAAATAAAGCAAATTGAAGAAACAACTTTTAAAGGTAAAATATTTTGTGCTTTAAAAATAGTTAAAATAGTGCTTTTAAACTTAGTTATATGAATGGGGGCAAGTGCTTTAGATATTTGCAAATCAATATACAGTATGTAAGTGAACCACATCGATTGTTTATTCAGGGGTCTTAAAGAAGGAATTTGAGAATAAGGAACGCTCAGGGTGGCTCACGCAGTAAAGCTTGGCAGGTCTTGGGTTCAATTCCATTGGGCCGACCATTCTGACCTTGGGTTTTTCCGTGATTCCCTTTGGTCACTTATGCGAATGTTGGTGAGACGGAGGCTTGCACTTTGCAAAGGTTTCTGCCCCGGCGTCTAGTATGATAGCGGAACTTCTGAGGAGCTCATACTCTTTGCTTCAGGGTGATCTACGTAGAAACATGACAAGAACCTCGTTTGCGTACGCGCAGTCCCTACCCGCGCATCCTGGCCGCCCGTGTATCGCTTATCTCATTCTTTCCTCCCTGAGGCACCTCATTTGGGACATAGGCACAAACGGCCAACCGTGAGCAAGGTTGAAGTATCGAAATATGCTCCATAACCCCGGCCAGTCCAGTCTGAGAAACGTGTGGTCTGTGGTCTCAAATGTCAAAAGTATGGTTTAAAGTTTCTAAAGGAATTGTACGCCATTACTTTCTCTTCTATCTCCAAAGAATAGACCGTATAAAGAGAGATAGTTAAGAGGCATCTTATTTTACTGCAATGGGTGCGATTGTGCCATAACGTGAAAGATAAATATTGTATAGAGTCTCGCTAAAACCTGTTAGAAAAAGATTCCTCATTTTGTATATTTCAAATTAAGCAAGCAGTTAAGTATGTTTCAATGTTCAGCATAAGGCAGCTACGAGTGTTATAATTACATATGTAATTGTTACTTTATTGTAATTCCTCCCGTGGCTCTGTATGCCATTCACTCTTACTATTTACTGTTCACCACTGTATATTTACTTTTAAAATGACGAAATTTTTAGCAACTAACCATGGCGTTATCAAACCGTTGTCCCTAAAATACACATTTCTTATGGAATGGAAACATTTTTTGTTTGTATCATAAGTAAGGAGACAACCATAATAAAATATTACTTGGCATGTACCGAACAAACACATTCGCAGACTACCGTTGAGCTGAAAAGCTTACTGAAATTAGAGGTATCTTTAAAATACAATGTTAATATTTCTAATAATTGTTAATAATGTATTCATGCTTATTACTTGCTTATCTTGTCTATTGTACGACCATTAAATAGATTTCATCAACTTAGAAAGTTGATGTACGTGTGTTAAAGTGGATAAAATCGTTTGTCTTGTACCTTTAAACGCGTATTTCTTCCTGGCTAACTTCAAGAAAAATGTAAATATATCAAGCAGCTAAAAGAAAACGTTGCTCAGTTAAGCATTTGTTAAATATAGTTATGGAACTTACAGAGTTAATAACTTTTATTCATGATCTGACCATGAATAAATTTTTGACTTAATACACATAGACAGTACCGCTAAAGGGGGAAGATATTTTTTATTCAAGGGAGAAAAGAGTTTAAAAATGGAAATTGTCGTGCCTGTTTACAAAAATGGAGCACCTGGTCCTTAAGAGAGAAATGGCTCTCATTGAAAAACTGGAAAAAAAATAATAATTTAAACAATGGACGAGCTTTATAATTCAATGTATAATACACCAATAAAAAGCAAAATGAGCTAATATTTATGCAGAAAGTAATTTGGAGAAAACAATTTAAATAACATGTTCTGAAACATCGAAGATGCAGATGTTAGGTCGTTTAGGGTATAAACATGAGTAAATTGTACATGATCCGTGTCGTAGAATTACAGCACGCGAGTCTCAAGTCTTACAGAATAGGTCTCTGAGCAAACTTTATTAGCCATTTCAATACTGGATTAAATAAGAAGCTAATGACTAGTCTGTTAAAGTATGTTCTTAAATAGAAATAAAAATGCACACTAATGCCATTTCGGTAGGGAAAATTTTCTACATAGTATTTTCGATCTAAGACACATAACATGTTACATAAAAAGCTATGACTGTATTATCATTTACCATTTTATTAGTTTTATTAGTCACAGGTAAAAAGTACTATTCCTTGATTGTAAAGAATATTTAGCTTATCTTAGTCTCTGAGTGACCTTTGTGAACATTTTAATAAATATTCACCTGCAAGATTAAGATAATATATTTTGCATATGTATGATCATCAAATGACCAATTTGAAATTTGGAATTGACAATTTCAAATACAGGGAGTTACGTTCTCCAAGTGTCTGCAGTCCCTGGACTCTATTCCTGACAAAAACCACAACAAGTATGTCGTCCACTTGACTTCAAAACAAAACGATTTCAAGATTTTTAACTTTTCTGTAGATCCTAAACTTGCCCGCTCAGTTTCCAGGCAGAAATAACGAAACTGTAAGCGAGAATAATTTTTAAAACATAAATGCGAAAGGTGAAGATCGTTTTTGATGACATTCGCAATTAAAATATATGCGCTATTCCATTAATATATGAAAGCAATCTTCTTCTTCTTCCTCCATATTTAAATGTTTTCGAATTTATTCATTTCTTTGTTTATTTAGACGAGTAAATCCAGCTACTGCTTTTAAAAAGTATCTCTGTGGCTTCTATTTTTTTCCTGTCTGTCCTATTCGTAGTCCAGTTTTCACTTCCATGTGTTGCCATTGGCACTTTCATTATTGTATAGAATTTAATTTGTTTGCTTTTGAGTCTTGTTCTTTAATGTTCTTCTTGTTGTTCCATTCATTACACTTGGTTTATTTAATTTTATATTCAGATCTTCATTTTTACTGTATGATATATTAAAATCCAGATAATTAAAGATAGAGACTAGTTTTATTATTTCTTCATTGATAACTATCTTACGCCTTACTTGATTATCTCTGTTAAAATACATTTATTTTGTTCTGTTTGTTGATTTTTTTTAAATTATATGTCTCCATGATTTCAGGGTATTAATACTTCTCTGTAGACATCTTTCATTTCCTGAAAAATAACTTGGTCATCAGCGAATAAAATTGTTTTCAATTTATTCGAATTTGAGTACTCCCAGTAGAATAGTTTTTTCACTCTTTAAGGGCTTCGTGTATATATTTATATATAAATTTAATATACATATACATGTATGTATATATAAAATAGAGCTGGTGATAAAGGGTATCCCTATTTGAACCCTTATTTCTTCTGTTTTATTTCTAACGCCATTATCAATCTTAATTCTTGTATTTTTACATGGACTCTGAATTACCTTAATCAAATGACTCCAATATCCTTTCTCTTGCATTACGTTCCATAGTTTATTTCAGAGAACCCTGTCAGCTTTTTTATAATCTAAAAATAATAAGAAAGTCAACAAGTTAAATTCCCTTCTCTCCTGTATTAATTGTTCCATCGTAAATATAGAGTCTGCACAAGATTGCGCTTTCCTAAAACCACCTTGTTCTTCCTGCAGCAGTACTTCACTAATAGCTCAATTTTCTAGAAATTGTTTTGCATAGATTTTATATATTGTTTAAAGAAGGCTTATGCCTCTATAATTATTCAAATTATTTTATCTTATTTTTTAAAAAATTGGGTAGATCACTCCTGTTAGTTAATCTTATGGTATTCGGTGTAATACCCAACACATATTACATTTTAAAAGCCTCTCTTTTGCTTTCTTTGATGCATGTTTTAACAGTTCTAAGTGTATATTATCTTGCCCTGGTGATTTTCTGTTTTTAAAGCTTGTTAGGATATGTTCAAATTCTACTTGCTCTGTTTCATTCATTATTTGCATTGTCCCATAATAAGCATCTGGGAAACTAAATTCATCATTCTTCCATCTGTTCCCAAAGTGTGGCAGCCACTTATTTTCTATATCGCGGAAAGAAAATACAGTGACGATAACCTACCAGCTCTGTTTCCGTGCTGTATTTTACAATATGTTTCAAATGTATGTCGCGTTCCCAACAACATCAGAAATCACTAAACATTTCGATACTGTCCATCAGCACTGTTAGAAACTCTTCCTTTGCACTCTCTCTTCCAATAGTTAATTATACAAGTATTTCTTGCAGACTGTACATCCTTTAACGTTTACAATCCTTTGCATTAATGCATTAACCCCAGAGTGGAGAGGCCCTAAGAGCAAATCGGCCATATTTGCCTCACAAGCCGATGCTGAAAAGAGGATGAACTCTATTTTGCTGAGTTATATGCAAAGACGAGTAGTAGATACATTTTTCTAAAAGGACAGTGTAAAGGCTACTGCTGATACATACATCTCAGTTAGTTGAGTTGTCTACCTGGATTATTGCAGGCGAACAAGTTTCTCGCCGCCACGAGTTATCGAGGTCGTTAATGCACGAATTCATGAAAAGGAGATCTGGGCTGCAATTCCCACCATAACCGTCCTCCCCTTCAAGTTTTCCTCAATCCTCATAAATGGCAAATGCTGAAGAGGTACCCTAAACTTAGGTATGTAACGCTTCCTTTCATAAAATAAATAATATCTCAATTTCTCATTTCACTTCATATATTACCAGTGTCCACCGTTTGTGATGCCTCAGCAGTAAAACCGGGCGTAAAACACTGTTTAGTGAAAAGAAAACTTTTCTCAGTGAATCATTGGAAGGAGTTTAAAACATTGTACGGAGGAGGGAGGACTTTTTTGATGTTCTGATGTAGCTCTGAAAGTGAAAGAAATCAGAAACTGGCAGATGTCTTATACAGTTGTATCATGAGAGACGAAAGCCAAATTATGATCTATTTAAAGATATAAAATAGACTTCGTCAACATGTGCCACGGAATGTATCGAAGAGCATATTACACACGGCCGATAGAATAAGCTCAAAATATAACTTTAAAATAATTATTTATTTAGTACGTATTAAATGAATTTTACAAAGAAAAATGTAATGTGCGTTAATTTGATACATTTATTTCTGATTCGATTGTTGGCGGTACAGTAACGAATATTTACATCTAACGTATTTGATTAACTTTGAATTTAGTACTTTAAAATTAGAATGATGTGAAATGTGCACAGTTTGAATATTCACTAAACAGTTTGACTTCTCTTCCACATAATTTGATGTTTGTGCTGGAAAAGTAACCACAACCTGTAACTCGCTTCTTTGTAATGGTAAAAGTATCATCTACAACTTAATGATATTTTTCTTAATAATGATAACTAAATTTTTATTTCATTATTTCGTGAACAGTTGCAGAATTTATTAATAAGGCTCAATATGTACGTTTTCTCATCAGCTGTTTAAGGAGCATCGTACGTGTAGAGACCAAAAATATGCACAAAGTTTCATTTTAAACAAGTCTGCGCACAGTGGCACTCAGTCAATTTCGTAACCTTGTAAATTATGAAAGTTATCCAGGTCCATTAGAAACAGCAGTTCAAATAATTCCTGTTTTAAATATTGCAGAATGTTAAATAAATCGCAGCATAATCAGAAAAAATAATGTATTTTTTGCCGCTCTTTCGCTTGTCAATTATTGCACTATTGGATTGAAGCAAATTGTGTGAAATTGTGTTAATGTATTTCCATTCAATTTTAATTCTGCTATTTAATAAGTTAACGGCGATCTGAAACTGTGGAACGTTTGGGAGGAGCGTTAGTGCATAAGTTGAAACCTTATGACCTTCCAAAACGATTTGCTTTCTGTGAACTTTGGCATTGAGTTCATAGCAGTAGATATGTTGGAGCGCGTATGACGTGAGTAGGAATGTCACCTTGATGCCTGTACTGTAACACGTTAAATATTTATGAGGTAGCCATAAAACTTTTTGATTTTCTCTTTCTAGTGCCACCAGTTTCATGCATATATGAAAGTGACATTATATGTGTTTGTAATTCAGTATTTCTGTGAACACCTTGCATATCTTGTTATGCATGTCTTTGGGAAAAAACATTTCTTTTACAGACCTTTTAATTTACAATATCCAACCACTTCAATATGGTTTCAACTTCAGTTAAAGCTTCAAGTCGCACATACAGAGTCTTCATTTTGATGCGTGGCCGACTTAACGGGCATTTGCCTGTCCTGTTTCTAACAGGTCTGTTCCCTCTGAACTTTCGCGCCTCTCCGTGTGCTGACGGTAAGTTTTTGTGCTTTACAGGAGTTGAACGTTGTGACCCCATGTTTTTCGGTGTTATAGTTTGTTAGTGCTGTTATAATGCCAAAAAGTTGAAGCACACAGAATCTTCATGTATGATTCCTACGTAAGAACAAACTCATGTAGAAAATTGATTTATGGAAAGATTCTTTGCTGTTCGTACGCCTCACAGAGAAACGGTTCATAATCTTGTGAATAGATTTAGGGTTCTTGATAAGAAACCGAAATTAAAACGTCGTGTTCTAACAGAGGAAAACCCCGATGATGTCGGAGAAAAGTTAGAACGAAGTCGAAAGAAATATCTGAGGAAGATTGCACAGGTATCAGGAATTTCGTAAACATTTACTCGGAAACCACTAAAATTTTAAATTAAAACCCGATACGATAACTAGTTCAGCAATTATAACCAAGCGATAATGCGAGATGAGTCAATTTCTGCAGTTAGGTGTTAGATAATGTTAATGTTCGCTCTATCGACCTACGTTTAATTTTTTTTTTTTTTTACGACTGAAGCATGTTTTTATTTACATAACCATGTGGCGACACACACACACAGAGAATAGATACGGGAGTGCTGAAAAACTGATCCTTTTTTTTTCCCCCTGTAGAAGTCTATGCGCTTGAATTTTAGGGGCTATGAATGTCTCCACAAGCAAACAGCGTACTTTCGGTGTCAGTAAGTCCCGGTTAAGCCGACCACGCGTCCCAAACGATGGCTCTGTATTTTTACATTTCCAGCGTCACTTCAAAGCCGCTTGCGATTGTTAGAGATTTCATATGGCTTTCTTTTGTAAGATTAGTTTTAATGTATTTCGATATCTTTATCCATAACTTACTTCATAACATTTTGTATAATAATAGTGAGACCAAGAATGTTATTTTTTATATTTCTTTGTTTTTCTACATTCCTCATTTACATTCAGTGCAGTTTGTATGTGCTTTACGAACATTTAAAGTAAGGTTTTCATCAGAAGTGCAAAAAGTTCATTCATATAATCAGCACATTTTGCCTGACAAAATAGTATTTATAAGAGTTTTATCCTCAAAGATGTAAGTATAGTTATTATTTAAATTGCTTTAAAGTGCCTGCTTCTAAAGAAAATAAACAAATTTCTGAATCAGTAAAGAACATTTTGTTCTACATACGTTTAGAACCAATCCTTTATTTACCATGGTGCTTAAAGTACCAATGTACACGTTATAGTATCGATCTCCCTTTCTCAATATTTTAACCATTTCAGTGCCTATGAATGTAATTATAAGCTTTGACCTTTGTCGCTGGATGTTACAGTATAATAACGTAGGATTAGCTGTGCTTGTACAGCAAAAGCAAGTCCACGCTACCGTAGCATCAGGTTGTATTTTAACCCCTTTTTGTGTATATTGCAGCCTATGAATGAAAGGGGTTATTACTCAGTGGGAGAGGCGATCCGGGGCAAGGGAAGGTTAGGTGCTATGGATGCCTTCTTTGTGTCATTCAAACTTCTACTCCGGCTCTACCGTTTTTGTTTTATTCATGTTCCCTGAAACAGTGACGCGTAACTTTTGTCATGCATGAGGATTTTTTAAAGCTGGTATAAATTCTATCTGCGGCTGCATTGGAAAATTTTGATGCAGCGGTCTCAAAACTTGATCGAATGATTGATGAAGCAAGGGCATCTGTTTATCAAATATAAGCGCATACCATATCTCTCCAACCTAACTGCGGGAATGGTGTGTACAGTAAATTTTAAAATTTCCGTTTGGGAACTACAGGGTCCCTTTAATTAAATTTTACTTAGAGTTCTTTATAGATAAAAATAGAAGTTTTAATTACTTTTGTAAACGAATGAAAAACAAGACTAGCATTCTCTAGGTGAAAGAGAATTAATTCGTATACTGTAAGGTAAAAAGAAAAAATAATGCATGCATCCAATAGTTAGGTACACGCACATCTGTAGATGAGATTACAGAGTATCTGTCTGGAAGCATATTCTGGCAGAATGCAAGGAAGCAGAGAGTTTAATAAATGAGCATTTACCACCCTAATTTTTAAATTCTCTCAGAATTTGAACATCTGCCGGGGAGTGTTGGTGATGAGAGATACACCCATAGATCGGGAATATTTCTAGCGAAAACTCCACAAAGAACGTTAATGGCAATGGAAAAGAGAGGGGAGTTGGGGAGGTACTCAGAAAAAGAAAGGGAGAGCTCAGCATTAAGGTTTCTATTCATTACTCATAGAAACCGTATGATATATGTATATCGATCTGTTTGTACAGGTGTATGTATTCATCTATGTATGTATGATGTATGTATGTTTTGATTTTTACAAGGACAGTAATAGCATGTACGGCCGTAAGGTCCATGCGACTGTTATACTTGTGTACACTTTAAACCTGCAACAATTAAAAGTCATTATTACTACTAAATTACCTAGATTCACGATGCTAAGTAAATAAATATGAGGGAAAACAGAAGCAGAGGAAATCTGCTAATTATTCAAGAAATATCCCCTGGCATCAGGCTCCCTCGATGGAAACTGAATTATCTAAGTACTCGGCCTTAGCAGTGCTTCTAATTAGAATTTACTAAGTAATAAGCGAACCATACTTCACGGATTATAGATTAGTCTAAAATTAAGGTTATACTTTCTACATGCACTTGGCATTCCCAACGGGACAGTAAAATAAACATTTACAAAGGGAAACATTTCGTGTTTTCCTTTTTTTTTTGTGATAGTAGTTTTCCATTTTAAGTTAACAAATTAAGCAATAATTGGATATGATAAATCAGCCAGCGAAATTGAAAAAGTTGCAGTTTTCTTAATTCTTAATGGTTATAATTTTTCAGGCCGAATGTAATAATGAAATAAATGTAACTATGATATTTTAAGAATGTGCATTCATATAACTTCAAAAGATTGTAAATTACACTTCCCAGCTTAAAACGGCTATTAAAATACTAAGATTAAAAAGATGATGCTCGAAAAGAACTATATATTATTCCGATCGGAGTGACTTGGGTGATGACGCTTGAGACTCGCATTCGGAAGGTCCCGGGTTCCATTCTTTGGGACCGGGATCCTAACCTTGAGTATTTTCGTGATTTCTCCTGATCGCTTAGGCTAATGCTGGTATGGATGTATCTGGAAACAATGTTAGGGACTCGTCTATTTCCGTGCATCACCACCCCTGAACCTTGGCCGCCGATATCCGCCTTACCTCTTCCATTCCTACCGTAGGTACCCCCGTAGGCACAAATGGCCAGCCGTTGAGCAAGGCTGAAGTAACGAAATATTCTCCTCCGACCCCAACAATCCAATTAACTGCTTATATTATTGCTCTTAGATATAGATTAATTAATTTGTTTACTTAAACATAAACATTGCTTACTTTTCAAACGTATATTCAAATGATTAAAACATCATCTCTCATTTTGAGACAGAGACGCATCTTTTAGTAGTCAGATGTTGTTCATCGTCCACTGATGATGCCAACAGTAGTAGTTGGTGAAAGCTATGGTAGCATATTTAACCGTGGACCACGAAAAAACAGCCCGGAAGATTTTTAACTGTTTTAATCATAACATCGACCATCAAAGCCTACTAAGTATCCATTATTCAAATGATCAGAAGAATGGCCGTCTGAAGATATTTTACAAATAAATTGTATACAGGGTCAATGCAAGGAACAAGTTTTAATTTGAGCAGTATTTTTTTTTATTTTCATCATACCTCCTTTAAGCAAATACGTTTATGCAAGCAATACTCCATCGCCTCTTGATTTGATGAAAAACACTGCCCAGCTAAGGATAATTATTTTATCATAGGGAAGGGACATAAATCAGAGAAATAATTTATATTCAGTCTAGTATGCATATATTCTAAATACATGCACACTCACAAGTACATTTTACTAATATAGAGCAAATATTTAATTTATTAACTTTCCGAAACATAGTATTATTATTATCGCTGTTCCTAATAAATCAAGATCTTTTATGATTTGTCTCCACTTCAGTGACACTACATCATCGTCTACAATTTCCAAATCTTCTTTCTCTTGTCATGAGATATTCCTTAATTTTTCGTGCTTCACTAATTTGAGTTTTGTTTCTAGTACTGATTCTAAGCTTTCGTTAGTAACCTGTCCTTTGCCATTTTACTTTATAACATCTTGACTTTTCTTTCAGTGTTTATGCTAATGCCATTTTACTTTATAACATCTTGACTTTTCTTTCAGTGTTTATGCTAATAAAATTAAACCTTCAATTTAATTTCTAATTGCTTTTTGAAATACTGAATATTCATTTCTTCTGAATAAAAATTTGAGCTGATATTAAGGACAATACTTTTGAGCAACATCTATTGATAATAAACTTCATATTAGTCATACGATATTTATAAATTCAGGTTAATTAGTAAAATGGCTTAATTTTTGTATTACATCTACATTACATCTACAGTATTTCGTTCTACATTTCCCTTTCACTGTCACCAGCTCTTACATTAAGACTCCATTTGAAAGCAGTAACCATACATTTCCCTACATATATTTTCTAAACTTAGAAAGTTTTGTATAACAACATTTTTTAGCTTTGTGATATTTACAGCATATTAATAACTGTTAAAACAGTGTAAGAACAGAAAAACACAATATTTATAACTGGAAAGGTTTTAGTTCAAGTACAACTAATAATATCAACATGCCTGTAAACGAAGAAGTTTATTTGGTTCAAAAAGTAAAACTTAATTCAATGGGAAATGTACTAATTTTAGTACCAACAGTCTTTCTTACAGAGTAAAACCCTCATCAATTAGCAGCTTTTACAGCGAACACGTCTAACAATGCCTAAGGTACATTACCACTCTGGCTGTGTGCTCCCGCGCCCTACAAAACAACTGTGCCTCGTTAAAAAGAGAATAAAAACAGAAAACCGATAAATCGATAGGTCTCGCACCCTTGACGCGGCGCTGATTCAACACCTGTCACATATATTTCCCCACACAAGTCCTTTGGATTGGAATTTATAGTGGAGAACCCCTTCTCTCCCTCACTTCTCCGCCCATTTTCCCTATTCTCTCTTTTGTGAACGATCTGATTACAACAATGCTTTCGAAAATACTAACAGTTCACCCGTTCCTGTGTGACTGCTCACTGTACAACTCCTATGCTGCTGCAGTGTTGGATTTATTTCGCAAGTAATCAATACTTGGCGGTTTTAATGTTCATCGTTTATAATTAATGCTGATGCTCTCACACTCATTAAGCATATTCTAACGGATTAAGTATAAAAAGTATATATTGCATACATGTGTCCCCATGATCTAGTCCTTCTGAACAGTTACAGCTGCGTAGGGGTGTAATTCATATTGTCACGTTATTAATTATCCTTCCATCGCCTAAAACCAAATATGTTCCTTTTAAAATCGCTCGCATATGGTCTAAACTTACTAATAGCTAAATGAAGTGACATCAGAGTGTAGCCAGAGTTTAATTTCTTTTAATTTAACACATTCTTGTTCTAAAAATGAACTAATAGACTATAAAGGAAGTAATTTTATCTAATAATTGTTATAAAACAAATTATAATGTTTCTTTCGTATTAAAATAATTTATTGATACTTGAATTACATAATTCTTCAAACAATATGCCTCTAATCCATATGTGGCTTATTGGGGAATCTCGTTGGCCCGTTCGTCTTTCCTTCTCACTAAGAAAAAAGAGGAAATCAAAGGGATATCGTAACTTTTAAAGAAGCTAACAGATAACCTTTTCACGCACGCGCTTAGAGTCCCTTTTTAATTCTAAAGACCCTCCGGGCATATTCCTACGCCCACATGTTAACAATATATTGCAATTCTAAAATATACAATTGCAAAGTATCCATGCCACAGTATTCTGCTTCCTTCCTGCTCTTTCTAAGCAAAGGATGTTCTATGGCAGCTTTTAATCGGTTGTGGTCTTCAGCCTATTTAATCCAAAAATATTGTTAATTTCATTATCTTAGGTAATTAAATAGCGCATATCCTATTTCTCAGCTAAAGAGCTTTGTCATGAAATTAAAAGGTCACTGCGATTCTTCCTCTTCTTCAATTTTGGACGTAAGTGTCGAGGCTGAGTAACTGACTTTCATATAGAATAGGCTCAGAGTTTTCTCGATCTTTTAAGATCTCTAACTTAAATTATAATGTAAATCAATATTCCATATAATTCATCTGACATTGCCACTACTGAATTTGGGTTTCCACATTTGCTTTATATTTCAATATAATATTTATTTACCATAAATCTGTTTAAATATTGTAAGTATATTTATATTTTCATTTATAATAGTGTTTTCGTTTATAATAGTGTTTAACGTCGGTTTTACTGCTGAGGCATAAGTTTTTTTTTAATTTTAAAAAGAGATTTTGCTTCTATTTGAATATACAGCTTAAATAGTTAAATATAAATATAAATTTTTGATCTGGTGATGCATGAAATTAAGTAATAAATTGAGAAAGTATTATTATTATCATTATTATATTATTATTTTTCTACTAAATACACACGCATATATATATATATATACATTCTGGCAGATAGATTATTATGGTCCCTAAAACAGCTAAACACCTGTTGAAATATTTATTTTACTGTTTTTTGCAGGCATTACAATATGCACATTGGAGAGTTTGTTTGAGTACATTAATACAAAAACAAAACCTTATACATGAGACATAGGTGAACAAGTTTTTCAAAAAAATCTCTTACATTTTATAATGAAGAAATACGACGACAGGTTTTAATTTAGTAGCAAAATGCAAAATATAAGTAATATAGTTCATAAAACTATAGAGATAGGCTGAAGTTGAGTAGCAAAATGCATCATAAAAGTAGTTAAAATTAAAATTCCAAAAAGGTCAGGCTTAATAATTATTTTTTAAATATATCTTGTGATTCTAAGTACAATATTTTCATCTAGGCAATGAAAAACTAGCATCATTAAATTATATATGGCACATGCAACATCGGCTCGACCATGGCGAGCCAGATAATAAAGGAATACTAATGGATGTGGGAAAGGAAAGGGAAACTGTGGTATCGAAATTCAAAAGAGATGTATATTTCAACTAAAAAGCGATTTGTGATGTGAGAAAGGGCTCCATCCTCATTGTGCGAGATGTATTTTCTGAAAAAAAAATGCAATAGTGGAGCTCTATGCGCTTAGCAGCTCCATTAAGAGAATCCGGGAAACTTTTGCAACCAAATTTCCTGGTTTTTATTTTCCTGCAAAGAGTAATGGAAAAAGTAAAGTACAATGGGATCATTTGCGAAAAAACAGAGCCCCATCCGTTCTTACACCCCCTGTGGTCACAGATATTATATCATGGGTACTGAGAAATGCTACTAAGCTCAAAAATAATTAACGAGATAGTTATAATGTACATTTATGTTCATGAGGCGGGGAATTGGTTTTCATGGGCCCCTGAATATGAACTCGAACTTTTTTAAGAATTGAGATATTCGAGTTTAACGTGTTTATGTTATATTGTGAGATAAGTGTAGCAGTAGAATAAAAACGTATGCACCACATTGTAAAGTATGTACACTTTCTAAATGAGAATAGAAAGTGAAAGTACAGAAACCTGATATAGCTTGAGAAGATGATTGATATAGGAGAAATGCAGAAATGATGCTAATAGAAACCAAAGGTCCCACAAATCATTGCAAAATTAAATCAGCCTTCAGACTCTTTCTATGTTTTCGCCGCTAGTGACAACATATAAAAATCGTTTGGCAAAATGTGTTAAGTTTAACTGTTTTAGAGTAATATTTTAAATATGCTAGTACTAGGTTAACACTTTATACTGTATTTCAGTCTATTGTGCAAGTTTAAAAGTTATTCCTGAATATGTAACACTAATTACTAAATCATTAATGTATGTTAATGTTTAACTCTACTTTCAACTTAAATACGTTTAATCACTCATTATTTTAGTATAAAATAAAATAGAGGTAAAATGTATTGAAATACATTACTCTGTTTTAGTAGTTCAAAACTTATTTGGTTTAAAATAAAAATTGGATTAAAATAAGCAACTATACATGCATTCAAAATATTTTATACTTATTCAAACGTTGTGGGTTTTTTTCATTACTGAAAACGGTATCTCGTTTTAAAAATGTTTAATGAATGAAAAGAGGAGTAGAGCAAGAAAATTTAAAGGTATTCCCATAGCTGAATATCTGCTAGATGTCTTCCCGTCGGCTGAGTGCCGGCCGTGGAAATCAATTAAAGCCGTAGGAGAAGATGAAGGCACGCACTGGCGACCGCAGTTAGGACGTGACCCACACTAGTCCCACGACAGGACGTGATGACTTCATTAGATCCAATTATTATTCCGATTAAGCATGCCCATTTCAAGATCTAGTTGTACCTTCATCAGTCCTGTCCCAAATCTTCTCCCGTTCGCTTGAGTAGTTGACATCCCTCAAGACAGTCGCTACCAGAATAAGCGATGCGAAGCAGAGAGAGATTTTCCTTGTTAAGGATCAAGATCAGTTCTTGAGACGTTTGGAAACCATTATGCCCATCAAGCTAAGCCAATATTTCTCCTCTATATACAATGTATCAGTGATTTTCGAATGCTGCTTATTAACATCCTTTCTATCTAAAAACTTATGGTTTCTCTACTTTAAATTAATACCAAACATTCTTTTTCTATGATGAAAATGTAAATATCCAGTAGCCCTTTTTTCCCCCCTTTTTAGATTGTCGTTAATGTTTCTCTTGCACGCCTTATCTTTGTATTATTCCACCTTCTCACTATACAGGAAAAATATTTTAGGGACATGTTCATAGCAGCAAAGCATAAAAAGTTGTATAAACATGATCCTGAAAATTCTTAATTTCAGAGTTACGTGACCAGAACATCATCATGCTCGGAAATAGCATAAACCAATATTTTAAGTGTCCCCACAGAAAAAAAAAATCATTGAATTCAAATGTGGTCATCGAGTAGACAATTTCATTTATGAAGTTATGTTGATATACGAGGACTGAAAAGAAAATAGTGCCAACACTGTCATCACGCTGTTAATGAATATGTGAGGGCATTGTTATTCCCAGCATGTGTAGAGGAATGGCATAAGGGTGCAACACACTCAGCATTGTTGATTTGTTTTTATTTAAGGACGCTCTTTAACATCTCAGGTCATCAGGGCCCCTTTCAATTCAGTGCGTGAAACGGCCGATAAATTTTGCTCATATGCCTCTTCTTTTAGGCTTGAGGTTCTTTTTCGAGCCGCAAATCTACGACATGGGATCCACGACTTTACTTTCCTTCCGAAGGAAGCCACACCTAGGATTTTTTACGCCCGATAAAATACGTCGACTCTGGCCGGACACTCAGCGTTACTAGTACATTATTTACAAACGAAGGAATTCGAAGCTGTCAAGTAATGATGTAAATTTGCACCGCCCTAAAGTTATGTTTTCTGAAAGTGAACTTTATATTAATATGGTGTGAAATAAACTCTGTTACAGTTATAAATGATAGTTTACTTGCAATGAATAGTTGAAATATACCTCAAATATGTAGGTCATGGGCATAGCTAGGAGGGAAAAATAAATTAAGTTAATAAATATATATTTTAACTAAAATAAAAATAAAATATATTCAGTGAAAGCTAAGTTTAGACAAGTTAGTGCTGGAATTCATTGAGTATTGCCAAACATACGAGATAATATGGATTTATTAATCTATTTTATAGAAAATGAGGGCATTTTAAAATCTTCCTTATATTTTATATATTTTTACTTAAAAATGAATCACTTTACACTAACTATTTTACTTGTGTGACATCATCATAAAATCGACCAATGAAACCAAATAAAATTACGAATTTTGACCAATTCAAGCCCGATATCCAGTGAAACAATCGAAAACTTTTATCAGGGGAAGTGTATTTGTGTTGTGATCAGTGTACCCAACACTACACCTTCACTATATAATTCCTGAGCACACATCACTGATCTCTTTTCAGTAATTGCAAATTCAACTAATTTAATGTGTATTTACTCAAGTAATTGTTTTTACGTATTCAGCCAAACAGTCTGAAATATTTTATAAATTATGTAAAAATGTCTGCCTAAGCAATCATAAATCTTAATAAACACGTTGTTCAGAATTGCAAACTGTTTCCTCTGTTTTGTTTTTATCAGTTGGTATTAGTAAATCGAACGGTAGCGACTGCAATAGTCTGTATTTATTTCATTCTCACGGTTTCTGAACAGATAGATATTCATAAATATAGCATTTTATAGAGTTGGTACTATAGTGGTAACCATACTTGCCTTATAAACTCAAGATCTCGGGTTCAATCCCGGCTAGGGTCGATCAATGTTTCCAGGCGTAAAAATCCTAAGTATGGCTATTATCGCTCCTAAATCTGAAATACTCAACAGCTGACCTAATTGCAATCCCTGAGAGAACATACCCATCTGCAGAATAGCTGAGGAATCCATAAAGACACTAGCCACTACCAACTACAAACATCTGTAACTCTCATCCTTTCTTTGTGATTAAACTCCTTTCGCGAATAGGAACATCAGCAACATTCTATAGGCTGATCACTAAAAACCCTGTCAAATAGACTAAGAGTGAATAGGGTGACGTTTGATTGACTAGTTGAGGAGATTTTTCCTGATTGCTTGGTTCAATTCGTGCATTCTAAGTGATAGTTTCGACTTTAAAAATGTCAAACACTCTACTGAAAATATCAGCCATATGCACTGGCGAAACGTCTGGAAAGGGGAGGAGTTCCAGTCGACCACAGCTCAATCTGTACATGGGACACTAGCCGAAAAGGCGTACAATTTCCGTTCTCTGTATCTTAATTATATGTTTAAGACAGCAGTTATTTTATATTTCTAAATAAACTTATAAACTTGATTAATTTGCAAAAATAATGTTTAATTGCAGCTCTAATATACCTACCACTGCAGTATAGTTGGAGTAAATTTTATTATAAATCACCATTATTGTTCGTAAATTTCCCCAAAAATTAGGTAACACGTTAGACTGTAAAATATCTTTCATTGGAAAGTCATATATCTATGGACATTAATTTGTATTTGGATTGTGCCAAAATATTGAATAGTATCATTAAATCTATAGATAATAATTCTATTCCTGAAGATATTAAAAGCATTGACTAACAATGCATTTCAGGTATACAATATTTAAAATAATGTTATTAAAGCAGTTAAAATCTTCTGGGTTGTTTTGCCGGTGTCCATGGTTTAACTTGCTACCATAGCTTTCACCAACTACTGCGGTTGGCATCATCAGTGGACGATGAACAACGCCTGACTGTTAAAAGAGACAGTATTAATCTGTCTCTGTCACTTATTAGAAGGTCGATGCATGCCATGGCATACACTATAATAAAACAAAGGTGGTTGCAAAAACACAAGGCTCTTTCAATCTATCTACGAGGGAGGCATTGGAAATACAACAGAATCCAAATAAATTTAACAAAAATGGTGGTTATCATTTAAACAGCTCATGGAAACCAACTCTTAAAAACAAACAACTACCATCCCTGCCCGTTCCTCCGCTCTACTTGTCGGTCCTGGTGGTGTAGTGGTAACCATACTTGCCTTCTAAACCCAAAGTTGCGGGTTCAAACCCGGCCAAGGTCAATGGAATTTTTCGGGCGTAAAAATCCTAAGTGTGGCTTCCTTCGGAAGGGAAGTAAAGCCGTGGGTCCCCTGTCGTACATTTACGGCACGAAAAAGAACCTCAAGCCTGAAAGAAGAGGCCTCTGAGCAAAATTTGTCTGCCGTTTCACACCCTGAATTGAATGGGACGCTGATGACCCGAGATGTTAAAGAGCGTCCTTAAATAAACCAAATCAACCGCTCTACTTTCACTACCATGTAATATTGATCGACCTTCTAAAATCAGACAGAGACGGATCAATACTGTCGTCTCTTAGCAGTCAGGTGTTGTCCACTGATGATACCAACCAAGTAATTGGTGAAAGCTATGGTAGGTTATATTAAACCAGGGACCACGGCAAAACGGCGTGGAAGATTTTAACGGATGTAATTACAGCAGGGACGTAAAAGCCTAAGATGTATAATAATAATAATAATAATAATAATAATAATAATAACAATAATAATAATAATATTCAACAAACAGAAAGTTCAAAGAATTCAATGTTTGGCGTTTCATGTAAACAGTGGAAGAAGTTACAACAATGAACACTTAGCCAGGCGCTTTCTGAGGTTATTGCAGCTCTCTTGCTATTTTTCCTTTGCTGTTTTATAAGTAATTTAATTATTAAATTACTCTTTGTTCTCTATCCTTCTGGTGCACTGAAGCTTTGTTGTAATATGCCTCGTTTTCTACTTATGTGTATTTTTTACATAGTTCAACTGCATTAACATCCTTCTGTTCTCTTAAGTGTTGCCCAGTTCCGTTCAGATCCTCTGGTGCAGGTTTTCGCGGATACCAGTGTTCACAGTATGCATACTAGACTTGAGGAACACTGTGTCAAATATGGGAGCCCCTTCCGAAAGCGGGTCATTCCAGTTGGTTGCCCTCTATGGGACAGCGTTACCGATACTCGTGATTTATCGATCAGGTACTGGGGACTACCTAGAAGGGCACAAACGTTTGCCCCATTAATTTTTTGTGCAATATTGATACATAACAGTTTTATATCAAAGATATGAAACAGTAGTAAGTATAAATTAAAACAGAATGAGCATTACCATGTTTCTCTTCCCATTTTACAAACTGCGATATACTGACACAATAAGCTATAGGTAGTAAGAAAAATCATTTAAATAAAATACATAGATATTATTCATGCTAGCATAGTATGTGGTGAAATTATGGTAGTGCAAAATGTTCCCCAATTATTGCCGTATTATGAAAGCAAGGATTTCTATATGGAAGATTTTTTAAAAAAAAAAATATATGCTAAAAGCTACAGGAATGGAAAATAGTTGAAATTTTTCATTTCTAAAAGTTAGCATTTTTACAATAATAGAGAGAGAAGACAATTCAATATAGGAAGATATTCAGCATTTAATGACTATGTAGAAGCTTTCCATTTAGGAGGGAGCATGTGTAGAACCGTTTGTTCATTTTTTTTTTTTTTTTGATTGATTTATTTATGGACGCTCTTTAACATCTCAGGTCATCAGCGTCGCATTCAACTCAGGGCGTGAAACGGCGGACAAATTTTTCTCAGAGGCCTCTCTTTCAGGCTTGAGGTTCTTTTTCGTGCCGTAAATGTACGACACGGGACCCACGGCTTTACTTCCCTTCCGAAGGAAGCCATACTGACGATTTTTACACCCGAAAAAATCCATCGGTCCTGGCCGGGTTCGAACCCGCGATCTTGAGTTTAGGAGGCAAGTATGGTAACCACTACACCACCAGGACCGACACCGTTTGTTCAGAAATATACACTTATACGTGTTGTCGCCCGTTTCACGGCAGCTGGCGGATCGGCAGTTGGAGCGCGTACTCCCGGCGAAGCGGCTGTAATATTCGCGCAACTGATACAAGTTCTCGAAATTACAATAAATCTTTTGACAGGAGACGCTGAAAATGTTGTTCTGCTACATTCACATAATTTGGGCATCTTTATAGAATAGTATTAATCACATGCATCAGCTCATTTCCCGTGATTGAGTCAATTTAAACTTGACAGCAGACAAGATCACCACTATCCACTAATTGCAGGCAGGTGATACTGATATTCGGGTAAGTATCTGTAAATTTATTAAATGTTACGGAACGTTAATGGCAGAGTAATTGATACTGGCTTATTATTATTTACATGACCATGTTTCGAAGCAAAATAACAGGTGTCGGAGTACATTAAAACCCGATCTTATGCATGAAATGTAGGTCGAGAAAGTCGTTGTATTTCGCAGTAAATGCCTTCAGTGTAATAGGCCCTATTTTTTTTTAAATAACATATTTGCAGAGAGATTCAGGAATGACAGTTTTCAACAACTAACTGATAATGGATGCCGATATGGATATTTTCAAATAAAACGGATGCATGAAATTCCTCCTTTTCCCTGTAAGTGCCATCAGTTTTGGATCGCACCTCAATACGCACTGATTTTTTTCTTTCAATAATAATTCACATATCATACATTTTTGGACGTGTTTATATTACATTTTTTTCCGTTTTGGTGCGAGGAATTCGCCCCCCCCAAAAAAAAAACAAATTTTTTGTTCCTGTATTTTTGTTACTCTCTGTATATGTAGTTTAGACATCACAATGCACATTTTATATATAATTTAATAATATGGACATATTATGATCAGAAACAAAGCAGAAAATCCTGTCGAGTCAGCAATATAAAATGTCCCTGTTAGATAAAAAAGGCAAGATTACTTTGATCAGACATACCAGATGCTACATGTACATGATGTACGAAGGTTAACCAAACAGCTGTTTCACTTTCACTTCTTGAAAATCTCACGAGACACTAACTCTACAGTTTTAAGACGATGTAAAAAAATCCTGAAACTCTTCATTTGAACTTATTTATATGATCAATATTGCAAATTAAACATGCATTGCAATAATTGAGGGATGCAGGTTAAACTATAAAATGTACCTTACGCTACTACTTAGAAGCTTATAAGTATTAGGTAGACCCCATAATTTTCCGAAGTAACTTACTTTTAGAGTAAGCCACATTTTTCACATCTTTGAGTGAGCATTTCTGTACACTTGAAACAATAGTCCCAACTTTTTCCTGCAGAAAATTCTAAAATGGTTGTCGTCATTAAATTTTCTTCCTTGTAAATCTTTCTGCAATTTTGAAGAAAGATAATAAAATCTTAGGGTTGTAATTGGGGGCTGTACAGTGAAAGTTCAAATTCGTTGAACCCACAGCTCTTCAAATCATCCTTTGCAATCTGGATAGTGTGCACTGATGCATTGTCATGCAGAAGGCGAATATCATGGCTCAGCATATCACCTCTCTCTCTCTCTCTCCTTTTTTTATTCAATTGCTGTTTACAGTTTATCTATAGAGCCTTCATTTGGAAGCCTGGTCGGCATAACGGGGATTTGCCTGCTCTGTTTCTAACGGTGTCCATTTTCCCGCATCTCCGAGTGCTGACGCGAAGTCTTTGTACTGTATAGGAGTGTTGTGAGACCATGTGTTTCAGTATGATAGTGCTGTTATAACATCAAAAAGCCAGTATATTTTGGCCCAAAGAATCATTATGTACGACTCCCTATGTGATGACAAACTCGTGTATAGAAGTGAGACGGTAATATATAGACAGATTCCCTGCTGTTCGTGCGCCTCATAGTGAAATGGTTCGCAATCTTTTGAATATATTTAGGGAAACGCTGTTCTTGATAAGAAACCGAAAGTAAAACGCCGCGTTCCTATAGGGGAAACACTTGATGATATCGGAGAAAAGTTAGAAGAAGTCCAAAGAAATCTCTGAGAAAGCTTGCGCGGGAATCAGTAATTTCGCAAACGTCCGCTTGGAATGTCACTAAACATTTAAAATTAAAACCCTATAACATAACTGTAGTTCAGGAATTGCAACCACTCGATAATATGAATAGAATTAATTTCTGTAATTGTGTGTTGGTAATGCTAATGTTCGATCTGTTGGTCCCCGATTTTTTTTTTTTTTTTACTTACGAAGTATGTTTTTGTTTACATGGCATAAAATAATAGATACTAGAGTACAGAAAACACCGATCTTGTACACGAAATTCCATTGTATGACAAAAAATTGGGTTTTTAGATGCTCATTGTAGCAGGAATACCATGAAATAATTCAAACAATTCCAAACTAATTCTTACACATTCCACGTTATGTTTCAAGGAGTACACCTAATTGACAAGTTTAACTGTGCATATATAAGATCAAATTATCACACATTTTACAGCAGCATCAAGCAACACATTAAACTAAAAACAACTCCTCCAACTAAACTAATTATTAATCATAATATATTATAAGCTATACCAACACTTATTATAATATTATAAATACGAAGTAAACCATATCCTCCTAATTTTTAGAAACAAAGATTTTGGAACTTAGCAAAGGATTTGAAGGCTTCGATGTGAGGATACAGCAGGCGATATCGTAACTTAAGTGAAGTTCTAAAACATAAATTGATGAACATCGTCTCAAAGAATTACAATCTCTTTACTAGATCACAAACACCCTCTTCTTCACATGATTTGTTATGCACAAGTTTAATTTTACAGCCGTGAGAAACAAATTAGAGCTTAAAAACACGAAAAAGATTATTATGCCACGACTTTCATATACTCAATTACTGACAATAAATAAAATATTACACTGCTTATTCTTAAACATAATACTCTGAATATTTTTATAATACTAATGTTTCTTTTTATTTTATATCGTGGAATCTGATACCATAATTACGTTTGTACACTCTCATACTTTTAGTGCACATGTAAATGCGTATTTTAGCATTGTGTGTGTGTGTGTGTTTTAAAGTGCATGTTTTAGAATTTCAAATGTATTCAATTTTCTCAACGCTGTTCATCTTGAATGAATGTAATAAATGTGTTATTTCATATGCACACCCCATATAAGAACGGTACAAATTTATTTTGTATGTACCAACAAGTATGCCTAGATTTAAATGGATAACTAAAACTAACAGGAAACAGCAGAGCATGTCTGTTTAGATATAACTATACTGCACAAGCTTAAAGTTAATTATCAAGGAAACTGTGTTACAACCAGAAGTTAGTAGTAAGGTTGAGCTTTGATGCATTTCGCAGTTTAACTGCAATCCCCACACACACACACACACACGCGCACACACACACACACACACACACACACACGCACAAATATCCCTGTAACCTGTCCAAAAAAGGAATTAACTTTTGAAATACATTTTAATTGAACCTTCCGTCTTTGGTAAAATACAATCTCTCTGTCAAATAAACGGATGTGCTTGCTCATTCGTAACATTTCACGCTGACGTATGAAAATTGCTGCAGAATAATAAAACAGCATTAATGAGAAAGTTGAGTGAGAATGCATGACTCCTGAGCTGGGCTGGAGAGCAGAGCGGTTATGTCCACGAAACTGAAAGCAGGGTCGGATGTCCTCGTGTAAGAAGCTTATCGTCTTCCGTCTACAGTAGAGGAGGACGCGAAAGGTTTCAGAACCGATAAAAGCGCTGTGAGGGATGGGAAGGAGCCAAACCCTTACACAAACCCCGATGAAGTGCCTTCTTCATCTCTTCCTGCCCCATTGACAGTGCGAGATGAAATATCCCTACGGTGTGGCGAAATTTTAGGCATGTGATTAAACACATTATCTTATTAAAGTGTATTATCGCTCAATCATGTGAAACTAGAAGCAACAGCCATAAAGAGCAAAATATAAACATGTAGTATTAAACCCTACTAATACTAAACACTAATTACACAACCAATTTAAATAACAAGAGTAAAGTTTTCCATGGATGAAGCAAAAATGTACAGTATGCAGTATCAATTGTGGCGAAAAAATAGATAAAATCGTATGTACGAGGATCACCTTTTAATTTGTTACAAAAACTAGGAAAGAAACAAACACACTGTTTCATTGCTTTTCAAAACAATTCGCATATACGATTTATACTGTTTTGCATGCTTTCAAACCAATTCTCGGAACATGTTTTCCACTCCAAGTTCTTATTTCAAAAATATATTCTTAAAGGCTTCAACAGTTTCTTGAGGTGATGAAAATCGCTGTACAAACATTTTTGTTTGACATTCGAGAAAAAAAAAGTCGTTAGGCGATAAATCAGGTGAATACGGAAAATGAGACATTAATTTGATATTTTTCTCCTACAAATAAAAGCTTTTTGACGTGCTGTGTAAGAGCTCGCATTGCCATGATGAAGAATGATGCGACGTTTTCGGTTGTTTTTCCTGATATCGTCAATGACTTCTGGCATACAAATTTTTGTATACCGTTCTTAGATCCTCTAAAGCTATGGGTGCGTCATGTCAAGTACAACCGAAGTAACAAACGTCATTTTTGGAAGGTTTTCGTGAACGAACACTTTTGGGGATTCGGTTCATCTTGGAATACCCAAACAATGGACTGTTACTTAGTTTCTGGCTCATACGAATATATTCAAGTTTTTCCCTCTGTGACGATGTTGTATACGGATTTTGCAGTTCCTTGGTAGAGTGTATGAGCATTTCATTACACAATAACACGAGCATTTTTTTTTTTTTTAAAGTTTAGGTCAAAGTATGCGGTACCCATCGGGAAGGGATCATTTACACAGCTAAATGTTAATGTAAAACCGAATGTACTGCATTCTCCGATGTGTTTAAGGAATCTGCTATCTCAATGTAAGTCAATGCCGATCTTCTTCACAGTATCGATGTTTTTGGAATGACAACCGATTTTGGTGTACCTTATGAAACTCATCACTGACGGACGTACGACCACGACGAAATTCTACAAAACAATTGCAAACAGTTTTTCTGATGCTGTTTCATTACCAAAAGTAGAACGAAGCGATTATATGCATTGCTGTTGAGTATGTCTTTACTAAAATCGTTAAAAAAATTAAGCAAAAACCTTCAATGAAAATTCTATTATTTCGGAAAATTTCTTGTTTAAACGCTCATTATAAACAACTACTCGCCAATTTCAACTGTTTTCTTTCACAATAATAAATGTAAATTGTTTAGAAAATAGTAATGACCTAGTGTTCGTTTGTAACAGCTTAAAAGTTAATCCTCCTACTAAGATATTTTTAGGAAACTAGAGGATAGACGTATAAAAGCACGCTCCAATACTTTGAAATGAGTTATACCTATAAAAAATGTACATTCTCTAGCACAAGTATATTTAAATATTATTTAAATATACTACAAACCATGGACGTAAAGAGAGCACACAATCCGCCTCGCTGGTACAAGGTTGCTTGTTGCATGCAACAATATATTACCGAGCGAGCTTCTTGTAAACTGTGTGGAGCTTGGAGGTTGGAATTGTTACGATAAATCTATTGCAGTTCCCCTGTAGACTTAACTACTTCCAACATGGATCACGATAAACCGAGCTCAGCCATGGCTGTTCTTCAAATGCATGTATTACACTACTTGCCAGCAATTCTTCAGAGGAAAAACGGAACTTGCACATGCACAGTAGTTCAATAAAACTGAGCTTCTGTACAACAATGAATGAATGATTTTTAATTCTTTTTAGTAGACAAATAGCCAAATGTATAACTGAATTTTAGGAGCATGAAAGAAAAGGGAGACATCCAACATTTATTCTAGAAACGGCTGCGGCAAGGAGCCAGGGAGAAGCAGAGTACTTATGAATGAATGAATTTATTTCAGAAAACAACATCATAATTAAATACGTAAACAAACAAAGTATCTAAGAATGTAGCACTACCAAAATAAAGATTCTCCCAAACCTAGACTACCTGATTATACTTCTACACTTTCTATTTTCTTAGGAATCTTGTTTGTTTGTCTTATAACATTTTAATTGCTATTATATCATGTTATAGTTTATCTCATTTTTCATCCCAGATACCATCCCCCCAACTTTTACCATTTCAATTTGTATTAGACAAATGACTATCCACTTTCTCACCTATATACATCCTCCTTTAAATTTTATTCTAAATCCTTTAGAAATAATACCCGTGTATGCATCCATGGAAGGCTTATTTTTCTAACTTGATCATAATTATCTATATATTTCTTTTTGCTGCTTTATATAAATCTAAAGAACTTTTATCCTCTAGGCTCTTGCCTCTGTATATCCTCTACCATCTTTCTCACTTCTTTACAAAATTCACTAATACTACTTTCACCCTTTCGCCATACAGCCTCCATTCCAATTTCTTCTAATAGTTTCCCCAAACCAAATCTCTCTTCGCAATACATCTCTTTTGTATGTAAGACATTCGTTTAATACATTGTTATTATCTAATTTGAGACATTCTTGCCAATATTTCAGAATTCTCTCCCACTATTATACCTTTCCTTGCTACTCTTTCTAGTTCTGCCAAACTCTCTAGTTTTGCCCCATACTTGGCGAACTTTTTGGTAACCCCAGAATATCAACCTTGTTCCACCCCTTAGCATAGTACTTATGTGGAGGTGGAGCAAATAGGCGAATCAAATGCTTAATAAGGAGAATGAAAAATTAACACAACAAATGGTAATTAGCACTTATGATTTCATCCCCTTATTCGAATATCTACTTCATACTATAATCTTAATACCCCCTTTGTATTGCCTCTGCTAAGGATATATACGCATGCATAAGAATAACGCAAACAGTGAACTACATACACTTTCTGCTTTGCATTTCTTTTACTTTGCTCTCCTATATAATCGAACAGCAGAGTTCTACAACCACATCGAGTTTATTCCCTTGTTCGTAAATCTGATCGGTTTTCTTGCAGAACAATGGAGCACGTGCGAGTAAGTTGTGCTTTGAGAATATCTTAACGCCATCTCAAATTTTCAGTGGCGTTTTTCCTCTGCTGTAAATGCAGAGCGAGGCCGCGCATCCCAAGAGGGTAGGTTTAAATACGAGGCAAGATGAAGTTTGTGATGTGAATATTTTAATACGCCACTAGAGACCATTCCTTACCATTAACCCGACCAGTGAATGCATCAGCTAGCCAGGCTTTAAACTGGACAGGATCGCCCTTCCTCCATCAGCATTTTTAACGATCCTATTTTAGGTGCAACTGCTTTCATTTCCGTTTCATTTCACTGCTTCCTGCGCGTTCCACAAATAATAGATTTTATTACAGCTCTGCAATTATATGATACTTCTGAACGTCATCATCTACAAAAAAAATCTGTTTCTTCATAAGAGATAGCTCATAAGAAGTGCTGACCATAATTTTAATTATCCGTTTATTTAAAGTTTTATTTATTCTGCGGCTATGCAGTAGAAACTCATTAGTGGCATTTCGATGCGTATGGTATTACACACTTCTGCTGCTAAACCCGTTTGCTTTCTTCAGCAAGTTTTTATGAAGCCAGGTCTATGCAGCATTTGTGTTGTGTAATGTTCTTCTTGTGATATCATTTCCTGGTCATGGGTATCTTCGTGGATTGCACTGATCTCTTTCCTTTCCGTGAATCCTTCGCTCTGCCATTTCACTCATTTCATTCCGTTGATTCTCTTGCATGGTCGAGAGTGTAGGCTGTGTTATGTGCTGGTGTGGCAGTGGCTTCCGCTTTCTGCAAGTTATTCGAAGAAGGTGGGATATCTTGGAGGAGGAGCCTATGTCGGAATTCTTAATCTGATAAATTTTAGGGGCCAGATCTAGTCCGCACCTCTCCGCCTTTGAACCCTGACCGCCCGGTGTACTGAACTTATCCGTACTCCCGGAGGTGTCGCGCAATGGGGGCATAGGCACAATCGCCAATCCTTAAGCACGGCTGTCCAATTTAAATCAATGTGATATTAAATACAAAACCGAATACAGGAAAACTAAATTGTGCAGAATATAATCTATAATAGTATAAGATGTGATTCACAATAATCACTTCCAATATATGGCTATTGATCTAGGGATGGTAAAAATGTTGTAGCTAATTGTTTTGGTACGTATTATTGTTTTTTTCTGCCAAAAGATTAATATTTAAATAACGCTTTTATTTTGACTTGTATTAGATATCTTGAATTCTTCCCTTAATCCAGTAATAGAATATACATTTTGTGGCTTCATATAGACGGCGCACAAGTTTATTTCACTATCGTGTGCGATTGCACTTAATGATATTTTCCTAAAGAGATGGACTGTTCCGAAGTTCGAGAACTATCTCTCATCATTGCCATGGGCAATCTGAAGTCAAGACAATATTAGTTCAGAATATTTGCAAGAGATTCATGATACAAATAATGAATGAGAAGAATATTCTGGGCAATGTCTTCGCAAACATGACACTACAAATGTTATATAAACTGCATTTGGGGTCGCATCTGTCCTTACATATGTATATAAACCTTCATGTTTACATATACGCTTATTTGTAAATATACAGAAGGGTGCCAAAAAAATATACCCGCTTCAGACAATAAAAAACTCTATTAACATAACAAAACTGATTCACACAAACAGAAAATGAGGAGCACTAATGATCTTTTACAGTTACAACAGTTGCTCAAAATGCTCACCATCGCCATCGATACGCTTCTGAGTACGTTGAACTACTGATTGAGCAACGTTTGCGAAAGTATCCCCAGCGATTGCAGTACATGCCGTTTCAATTTCTTCCCGATGTGCTGCCAGTGTCGCTGGTTTTCTATGGTAAGCAACATCCTTAAGAGTTCTCCATAGGTAGAAGTCCAACGGAGTTAGATCCGGAGAACGCGGTGGAAACTCAACCGGACCTTTTCATCCTATCCAGTGCCTTGGAAGATTGCCATCAAGGTACGCACGTACATCTCGGTGGTAACGTGGTGATGCCCCATCCTGTTGGAAATAAAATTACTCATTTCCATACAGTGTAAAAATGGCGGGCAAGAAGGATGTGCGTATCATGTTCAGGTACACTGGGCCAGTTACTGTTCCTACAAAAAAGAATGGTCCAATTAGACCCCTAGATGACAACCCACACCAAATATTAATTCCAGGTAAATTAACAGCCTTTTCCAAAATAACATATGGATTGTTTACACACCAGTAGATACAGACAGTTATGCCGGTTAACAGTTCCGTTCAACTTAAATTGTGCCTCATCGGACCAAACAACTTTCCCTACGAAGGCCTCATCCTCTTGCTCTATGTTCCAAAACCACTCGCAGTACTGCATTCTCCGATCAGGATCATCTTCATTTAATGCATGCAAAAGTCTTGGGATGAAAACTTTCAACTTTGCTGTTTTAATAATACGGCGTACGCTGGTTCTGCTAATCCCAGTCTCACGTAAACATTGTTTTCTAGATTTTTGCGGTGAGTGGTCAAAACGTTCCAAAACCATAGTCGAGGACGCGGGGCTTGTTACTATCTCGAAAGTGTGCAATTGTTACTAGCGTTGGCGGTTCTGTTCTGCACACACGTCTACATTGCCTTTGAACTCCAACAAAATTCTGGGTTTTTCAATATCAATTCTAAATTGCTTTCCGCTGTTCAAATGATAATCTTAACTCCATTTTGTTGCAGCAACGCTAGCATAACGTAATGTGAGTCACATCTGTTTACAGAACATCATACTATACATTACTGTTGTTTTTCGCTCTAATTTTGAAATATATTAAACAGATATCTACTGTGAAAGTGTGTATGCATTTATTTGGCACCCTCAGTATTGAAGAAGGATACATGGACTTTCGCTAAACCTTATTTTATACCTAACTGCGTCCGTTATTTCATTAATTTCTGATAGCAATTTTCGTGTTTCAGTAATCTACAGTATCTCGTTTTTCTTATTTGTATTATATGCATATATTTCATCACAATGTATTTTTATTCATGTTGAACAACATGTTACCAACATGTCGATTTAGCATGGCACCTGTCTTTCTTTGATACTTGATTAAAGTGTGCTACGTTTTATTATTGAAAGTAATACAAATTAAATTTTGAAATCTGTAGGGGTTCTTTTAAGCTCTGGGGCCATTATAGCTGAAAATATAACATTTTCATTCAGTTCCCGTTTAAACCAAGTATGATGTCTTTCTTTCAAGAAGTTGAGCATGGTATGCCAGTTTGAATGGAGCTAAAACATATTACTTTAACTTGAGACTAAGAACTTTGTTACCTATGCACCCTAAATATTTTATATTGGAGATAAATACACCTTTAACAATTAAAATGTACCTATTTTCAAAATGTTCATTGTTAGAGCTGTATCATGCAGGGATTTATTTTTCTAAAATTTGAATTTTAAACACACTATTTTGCTTAATAACATTTCAATTGTTCTTCTTTTTAACATCATATGAATACTAAGGTTCGGTTTGTCCTCAATACACGTGGAATAACACACAATCACTTTATATCACTTTAACATTATTTTTACTGTGTATGAGTGAGATTTCCTTTTTCATTTCCTTTTTGCCAATACAACACTAGCTAACCATCTTCTGAAAATGTATGCCAGAACAGCGTGGCATATGTGAGAAATAAAGCAATTTGATTCCATTAAGATAAGCCATTTCGTGTGATATTAAGGCAACATACTGTTATAACTTCTATTCTTTTATTATTTGTAGCTTCACCTATTGCAATATTTTAAAAAGAATTCCGAATGGCTTTCATTGTATATATTTCGTTTTCCTTTTTCATGATAGCAGCAAAACTGGCGCTGAAGAGAGAGAGAAAAAGGGAGAGAGCAATTTGACAGAAGTGGAGTCTACCCCCTCTCAACCAATTCGGTCACGTCCAAACCATTACAACACCACGAGGATGTATGGGCGAAACGCCGCCTGGTTCTTCCTTTGAAAAAGATGTCAAACTATCGAATTTGCAGCGGCAGTTTTCTTCACGAACAACGGAAGATAAAACAACAATCTCTGGCAATCCTCTCTCTAACTGCAATAGATGCCAACAGCAACAAACTGCACGTCTTGCTAATGTTCTGGCAGAAAACGGATTTTTGTGAGAACTTCGATTTTAGAAGGTAAATAAATTTTAAATATTGTCGTGATTTTAGATATAAGATATTTTTAAAATTAAGACTAAGAAGATCAATGAATGGTTTTTAAAGAATAAGTCATATTTTTTCATAACACAACTCTCAATAAATTTTTCTTTAATTTTCGGTACTCATATTTTCCTCTACTCTTGTTTTTCCTCTCATAAACATACTTGAAGCATCTTTTACTGCTATCTACTTCAAGCAATATTTTAAAATGTTTATACTTATTCTTATAGTAATAAGTAATAGCACAACAGTTTAGCAATAATTCAAATAAATATAAGCGGAAATTTTCATTTTGTTACATTTAAGTTACCTATTTTGTAATTTCCGAGTATACACAGTGTCTCAGAATAATCATACGTCTTTATACTCTCATATGTTTTTATGGCATGCATGCCATGCTGGTTCCGTCTCTTAGGGGTTATAGAGTTAGATAAAAGTTGCCTTTCTTTGAATTTTCTCTGTAACACTTTCCTTAACAAATAAACTGTAAATCTAATGTTCAATTGACGCGTGGTTTGTTTATTCATCTTCGTGTTTTCCTCTACTATAGCTGTATTATATATGTGTGTGTGTGTGTGTGTGTGTGTGTGTGTGTGTCTGTGTCTGTTGGTGCATTTACTGTTAGTTCGCATAAATAAAGCATTTATACATATATAATGCATACCTCAGCTCTTTGTGAGTCAGGTATGTAGTGAAATCATCAGTACTTTTAAAGTAGCAAAATATAACACTGTAACATAGGCATATTAAACACCAAAAATATTACCAAATTCTTATGCGTTTTAGAATAATAAGAGTTTCGTAATGCCTTTGGACTACTGTTATATATTAAAATTATTAATTTTTGTGTACCTTGATATCTCGTTAACAATCAATAGCTCTTTTAATGATGTATTGTAAATATTTATTCTATGAACTTCATTTCTTACACTCGTACACCAAGTTATAGAAAGAATTTCATTTTTAAAAACATATTTATGATCTGCTTGTTTTTATCAAATGCCAAATTTTAAGCTCGGTGCATCATCAGAACAACTTATCTGATCTAATCGCCCCACCATAAGGCCTAAACATTTAGAGCAATTTTTAAAGGAATAAAGTTCTTAGTTGACTACGTTAAATTCTACTTTAGAAAATCCCCCACGTGGATATTTTTAAATGTGTACGTGTGATTTCGTTGTAAATTGTTTAAGAGCAACATGTTTTAAATTTTATGTGCAATGTCTTATAACTAGGGACAGGATTTTAATACAAATGCACATTTCTTCTCTGAAGTCAGAATGTATGCTCACTTCGTATGTAAGTTAATTACTAAATTCAATATTTTATGTTGCATATAATGCATTATTTATTTTATCTTCATATTTGATTTACAAACACCATGTTTTCGAATAATATGTGCTATCGAGTCGGTCTTGAAATTTGACAAAACTAATGACAGTTCACACACTACACAATCAATAAGGTGTCACGTCGATGAATTCCTGCCTTATCTGGTCATAACCGTTCCTTCACGGTATGAAGGTGGCTGTTAAGGAGTTCTGGGAATTGGGTCCAAGTGCGGTTGGTTATGCTTATATACTTATAAACAGTCAGGAATGTAATGAATACGTTTAATCCAAATTATTCTTCATCAGTTAAAATTACTCGAGATATATTAAAGAACACAGAAATAGAAACTAACCCTTCCTATATATTTCTCTCATCTTTTTTCCTCTATTAATTCTTTGGAAACCAATAGTATTACGTTGTGCCAGTCATTAATGTACTTCAAAACCACTGTTTCCAAATTAAATTCGATAACTGCAAGTGTTGGCAATGTAGTGAAAGAAAAGTACATAGTATTCTTTCAAAAAACCCAGAATAATATATGTGTGAGATTGAATAAATCTTGGCAGGGAAACGTTTCGAACTGCCACGTGAAACACCACTAAAAGCAGATCAATTGGCAGCTTTTGCATACGCACCCCTAAATTCCCGTAAGGTGGAGAGAAGTTTTTTCCGCTATAAGGATATCTTGGGAAGCAATAGACGGCAACTAACTATGGAAAACTTAAAACTTTTGGTGGTCGTAAGCTTCAACAGAAAAGAGGTTGAGAACGTGCAGAACTAAAAATGTATATTGTTTAGGTTTTTTTTTTAATTTTAAGGAAAATTATCTTAATCCTTCGATATTAAAGATAAATTTTGATGAGTTAAATAATTCATATGCTTTACACAATATTTTATTCACGGAGATATTACATAAATTTGCGTTAAATTTTTATTTTATGTCAATATGATTCCTTAATGCTTTTTATATGGACATATTTATATGCATATTATGGAAATTTTAGTGCATAAATGTGTACATATTAAAGGGATTATTTTAGCATAAAATTCCTATCCCTACTTATTGCCTTAGGTTTAAAAAATTACAAAAAATCTATGTCATAAAATACTCACTAGAATATTCACTGTTTCTAAAGATGCACAAAGTACTAACAATAATGTCCAAAATGCAGACACTTTTGTCGTTGTTTTTCCCCATATGTGTGCGTATGTTATCTTACCAGTAAACCCTGGTAAAATTATGAACAAAAATAAATATTAATTTGAACTATATTATTATAAATTTATAGCATAAATCTGTTTCGTAACCGTATTGTGAACACTTCTCTAAATAGTAAAGATACAAGTACAAAGTAGATAGCATTAGATACAAATCTATCTACTTTTGCATCCCTGGTTTTAATTTTTGGTAGATCTTCATTCTTTTTTTTTTTTCAGCACAACTTGATACATTTCGGGAATTTATCTTTGCTCTGTTAGCATTAGGGATTGGGGTTATGTCCCGCTTCTACAGGAGGGTAAATGACATCATAATTACGTTTCCTTTTTTTTGGGCTAGTGGACAAATTTTCCTGAGTATTTTCCTGGGTGATGTGATGTGAGCCTCATTAAGATTAGGGTCGATCTCATGTTCTTTATCGGAGATCTCAGCACATAATTTTTGAGGGATAATTGAGTAAGATTTTACTCAGATTAGATTTCCATTTTTTTAACATAACTTTCTCATTCGGTATAAAATTATTAATTACGTGTAGAATAAAAACACAAGAATAATATGTTTAAACAGAAGTATATGAAGACGCATTATGTATTGAACAAACATTAATGCCACAGGCAAAAAACTCTTCCTGGGCTAATGAAGGAACTACTGACCTTGTATCTTCGTTTCCACGTGAACAGTTTTGCTGTCGCCGAGTAGACTCTTTGAGAGAACCCCAACTCTGCAGCCAAACAAAGACCAGTTAACCGGCTCCTTGTCTTTGTCGTCCATGCTGTTCACAACGCCCTGCCACTTAGCCGACATAAATTTAAACGAGACAAAGCGCATCTGTAGACTGAAAGGTGGTTCAACATTCCCGCAATTTGTACTTCACTAAGCATTTATGATATGTTCGTGGGAAGAACTGACATAACAGTGTAACATTCAACTCTATGTAAATATATAGATCGCCTTCTGTTCATATTGCCAAAACGTGGCCTCGAATATAAAATTTAACCAGCATGTGAGTTGTACAAAAATTGCGCAGAAATTAAAAAAAAAAATCTTTATTTTATTAAATGTGCAAAATTTTAGCCTGAACGCAATTTTAACTTATTTTATTTAATTATTTAATTGTAAATTGGACCGGATATGTTGCAGATATTGTGAAAAAAATCTTTTAACCACAATTTTCATTAAACTTGATAACATGATGCTACATAAAAATGCACTGCTTATGTAAAAGTGGATGTGTAAAATCTCTAATCCAAGAATTGTAGCAAATTTATTATCCTGGTAGGTGCTAGAATTTCCTGATGTAATGGTTTTGCGATAAATTTATGTAATTGTAACTAAATGTGAAGTATCCAGTTTTGCCAACTTTGAATCCGACCTTTGGCAACTTAATTTGAAGATTTGGAGAACTTATGTAGCGCTTATAGATAAATTAAATTATTTCGTTTTCTAAAGAGGGAAGGTGCATTACAAATAATCTGTCACAAACAGCAAATTTATTTATAATCAATAATCATCTAATGATAATTTACATTGAGCAATGAAATTATGGTATCAATGAAATGATATATAAATATATTTCTTATGTACAAGCAAATTCTGATTGAAGGTTCTTGTAATTAAAATTAATAGAAAAAGAAAATTAATAAACGAAAGAAAACGAACTTTGACAGGCACTGTTAATGAGGTTATAAAACTATTCTGTTTCAGTGTATATTTTAGTATACTTTTACGTCATGTAATCCTGTATGCAAAATAATACTTGCGTTACTTATTAGAGAATAATATAATTAGGTATGTATTGGGTTTTTCAAATTATATTTGCATGAGTAGATGTAAGCATGCATTTATTATTCACGTTATTACGAGAGAAAGGGCTTTAGGTGTGCATTTTTGCCAATTTAAACTTTAAAGTGTTGTATGTAACGATATATTTACATTTAAGAATAAACAATGAAATTGACAATGGAGATATTGAGCTCACAGAGGTAAAACAAATACATTTTGGAACTGAGAGCACAGCATCCAAATAAGGAAGAACATTGACTGATTTGGGCAATGCTCACAGAACGCTCAAAAAAGAACAACTCAAGGACATGGCTTGCATTGCATTAAGGAAGTAACTCCTCAATTCCATCAACTTATAATCCAGCATGAGAAATTATTATATGCATCATTAAGAAGAAATTCGTAGGTTAAATATATGCAGGAATTCCATTTGATTAAAATAATACGTATTTTGAGCTTGCTGTTGTATTGAATGTAATAAATGTCTATTATAATTTCAACTACAAATTCTCGGTGTTCTAAAAACTGAAAAATCTTAAAATTAATCAATAACTCATAGAATTTTACACTATTCGGATATTTAAAAAGTTGTTTTGTGTGATTGTATGTGACTTTTATTGAATTTTAATAACTCTGCTACTTAGCTCAATATCACATGCATAAAAACATCAAATAAAAGTAAACTTAATTATTTAGTGATTAGTATTATTTTATTTTCTAACTAGTAATTAATTTTAAATAATATATTTTTTTAAAAAAAATATGAGTAATGCTCGGCCCTTACGAAAATACCCGTAACATAAATGTGAAAAAACTTAAGTATCATAAATGAGGATCGACTGTAATGGTAATTATCAGTTAAATATTTTCATTTTAATCTATCATTTACATTATCCGTAAGTCATCCTATTAAATAACTGTAAAAGTATCTGGGATAATATTTCTTCTGGCTATATTTTTCAATAATTTTCGATATCTGTTGTCATTGTCATAATTATAATTGTCGTCTCATCAACTAGGATCAATAATATACCATGACTCACTGCAAAATTATGAAGTGCGATAGTTGTAACACAAGTATTATTCACTTTCTAGACAAACACTGCAGTTTTTTTTTCTCATACATCAATGTGGCTCTTCCCATGTTTCATGCCAAGATTTGAGAGACATTGTATACCTCAGGTTGTGTTACGTATTAAGAGGACGTGTCATTAAGAATGGCCGATAAGCACGATCATTGTTTCCAACCAACATTCTGGCGTCTTCCCCCTTATTATTTTTATAATCGACTTTAATATCAGCCTCTACAATGCAAAATTCAGCATACGAAAATCAATTCTAAAATTACAGTTTATTTTCACCTGTTTTATAGCATCTTAAAGGCATAAACAACTGCATTATGAGGGAAACAGCAGACCTCTTTAAACTTCTTTCAGTAATGCATACTGCCGCGATTCTCTGCTAACCACTCTCCTAAAATACCATTTTTATAATTTATTTAATGAACTGGGGTCGGATTAGGGACGTAGCTGCAACGCTAATAAAGAAATCCTAACCATCGTGACTTAAAAGGGATCAAATTAAGGAAATATCGGACATATGTATACACTTAAACACAATCAACATTCGTATTATGAAATTAATTTTGTTTATAACCAATACGTGTTACTTACATTCATAATGGACGCCAACCAAGATGGCTACCCCGGGGCAGTCGGTGGCACGTCCGCATTCCTCAAGCTATCACAACTCGACTCTCCAAATCCGTTAAAGAACGCTGTCTAACTCTGTGTTACACATGCGCAGACCCTTAATTTTCTTTACATAATCTTTCCAAATGTCGCTTCTACTTCTTAACGAACTTAATGCTACAATACATTTCTCCAACCCTCCTCCGCCATATGCCACAATATTAAGCGTAACAATGCAATATGAAGTTTAAATTCTCTCAGAAAGCCTTACATGGTCTTTCCTCCCATAACAAAAGCTGCTTTTTACATAAAATATATTTATTTTTAGCTAAATCAATAGTTGGCAGCATGTTCTGTTTCACAGGAATTTTGTTTTTGATAATAAACATTATTCACACATTTCATGGGATATTAAACAAACTCTCTTTTGTTTAAAGATAAGTATAAGTAATTTAAGGTATGAATGTGACATCGTGCAACATGATAATTAATTTATTCTTTTATTGTTAATTTCATTTTGAGTCAATTTATATAGCTATAAGTAAAAGTTATGTCTACAGTTCTGTTCCTGTGTTACTGGGTCAAATCTTGTTTCTTATTTATTCAAGAGCATTGGCGCCTTTACAACGTGGTTACAGTTGTAGTTCATTTTTTGTTATTTAACTTGAATTACTTTAAATGAATTGTTTTAACTGACTGTATGTTATATTTGCATAATTTACAAGTTACAATTGTTGTTTCTGTTCGTATGCAATTTTCAAAATTTCCAAATATGTTGGGTGGACTGAAAGGACTAAAATATGTGTGTTAAACCAACAAAATTTTAGTTCTCCTGTTTTAAGTCTGGTTATTCTTCCTCCCTTTTTCATTTCAATTTTTTTTTTTTTGTAGCACATTTCTCGCTTGACAGTAAAGCTACCTTTGTGTCTCCAATTGTGCAGTTGTTTTCTAGAAAGTGTTGCGAAGGTTGACGATGACGGATGTAATTGCTACCTCCTGGCACATTTCCCTTCTCCATACATCATCCGTCCGTCGCCTGTGAAGTTTTTCTGTCCCCATAACTCACTAAAAAGAATGAAAGAATAAAATCTTATTAAATATTTGTTTTCATTCATCTCATACAAATTTAAAACGTTAAAGCCGAGAGCTAGGAACATTCGGCGTATAGTGCTCAAAAAGGAAAGTAAGAGAAGAAAATAAAATAATTTTTTAAAAGTTAAGAATAGACCAGGAAAGAAATTAAACATGACGGGGAAAAAAGAAAAAAAGAGAGAGTTTTGCAAAAATATAAGAGAAAAATAGCGTAATGTAATATTAGAATTGAAAAAATAGAAAAATAAAGATAGAGAAAAAACGGAAAGTATAAAGAAAAAGGAAGACAGGAAAGAAAAAGACGGAATATGTGGGTTTTGTAGGAAATTACTTTAATCAAGTGGCTAATAAAGAAACAGGATTTACCTTTATTGCTTTTTATGATTTTCGAAACATAAATATCCTGAATACTTAGAAGTATAGCTTTAGTTTACTTTACTTTTATTTTATTTTATTGAAGCTCCCAAAAAATAATAAAAGAAAAGAATAAGACAGAGAAGTACATACCAGAAATGTAAATAAACATACGACCAAAAGAGGGGAGAAAAGAGAGAGAATAGAAGAGTAGAATTGAAAAAAATAGAGAAATAGAGAAAAAAAATGGAAGTATAAATAATAAGAAACATGGGGGAATGGAAGAAAAATATGAATACATGTGGAGTTTGTAAACAAATTACTTTAATCAAGTGACTAATAAAGAAACGGGGTTTATCTTTGCTTGTGTTTATGATTTTCTAATATAAATACCCCGAAAACTCTCTGAATTAATGTTTTAGTTTTTGTTTAGTTTAGTTCTGTTGAAGTTTGATCGAAAGGGAATACGCGCAATAATATCTCAAGAATCATTGAAATGTGTTTATTTACCACAAATGTACTTTATAATGGTCATAAGCATCATCATCAACTTGGCCAACATTATTTACTTCTTTAATTTCAAAATATTAAAGAAATAATCTTTCTGGAGTAGTTAACAGAGAGAAGTTAAATCCAGAATAAGGGTACTACAGAATTCTCTTAGTCTTGCAGGGTAGCTTCTATATATGCATCATCATATCAGCATCATTATGGCCGTTGCTCTCAACGTCTGCTACTCTCTTTTCACCTTCGACTTAATCCGGGGTTAACAAGAGTCTCAGAGATTTTATTTTATGCATTTTGTGGACAGGTGCTATCTAGGTCAAATTGTAATTTGTGTAGAATGGGTAGGCCATTCTGTGTTGCACTGGATATTTTTCTGCAAAGCTAACACCATCATGTTATGAATGTTATCTATAGAATATGTTGTTTATGGGTTTTAGTATTTGGGAGAAATGTTTCATTAGCAAAGAGCATCATCACAGCTTTATATGCGAAAAGTATAGCTCACTTTTGACAGGTGCTATAAGTTTAACGAGGTGGTTTTTAGATGTCTTTATTTTTACTACATGGAACAAACATGTGAGTAAAATGTATGGCTCAGATACTCGTAGTGTACTAACATCTTGCTCATCACGGAAAAAATCATTCTAATTTAAATCCATGCTAGACTTACAAACATGTGTATGATGATATTAACGGCTTTGGGCGAGATTCTTCAAGAGAAGACATTTGTTCCGTACTTGTGGAACGTTATACAAAAGAGGGGGATCATCACAACAATTAAAATCTTGGTTTAGGCCTTGTTGCATGAAACTTTACCAATATTCATTAGTTAGCTCTCAGTGTTTAAAATAATGGCGATAATATTCTGGAACAACGATGAATTTTCTTCAGAGAGACACAGCTAACTTGGACCAATATGTGTAAACACCATGATGAAGGTGTTAGCTCCTATTCGCAGTGTTCGACATGTCAGACACATGAACGACATCCTGCAGTTAGTAGTCGTGTATTTATTTACAAAATATACTTGTTGCATACAAATCTAGCTCAGCCATGTTACAAGGATCCTGGGACGATATGTGCATACCACGTTTATCTCTTAAGAGAAAAACGGTATTTATAATAATGAAATTAAATATTTATATAATAATAGAAAAAATTCCAATTACATAAATAAAATAAACAGAAAAGATATCAGTACAAAAGTAAATAACTTACATTTCCGCTCATATATGCACAAATAATTACAAAAATATTGTTACTCATGTTCCTCTACCCTCCTTCATTGTTGTCAACCTCTTCCGATCTGAGCTCTCTCACTAAAAAATTTATCTACTCCCTCTTCCTCTTTCTTGTCTGTCATCAAAGTCCAGCACTGCCACTGCCCTCTCTACCTATTAACAAACGGCGCCGGTAGATATCTCTTCATTCTTTCGCTCTCTTGCAGTACGGCAGAATATGTATTTTTGGCTCATTGAAGGGTGAATTTATTGGTTAACTTGAGCTCAAAGTGTTCCAACCCCACAAGATATTTTATCTGCTAGTTTTTACTCGTATAATGGTTAAACGGAGGGAGAGGCGTATGGTCCAGTATGTGTGATGTAGTTAATCTTGCTTAGAAGATTACATACTTGCATACTTTGGACTTACGTGCTAATGTATTCACTCCCTTGGAATAAAACATATTTTTAGTACTAAACATAGTGCAATGGAACTACAGTTCCCTCTTTCCCGCCTTAAGTGCCGCTCTCCTTCTCTTCGTAGTTAATGTTCTTTTCCTAAACGCCGGAACACAGAAGAACTGTTCTTTCGTAGTGACTCGTGTGTATCCTAAATTCATTGGCCACTTGATGATTCATGCCCTTCAGGAATCGACTAACATCGAAAAGAGCAACGCCTTCTAACTTTATTCGGTGACTGTACTATCGTTTTACCGATTTCCTACATATACACTTTAAACCCACTATAAATAGCGATGGAACTGCAGTTTATTAACAACTCACAACCACTGATGGTGCCTCAGTTTGCCAATATTGCAAACATTATTTACTCGATGTACTTTGTATTTCGTTTGTATGTATCTTTAAGTATTAGATTAACGATAACAAACACTGTTTTCCGTAATGTGTTATTAATATTTGTTGCCATTAACAGGTTAATAGGCTGTTAAAATATGTATATGGGCTATCACACCTAGCCTTTGATATGTAAAGATTTAGTCAGTTAAAGCTGTATTACAAATGCAATGAGTACATCTGTGAAAGTTCATAAAACGAGATAAATGTTACAGTTTTTCCATAAGTCAAGTGAAACCACTCCAAAACTGTATTAAAATACTGGGAAAAAATCCTTCAAACTGGAGGTAAATTTTACTGCCTTACTTGCTAGGCAGATTTATGAGAAACGGGAAGGAAATCTGCTAATTACCTTCCTTCATTTTTGGAGGACTTCCAACTTGGAGATGCGATATTTTCTACCGTCCAGAGGCAGCTGGAAAGAAAACATAGCATGCTAGAAAATGGAACCACAGAACTGTATTCCAAGCAAAGTTGAAGTCACAATTCAAAGCACGCAAAACAGGCGATCTTTACAACACTGTATTTAGTAGCCTATCATATATGCTAGGTGACAAGATCAGCGTCATTTGCTTTAAGAATAAAAAATTCGGGCTAGATACCAGTGAACTATATTCGAAAAATTAACAACCTATCACGGAAATCATATAATATTTCAATTACCTATACTGTAAATTTAAGAAACGCACTCGTTGTTGGGTCCGGGCCATTCTTAAACTGGGTTCGCCGATACACAGAGGAATCATTACATTGTCTTTACATACCTAGATGTACGTAAGCTTGATAAGTGATACTCTAGACTGATACAAACTCACGACTTATTGCATGAACATGCCGTTAACATTTCAATATTTTTTTCGTTTGTAATTTTTCTAAATATATCGCACTGTGATTAATTTTAATATTTTACAGAGTGTTTGTGTAATACAATGTCACCCTACTTTAGAATTTTCATTGCTGTACTTTAGTCTGAAGCCTTGCATTGTTTATTGGTACACACAGCTTAAACAAGACGGCGGTTAACGAATTAGGTTGTACGATATTTTAACATGAGACAGCACTTGAAAACAACAGCTCCGCCTATCGAACTTGAACGCTCTGTATATACACCTAAGACATTTGTATTTCATTAGTATGCCTATTTCTTTTCAACATTAATGATGATAAAAGTCATAGCCCTTAACTGCAATTGTTACAGCGCGAATTTCTGGGCGCTTAATGGCTGTGACTATTTTATTTAGTTTGACGCTTGTGTACAACACCCGGTACCTGCATGCTAGCAGGTTTTAGCTAATGAGCGTGTTACTTTGTTCCCTGTGTCAATTAATGTTTTGTTAGCGCTATAAAACCTAAGGCTTTAAATTTATTTACGCGTTTAACTAAACGTTTAAATCATCCATTGCTATATTTACTTTTGTTTCGCAAATGTCTTCCTTTGTTTTTGGGCGCTTTTTAAGGAATAGCATATTTAAATTTGCTTTTTAGGTTTAATTATTTAGCAAATGCGATTACTTATATGACAACAAAAGTGGCATAATAATAATAATAATAATAATAATAATAATAATAATAATAATAATAATAACAACAACAACAATAACAACACAATTAGGTGCACTTTAAACATATGAGTTTTAATTTGGTAAAAGTGGTTCTATAAAATCTTTTTTTTGGGGGGGGGGTTATTTACGGTCGCTCTTTAACATCTCAGGTAATCAGCGTCTCATTCAATTCAGGGCATGAAACGGCCGACAAATTTTTCTCAGTGACCTCTTTTTTCAGGTTTGAGGTTCTTTTTCGTGCCGTAAATGTACGACGCGGAACCCACGACTTTACTTCCGTTCCAAAGGTAGCCATACTTATGATTTTTACGCCCGAAAAAATCCATCGATCCTGGCCGGGTTTGAACCCACGATCTTGCGAAGGCAAGTATGGTTACCATTATACCACCAGGACCGACTCTATAGAATCTGTGCAAACATTATTTGGTGTACCTCTTTCTCTCTCTCTCCATCCAGATCAGTATTTATACACGGTTTTGCAAAAGTAGTGGTGTTTATTTAATTTTCATTGAGGAAATTAAATGTTCTCGCTCGTCACCGCATTCGTTTGGATATTGTGTCCGAAAACAGTAATTCTATTATTGAAAAATAAACTAATTGTTTCCCGTTTTACAAGGACACATAATTTATAACATCAGGGTAAATAAGACCACAAAGTTATGAATAGCTACAACTTTATTGTCCCATATCTCATACAGAATACTGCATGATAACAAACAATGAGAGAATGAATCTAAATGGATAGATATAAATGTTAAAAGAACAAATTAGAAGGAACTTGCAAGGAGGTTTTGATTCCATACGTGTCATGTAGCTATACATAGTGATGAAAATATCTCAAAATATAACAAATTCCTTTTGATCAGACCAAAATCTTGGGATATTGTAACAATCGGCTTTATAATGGCAATATAAGATTTGGTAGATATGAAAACTTGTCAGTATTGGTTGAATAATCTGTATTATCTCCTGTTATTTCTAAATGGTACAAAGTCAATTCAGTGCCATAAATAAAGCTGGTGATAGCATTTAATAAGCGGAACTAAAATGTGTAAATAATCCTTTCTCTGTCTGTTAGACTTTTCGAAAAAATAAATATTTTATCTCCAAACATATGACCTGCTGCTAAATGCTCTGCCTTGCTTTTCACTCATAAATTTAGGATGCACTAATTGCAGGTACTCAGTATGTATTTGTCTGCATAACTTACTGCGAAAAAAAATTCACAACTATTGTTGCTCACTTTTTAAACAGTTGTTAACATCAACACTTCGGAAATAACATTATGTCAGTGATGTCAAATATAGTTTTGCGAACCCAAATGTTTCACATAAAAATGTTCAAGTAAATTGTCATTAAAACGCTTCGAATTATGGAGGAAAAAAAGCATAGGACATTATTTCTGTTGGTCTATCCATTATTGTAATATAAATGTGGGAATTCCAACACATTACAAATTATATCAAATGAAAAATAACGAGAAGTTATTTTTTCGTAAAACAACACGTCAAAAGCAAAAATAATATTAGAGAAGTTTGTCCCTTTATAGCATGGAATGACCTCATAAAATTATGGCAATGAATACCCTTCCACATAAACAAATACTCCTCACTGAGAATTATTACAGAAGATTTTCTTAATTTTTCATGTCTACACACAATATGTTAATTTAAATCATACGTGTAAAAACCTAATATTTTATTTAGTGTATAAGTATAGGGTGTTCCCTCGAATAGAACTAATTTCAAATTATTGTAAATCGTTAACAGTTAAACATATAATGAAACAGAAGGTCCATCTAAAAGGCAAACTTATCAAGTTTTGTAATGCTTTCAATTAATAACAAAAGATGGTGCAGGGATCGGATCATAAATGAAGTAATCGGGCCTTTCTTCTTCATAGAAAAATCAGTCACTGTCATCATGCTCCTAGACATGTTGGAACAGTTCTTTTTACTTCAAATCCAACACTTACGCCCCGCAGTACAGAAATGATCGCAATACTTCGGATGAAATCTTTCCTGGCCATTGGATTGGTAGAATAGGACCAATCGCATGGCCTCCCAAGGTCTTCTCATATTACCTCCCTGATTTTTTTTCTTTTGGGAGTACGTAAAGGATAGGGTATACGCCACCTCATTCAGAGACCTCTTCGGGAGCGCATCATTGCAACCATCGCCAGCGTGACTCAAAACATGTTGCAACGTACACGGCAGAAAATGATGTACCGCTTTAATGTCGTCACTGTAACTGCTGAGGCATACATAGAGATACCCTGATTTGTTTCAACAAAATGTAAAATTATATCCATCGATCAAAAACATGGTGAGTTTTTCTTTCAGATCACACCCTGCGTTTCATTGCAACTTTAACCGTTAACGCTTCACAATGATTTCAAATTAGGGGAACACTCTGTACATTTTTAAGTTCGACGGTCTAGAATGCAATGTCCTCTTAATATAGGCATCAATTAATAATAAAGTCACAAAATTGTTACGTTAAGCTAGTCTTAATGTTTTAGTGCTGATTTCCAAAAGTTATGAAAACTGCCGGTTCCAGTACAGCAAGCGGAAGAAAGAAAATTAATAAGGGATGAAGTCGATGCTTTGGTTTTCTGAAATAAGGCATCGATAATTTTATATAGCTATCTTATCATTTTTATTTATACAAGAACTTTACAGACTTTTACACTGTCTCAAAAAGTGTCATAAAGGGAGAATTAGTTACGAGTGCATGCTAAAATTATTTAATTGCCTGAATAATTTGTAAGTTTCATTACTGTTTTAGTTTCTCATGTCAACTTAAATGGTTTACATCTTACTAACTTGATGTTTAGAAATTGCTTTTGGGCATTTAGGTACGTTTAGGAACCCTTTTGTACCCCCCCCCCAAACCAGGATAAGGGCACTGTAAGGTAAAAACCATGATGTATGGAACCTAACAAAACTTTGAAGTTAGGAAGAAAGAAATTAATCCAATGGGAAAATATTTTGAGAACTTGTATTTCCCAAAACGCATTTGAAATGCCTTTTTGCCTTTGTTAGACGTCTGTAAGAGATGAGTCAATCCATTGAGAAACCCCTGCTCTCTACAGATATAACAAAGGTTCATGACAGGCAAACAAATAAGGGGTAATAAATGAAAGGGGATGTTAATTAAAGAAGATTAAAGACCTGTTCTGTTTGTTCACATTGAAACAAGCCACCAGACGGAAGTGTATTATGTCCTGGAAATTATTTACTAAGAAACTGCAGAGTTACTTGGTTTCTTTGCGGATTCTGTAACACTATTACGTTTTAATTAAGTAGCGCTCTTGAACAGAGCTATCTGAGCTTTTCCAAGCAATTGTTTCAACCTTCAATTAAAAAACTAAGAGTTAATTAATTTAACACATTATAAGCATCTTCTTCTGCAATAAAACCAAACGCATATAATTGTAACAAATAACGATTTACACACTTATTGTTTTTCTCTTTATTACTTCGTGTCCCTCCTCTCTTTCTTTCTTGCTTAACTTTTTTTTTCTGTTTCGCATTGATTAAAATTTCCTTAATCAGCAGGAAACAGCAATTAGTAGCCCTCTAAATAAACAAGACGTTTTCTATTATTGAAAATAACGTTCTTAGGGTAATTACAAAACTGTTAAATGCAGAACGACTGAAACTCAATCTGTAATTCAAAGAAACTCGTAAAAGACGCTTTTCTGCAGCTCTCAATTGGTAACTATGCGAAAAGGTTTCCATCTAAATATTTCCAAATTTATAATTAAAGAATGATTTAAAATGTGCCTTAAATTCATAAAAATCTATTTTTATAGATAAAATAGTATTATAGAATGAAGGTTCAGTCCAAATTAGTTTTCCCGAAAATTCATTTCCATGGAAAGAAGGATTTGATAGTGGTAACTTACGCATATATTCAATAACGCTTTCACATATTTTCAATATTCCTAATCTATTAATTTTGAGCATTAGGTTATTAATTCAAAAACAACGCACATAAAAGTAGTAATAATAGTAGTAGAGTAGTAGTATATTTATTTACAAAATAAATTTATTATAAATCTAACCCATGTATGTTGCACGAGTCATGGGACCGTATGTACTTTCCCAATACATTAGGAAATACACGAAATTGCAAAAACCAACATTTATCTCTTAAAATACAAACAATGCATATAATCAAATAAAAAATATATAATAGCCAATATTTTAAATGCCTAAATGAAACAAACAGAAAGTAAAACAGGAATAAAAGTAAATAGCTTGCATTCCTCACATATATGTACAAATAATTGCACAAAAAAATATTGTAACTCATATTTCCCCAACCCCTTCCCGGTTGTCTGGCTCTTCCGATCTGAGCTGTAACTTTACCTACTCTCTTCTCCTCCTTCCTATCTGCCAGCAAAGTTCATACACATAAACAATGAAGCATTAACACTTATTGAAACTTTCTGTGAATACTATATTTTTCATTTCTACTGCATTTCCTTACAGATGCTCTATCATTAGCATTTTGCCACCAATTCCACAGCAAAGCGATATTAACTATTTGGAATCGCGTTGGAATGAAAATATCCACACGATATGGTCCTCCATGTAAAGATTGATTGGCCCATTTGACGGAAAAAAGAAGAGGTTTTACCAAGCTATGCGCTGAATTTATTTTAACAATCTAACAAATTAAGAACAAAGGATGTAGAAAACCTCTCCATCAAAGTCTAATAAAGAGATACCCATTAAACTCCAAATTGTGATAACATTTCATCGTTAGAACTGAACTGAAACATTGAAACGCATTATAACACAAGCTAAATACAAACTTTACTAATGCTTGATCTCAGAATGAATGTACAAATTCCTAGATAGGTAAATTGAGTAAGTCAATTTCCGCATTCGCCTAAGTGACCCGTGGAAACCAAGCAAAAACCCCCGTTCAAGATTATCAGTCCTAAGGAATTTGAACGCAGAACCTCTCGAATGCGAATCCCCAGCGTTGCCGCCTTAACCCCTTTCGGTATGACAGAGGCTTTCAGTTGCCAGTTGCTTTATATACAAAGTTCGGAATGTCCATAAAAATATTATTTAGATCGGTCTGAGGTCTAGTGGTAGTTTGCTAATACTAATTCCTGAGGTCATAGCTTCGGAACCCGATCAAGTCAATCTGTCTGGGTAAGGTTTAAAATGCTGTATTTTTTCATTACCCTGAGGAGGTGAATGCCAGATAGCTTACTTTGACCAAACTCTTATCACTTATTTATTTAACCAAAGGTTCACCCTAAACAGCTTTATTCCCCTTTCTCGATAATGAACAAGATCAAGGAATAGATAATGTTTTATCTACATTCACTCTTTTAAAAATATTTCCTTTTAAATCTGCGTCTAAAATATTCCAAGTGCAATAATGGTGCTTTTCGCTTCTTGTAGAGTAAGAGGAAAACCCACAATGCCAAATTCATTATGCATACATGGCAGTAATGAAACATTTTAGATAGTGCAGCAGGCTTCTATATTTTGTTTACACCGCTTTGTGCCATGTTATGAAGTCATGTTAGAAGTACGCCTTTGTGAGCAATAAAGGCATCTCATCTTGTTTATCTTCTTTCCACTGCTCCAGAGCGAGGCTGGGACTACCGAATATTTCAGTTTTACACGCCCTTAGCACAAAGCGGGCTACTGAAATCCATTTCCTGAATTTGGCATATCTTTTCGCTTTTATTATCTCTCGGAAAACGGGGAGGGGAGAACGTCCTTCTATTAGCTAATTATAATTTTAAAATTATGAACATGCGATGTAAAAATTCTGCCACTCTTTTCAAGGCAAAATACCGGACACATATTAGGATGTTCAAAATGTTTGTAAATAAATAGGCTTAACTTAACGACCCACACAATGGTTCATTATACATTAATTTATTAATGACTACTTCATTTACTTAATCCTATCATAACAAAAACCAGTGTTTCACAATAATTTAACATTTTATTTCAATGGATGATTAGTTGGGTCCCTTTCCTCTTCAGTAAGAGTAAATAATCTTCGCTTCCGCAAGTTTATACGTACTGATTAAATATTGCGATAATTAATGGTGACACCCTTTGAATTAATTCAAGAAACTTATCATGATTTTCCAAACGTGATACTCTAAGAGCCTGTTCGATGTATAAACCATTCCAAATGAGATAATCTAGAACAGTTTCCCTTGACCGCTAGCCCAGTGTTAAGATAACTCGCTTTTGGAAATACCTAAGATTAAACTCAAAGTTTAAAATACTAAATTTTCATTATGTGTTTCTCTTTTACAAAATTTAGAGACATAAACAAATAAATGCATTTATCATTATTTGCCTTTTTAATGGTGTGCACTTATATAGTAGTAGTAGTGGTAGTAGTAGTGGTATTTTTTTCCCCTTGAGCAAACAACATTTGTTTCCATACATGAGAGATACCACAAGATAGCTGTTTTTTTCAGATAAAAATATGTTCTAGAAAAGTTCATTGACTGCATGATTAAATTTTTTAAATTTCCGTTCCATTTATAAATATAAATTATTTGTTATTTTTATGTAGCCTTTATTGCATTAGCTGTTTTGCTGCTCCTGTTTTACTAGAGATTGCTGTTCTGCTTTATAGATTTAACGCTCAGTGATACAAAATATTTTGACTAATTATCTACCAGCATCTGGTTTAGGTTACTATTTTTCTTTTCCTATATGAATTTTTGGGCTGGCCATTGCAAATTTTTCTGTGTATACCCCACGCTGAATTTCATTTCGAAATATATTCTTTACCCCACTAACACCAAAATTTTATTTTGGAACCCCTTAACTAGCCTTTTGTCTCTCCGAATTCTCCCTTCAAATTAGTTTCTAGCAACTGTGGTATATATTTTTTAAATTCGTACATTAAGCAATGATATTAACCCTAATTTGAAAACTGTTATTATTAAAATCGAAATTTATTATGAAATGCCCATCAATTTAAGAAAACATAATAAACATTTGACTGTAGGAATTAAAACTTACCCTGAAATAACATACACTTAAATGTTAACTACACTGGTCTAAATAAATAACATTTTCTCCTATTTGAGTTGCAAATAGTAGTAAAACATTATGCGACTTATATGTAAATGAAACTGTTAACGTTTTCTGAATATAGGATAGGGTAGACCAAGGTAATTCTAAATCTTGGGATCTTGGTATTGCCGAAAGTACTCGATATACCAATATTCGTCATTCCTGAGAAAATATAATAAATTCTTGTACTTTTATATTACTTGGTAAGAGATTTTCTTATGCATTAAACATCCAGAGCTGCTGACAACTACTGGAGTGGATAAATGAACTTAATAACGTGAGTGGCATTTAAACCGTCCATTCGCTAGTGGGCTTCGAAACACAGCAAGCACCGGCATCTGGTGCCGCAAATTTACGACACCATGACACATATCTCTTTATAACTAGGGTACTGCAAATAAAATAAATTAATTTTAATTTGATCATGCTTCCTACTGAGTTTTGTACGATATAAACTACTACTCATTAAGAAGCTGTCATTTACACTCGTTAGTTCTGAATGGATCTGAATTCTTTTTGAATATTTTCTTTAAGTTCACCCAGAATATGATAATTAGTGCTAAATATTCAATTTTTTTAAAAGTTACCCGGAGATAAAAATCACTAGAGAACGAGGAAGTCATAAATAGCTGCTGCTGCAGTATGAGCTCTGGCTTTATCATGCTGAAATATGTCGTTCTTCATACAATGATGAATTAATATTCTATAATGTTGCTATGTTCCTTTCACTGTTAATTGTGTTTTCAAAAAAATGAGCCTTTTTTTTCTTCGTGTATAGCTCGCTATTTGAGTTTTCTCTAATGCCCATTGTCTTTTTTTTTTTTTTTCGCAAGGTTATGTGGCCTTTTATATGAAGTCAAGATTTGTCCGAAAAGAGAATCGACAGCCAATCAGTTTGTCTGTTATTAATTTCGTAGAATATAATTACAAAAATGAGGTCCTCTGTTACATTTTAGGGGCTGTAATTAGTGAATTAATGTAGACTTAGAGCAATTTTTGCAGATTCTTTAGACATTTCTATTTACTGTGCTAGACATCTCAGGTATTTTCGAGGGCTACGTTACAAGTAAGCTCCTATTTCTTCTGTGAGAATGTCTTCGTTTTCTTTTACGATCTGTCACTGAACCTGTTTGGTTAAATGTATTCAATAAATGTCTTACTATTGTTTTTATGGCTTTTTTAAAAAATTTGCGTCTAAACGGCTTTCTGCCGTTTCTTGTTCTGCCTTATGATTTTATCCATTTTATGTACGTATTCAAAATACACATGTTCATGCAATGAGTACTTTACCATAGTACAACAAAACACACTATTGCACTAACCCGAATGACGGATGACTCATGATTAATTTGCCTACTGTAGGAACCCGCAATTACGCGGCAACCGTATAGAGGGAAATGCCAATGGTGGTGGGGGTGGAATCGCTAGAATAATCGTTTTTTTTAAAGTGCCTCACTATACTAATCATCACCTTCACTGATTAGTAATTTATTCTAGCCTCTCGGACTGGTTAATGACTATTTCGATTAAACTGCAGGCATACAATCACAGTAGTAGGAAGAACTTTTTGGCTGCTAACTTGAAGTGCTCATCTTCATAACTTCTTTTGGGTTCCTTAAGAAATTTCATTTTTCAATAGACATAGACTTTCAAGAGATACTGCATGTGTAATTAACTTGTTTTAAACGAATTCCTTAATTTCTGTCTGCATTAATTTTCGATTTTTCACATCCGCAGTGCTAGGTTAATGCCACTCAAAATGGAAACGTTCTTGCAAATTAAGAATATTTCCGGACTGACAGAAAATGGCGCTACAGTTAGACAATCGTTTGTTGTCTCCTGTGAAACCGACCGAGTGGGAAATGATTATTCGCTGCAACTACGGAGATTTTAGTAGTATTGTCTGAAAGCATTTTAATTGCATTATTTGATACAAACGAAAAACCTCTCGGTTCCATGTCTGTAACTAATGAGTATTCGCACAGTTATTAAATGCCTGATTATAACCTTTCGTCTCGAAAACTGCATGTAAACACAATACAATAAAATACAGTAAGGTTTCCAAGCACATCACTCTATGTCAAGTCTTAGTTGTCGGTCACGGTTGTTAAAGCTGCCAACACTTTGAAATCCTGACAGCTTGTTTTCCTCTGGCCTTGCGGCAGTAGTATTTTTTCTTCTTCGATCCTGACATGATGACAAATTTGGCTAATCTGCCATCTTGATCTCAATAGCGTGAGCTAGCACACATACATACCCTGCGGATGTCGTCAGGTCTTGCTCCAGTGACCTCAACTGGTTAAGACGCTGATGGAGGGTTTCTCCGGGACGGAATAATTTGGTTGCGTAACAGATGACTGCTACAGGCTCCCTACTAGGATAGATTGGTTTCGTAAGTGTGCGCGCAGTATAGACACTGCTTGACGAAAGGTTCTTCTATTCCTGTTAGTTTGGACTGTGTTTAAGAAAAAATGAAGAATATGAAGCATTTAGATGAATTAGTTACTTTCTAATACGTTTCGCTGCAAATTTGACTCTACAATGTATGGATAGCCTACTGCATTAAATGCATAATGTTTTTGTCCTTATCGCACAGGAATCGGAAAATAATAAGAGTGTTTGGAGCATTTTACACGTAAATGTAATATAGGTTTTTTTTTTTTCCAAATAATTAATAAAGAGTCCTTTAAGCTGATTGAATATCTTTTCCTTATTCACAGGTTTCTAAAGCAAGAGAGAGAGGGTTCTGTTACAAGAATAGATAATTACACAGTAGCACCAAAATACCGGATTTTTTGCGGGTTTTACGGCAGCTGGTGGATCGGCTGTCGGAGCGGTAACTCCCGGCAAAGCGGATGTAATATCCGCGCTACTGATTCAAGTTCTCACAATTACAGTTACAATAAGTAGACGTAACCTTATGACAGGAGATGTGGGAAATGTTGTTCTGCTATATCCACAATTTTTCTGGCATCTCTTTACAAATGTGTTATTCGCGCACGTCAGTTGATATTTCTAAATTAAATCAGTTTAAACTTGAAAGTATTCGAGATCGCTGTAGACCTAGAGTGGCAGCCAGATAATCCATATTCTCGGATATATTTCTGTAATTGGATTTTACGCAACGTAATTGAACCTCATGTAATATTCTGCATTGATGAAGCATGGTTTCATTTAAGTGATCATGGTTGGACAGGTATTAAAACACAAAAAAACTTGTTTTAATATACGAAATCCGCTTTCATGACGAGACGAGACAATCGGTGTATGATGTGCAGAAAATTCTGAGTACTAGGGTCTATCTTTTTTTTTTTTTTTTTTTTTTTGAGACTCCATAAATACAGAAAGATACAGGAATGACATACAGTGTGTGATTTTTATTTATAAAAAAGTTCAGATATAAAGTGTATGGAGCAAATACTTAGACTCAATTTCGGAAATTGAACTGATATATGTGAATGACAATTTTATAATAAAATGCCAGGAATGTGTGGATGTAGCATGATCACAGTTTTAACATCTCCTGTCATAAGGTACGTGCTTTTTTGTGTTGTAAATGCGAGAACTCGAATCAGTTAAGCGGTAGTTACCGCTCCGACTGCCGATCCACCAGCTGCAGTGAAAACGGTGATAAAATTATGAAAGGCCTAGGACGACGCTCCGTAAAAATAGTGGAAACTAGCGGAAGGCGGGAAAGTCTACATTTTCGGTTATTAAGAACTATCACAAAAATAGCAGTAAGTTCAACGAGGATAATAATTAACTTCAACAGTTTGAAGTTCCTCTTACAGAAGTGTATTGGATCATGTGAAATAACATAGTTGATCATTTAGGAAAAAAATAATTTGATTTTAAACCTTTCATTTAATAGAAAATTCTAGCAAATTTTCCAAGCCAACATAACAATTTATCCAGAAACCTTTATAAATATGTCACTGAATATATTTATATAAAATTAAACGTATTTCTATGTTTTTTCGTTAAACCTTTTGAAAGAATGTAAACTAGACCAATTATTTATGTTACATTTCAAAAAATTTGCTTTATAACCAAGGCAAATACAAATGACTCTCCAGACCCAGCTCTCAACATGGAAATCGCATAAAAGGCATTTGAAATGTGTGGCTAAAAAGGAAGTTAAACATAATTTAATTCGAAAATATAAATCATGTCAATTTAGCATCTCTCTCTGACATACGCTTAATTCAATGAGTTTCCACTTTTTTCACCCCCTCTGAAAATAAAACATGTCCAAATCTGATTGACGTTGATACCATCCTCATTTGATGAGCATTAGAATATGCTAAAGTTTCAAATTTAGGAACAGAATGAATTTGTTATGAGCTTAGTCAGGCGAATACGGCGCGATCAATAGGAGGAATCAATTCGAAGCCCATTTTGTTCATTTTGGCCTTTACGACTTTGTCCGGGTGTAAGACAGAAAAGAAGATTTTTTCCCCCTCTAGTCTTGATCATTCTTCTCTTGAACGATCAACTCTTAATAAGGTGCTGTATTATTTTATGTCTTTCCAAGTAATACCAGTTTTATTTTTGGGAACCATCCCCCCGAAAATATTGGTTATCACCTTTCTAGTCTACAAAATGGGTCTTGCACTTTCATCAATCATTCCCCACAGTTTTGACTTGTCTTAAGTGTGTTTTGGGTTTACAGAAAATTCAATTTTCCCCATGATCAAGAATCGATGCAAATGAAATTTTCCCTCCTCCTTTATAGTAGCATAGTAACGTCAATAGCCAACCATTCCTCAAATTTCCACTATAAAAATGCTAATTCTTATTTTAAAACACTTGTAATATGTTTGATGCTGTTATAGGTAATATAAGGACCTAACTCGAAAAGCCGAAAAGGAACTTAAAGGACGCCGGTTCGGCAAAGAAATTCAATACGTGAAAGCTTTAGAGGGTGTTTTATAGTAATTTTCAAAAAATAGTTTTCTGCACGTCCTTCAGGAGTAGTAACAGATATGGGACAAGTGCATTGCATTGGATGGGTAGAGAGAAGTTCTAATTAATAGGCTTTGATAATAACATTATTGCTGTTATTATTTTTCATTATTTTTGTTTATATTAAGCAAAATGTTTAATTTTGTATATTTCAATGTATCATATAAATAAAATTGTTTTGTCGTCAATATGCATGTGAAAAATATGCATATATATTAAAAACATTTAATATAATATAGCTTAAATGTTATTAGCGTTCGAACTGATTAACTTTTTCCCCATATATGGCAGACATTTTATGCTTTGATTTCTTTAAAATTGTGTTTTTGTTCCTTAATTTTTAAAGAACAAAATTAATTTAAAACGTGTTTTCTTCACTCTCATGTACGGTTTGTTGGTAGCATTGAGAATAACACAAACGTAATAATGGTTTTGACAAGTGTTTTTACTGATCAGATACATTTCTGTGTAGTGTGTTACATAAGCAACAACTATGTATAATACATTGTATGAACGAGGCAATGCAATATTGAATGTTACATGGTTGTTTCATTAGATTACCTTTCAACCCTATTGAACTTTTCTAATATGAGTATAAGCTGAAGCATTCATCTGCAGAATAAACGGCAATGCTCCCGTGGCATATGAAAACCCAAATCGTGTAGGCAGACTTAATATATAGTGGCATTAACTTGTATTTTAATGATACTGGAAAAAAAATTTAACTGTAGCCAACTGGCCCGCTAAACAAATGTGAAGAAAAAATGGAGTATAATTTGAAATAAATAAAGGGCCTTTTTAACCTTAGATGCTATATAAATAATTTATGGAAATGATGAAATGAATGTACTAAATTGGAATGTAAAAGGTTTTATGGAACTGGGTAGAATTTTCAAGAGAACGTGCGAATATATTTTAATTGAAGGATTATAGAAATATTAAAGGCAATGCGGTTCTTCCTTATTAATATAGATGGAATCGGAAGTTGCTTTCTGAATATTCTGAAAGTCTCAATTCTGTTCAGTTTTCACTAAAAATAAAATACACCGATCATTAGCTTTAAACATGAAATAATACAGCGGCATTAAGTCATGAAGACTAATTAAGGCGTAATGTGTATTTTATGGGGTTTTGTGTGTGTTTTCTTGTAGTGTAGCGTAAGGTTGAAGCAGTATCTACATATAATCGTTCCAACGGACTTAATTCCATCAGTTCAATTATCTGATGACCAATGCTGCAATGGGAGACTTCATTTATCGATTACTATACAGTCAGGGAGAGCTACCGAACTCCTACGTTGGCATTAATTCTCACGCAGCTGAGTCATTGTCGTTTAATAGTGAATAGATCGTAGAAAAATTCTGTTAAGAATACAATGACAAATATTAGGTATAATTATTCTATTGCACGAGGGTTTATTTATGATTTGTATGTATACTCGTGCTTTCAGCTCATTATTTGAAAAGAAATTTCAGAATAATCAAATTATAAATCATCATGCAATGTATACTTTGTAGTATGCGAACACTTAGACGAACATAAGATAATATCCGTCAAATATGTCTCAAAGATAATTAAGAAGGGAATGTATAATTCCATAATTAGAGGTTATAAATGTGTGAAAGATAAAGGCAGGCAGTTCCAGCAACTCCTTGAGTGACATGGCACAATCAGAATTTTTTTCTACCCTACTCTAGTGTAGCCCGTTCTGGACGTGAGCGATGGCTTACTGGCCGATGCAGTGCTCCACGTCGGTCGTCAGATAATTGAATCATTTTATACGGTTTGTTTCTCTACTCTAAATAATGCTTTTGTGCAAATACTTTACAAACTAATTTTAATAAGCAGGCTGGGGACTAGAATGGGAAGCTAGCAGAGTAGGCAAACGTTTAACTAATAATCTATGAAACAAAATGTTCTGTGTTGAAACAGCTACAACGCTAGAAGTGAAAGAGAAGCATTCATACTCATAATGCACACTAAAATAAGCCGGGAAGAGTGTGCTCTACACTTCACTAGAACAGAGCGGCTATAAACAAATAGCTGACCTGTTGCTGCACATACAAAGCATAAAGAAGTACTCCGAAATTCTTGTGGAGCTCATACCACTATCATCATAAACACACGGTGTTTTATAGATGCATGAATTTTTAACACGCCTTACCCTCTAAGTCATTCTTATCTATTCCAGGGAAATTCTGCACCCTTAACAGAAAACTATTGTTATAAATTTAACCTGAGATGGCCCTAAAACGAGACAGTAAACAGAAATAGTATGCAACAAGAAAATAAACATTACTTGCATAAATTCAGTTGTGGGTGAGCAAGGAACTGTTGTATAAATGTTTGCTGTCTGCCAATTGGCTGTCTGTTGAAGCATAGACTAGGATATCTCTAAATTCATGATTAATGTCAAGCTGCTGACATTTTAGGAATCAGTGTGTACGCTTCAGAAGAAATAACACCCATCCACTTAGTAGTTCTTTATAGTTATTATTAAGGCGAAAAGCACCTAGACATATCCCATAGGAAAATGACGTTCAAGAACATCGTTCTAATAAGTTGACAGGGAAATAGATTTCAAGGTCATTTTAGGCGAGCTTATTTTATTTTAACAAGAAACCCCGTTCGTTTGAATTAATAAAATCTCACCAAAATCCAGCTATAGTTAATTCACTTGCCTCCAAATTCAATGGTGATATCGTATTCTGTAAAACGCTGCAGTTTCTCACTAGAGTGCCCCTTCTGCTTCGCCAGTCGAGATATATACAGGATCTGGAATCACATGCTTCGAAGTGGTACTTGTCTTCAGATTATACTACTGCTGCGTAATTAAAAAAAGCTAAACTTTGATGTTTTTTGTTTGCTCAACTCGAAGAATGGCTAAACACAGCCCTCTATTGAATAACTACGGCGTTGGATGAAAGGATGTATTTTTAAGAGGAAATGTTCTAGGTCTAAATTTATGGTACTTCCCCATCGATGAATATTGAGGAAAACCTGCAAAAAAACTGAATACGCTAGGATGACTGGCGTCGAACCGCAGGCTCTTGTTCACGAGTCTTTACAAGCTACCTCAACCACCAGTGTCGCCTTGTTGGAAATTTCTATAAAAGCTAATGGTAACTATGATATTTCAGAGATATAGACTTAGTTAGTATTGCTGACTGCTGGCCGTTCGGAATGTCCAGGGTTCGATCTCCGGTACGTGGTCAAAATTTTATAAGTTAAGGAGATTCTAACAAAGCCCACCCTGCCACGTGAGAACAACTGGGGAGCTGCCTGATACAGAGATAGAAAGTCGCGTGTGCTGATAACATCTCTCCTCCTACAATACTACCAATTTACCAGTGATGTCAAAGAACGGAAGTAGACCATGATGACTAACAAGTCTAACGTGAGTTTTTGAGGTCTTTCAGGCGACTTTTTCATTCCATAAGCTTCTGGCAGTTATGTATCATGTGTAGTGACCGTCAAGCCTTCTTGCTATTTCTTGAGACGAAAACTTTTGTTCTTTATAGACGTTCGTTCGAAGCTGGCCTTCCGACCCATACTCACTTAATCGTGCACAACAGACACAAGGCTGCTCACTCCACAGATGTAGAAGCATTTACATATAAAGGTCATGAACATTCTGACTGGCCTTATCATTTTGCAACAGGGCATTTTCTTCTTCCGACCTGTGTACAATGAATGCATATATTTTTAACTAGCCCTAAAATAAAAGTAATTTAACTTTATTTACTTAAGTTCACATATGTTTAATTTCATTTTTTGTCTATACATGACGAACTTCATCAGTTATTCTTATCAGTTTACAACGCACCTTATTATAAACTATTATACAAGATAACTTTTTCTAAACACGAAAAGTAACCTTATTATATTTTTAAGAATCAAATAGCATGGCATGCATTAATAGAGAAGCATGCGATATTAAGGATGCACTTTGACATATTCGCTACAGCTCATTCAGAGGGATGTACTCTCTCATCTTCATAATCTAAACTTACAATGAAGTAATAAATATATTTATATTTACTGTAAGTGCAATTAAATTGTACTAGTTAGAAATTTACTTAAAAATCAAATCATAAATATACATTTCAAAAAGTAAACTTTTAATGTACTTCCTCCAATTAATTATTATGGGTTTATATATGTCTATATATGATGCATGCACATAGACCTATATTCTATAGAAAAATGCAAGAAAGGAATGTAAAAGAAATAACTCCTCCAGTTCTCGATTTATTTTCAAACAAAGCCAGCAAATAAGCAACTAGTATCCCATGTAAAGTTAGTGTAATCCACACTCCCAAGCTACTGGGAGAGATGCAATACATGTTATAGCTGTATCATGTAACTCCTAGCTATGCTGGAGGTTTATAAAGTTATGTAGGTTTAAAGCGGGTCTGGGAAATTGCCTTTATCATAACACAGCATCTTTCCCTAACGTGATAACCGCACACCGTAAGAAGTCGGAGTCCTTTCTAAGTTGCTAAGTTTGTAAACTTCCGTGTGTTACAGTCACGCCATCCCAACAAATCTCTGCGTTAATAACTGACAGGCATTATTTAATCACCTAATTATATAAATTACCAAATAACATTCAGAACAAACTCTCATATGTTATTATATTTATTGTATTTGCATATTATTGCAACATTAGCGGAACATCATTATAATTAAAACATTTCTCAGAAAATTTACTTTAAGCTTCTATGCACGCTTAAGTCCATAATAGCAATATGACGGCAAAATTCTGCTGTTTCTCGGTGAATGGGTCAGCAAGGATAGAAACAATAGCATAGACGTGAATCTTTTATTCCTAGGCAAAAATGTGTCAATGCTGCTTTAATAAATCCTGGAAAACTCATCTGTATATGAAATAAGAAATGAAAAATTTAATTAAAAAAAGTTGCTGCATTTTTGTTATCTTCTCCTTTTTGCTTTCATTCATTCTTTCCTTTTTCCTTTTGACTTTTTACTCTCCTCCAGCATATTGGAGTTAGTTGAGTGTTGAGGAGCTCATTATCATCGAGCGCACACACACATACACACACTGAGAGACTGCTAAATGGGTCGTCAGGGTCGCCTTGAAAACATTACAAACACAGAAAAACGTAGACCTCACGGAGATGGAATGAAGAAGAATAATAAAATGGAGGGTATATCTATAGTAGAGGTATACTAACCTGGCATTTGCCTTTTCCGAAAATAGACTGAAGAAAATCACGAATCAGCGCATTTAAAATCTAATCTTTCAAAGGTATGAAATTGTTATTTCACAACAAATGTCGTATGTGATGGGTTAGGTCGCCGGTTTGATCAATGGCTTTTTAGTGTGACTTCCTTCAGAAGAGAACATGGGACCCGTGCTACATATTTACAGCACGTAAAAGAACTTCAAGCCTGAAAAAATAGGCCTCTGAGCAAAATTTATCGACCGTTTCAAGCTCTTAAATGGGACGCTAATGATCAAAGATGTGTGTAACGGCGCCCTTACGTTAATCAATTGCAGCAATAATAATAATAATAATAATAATAATAATAATAATAATAATAATAATAATAATAATAATATAGGATTATTAACATTTTGAGGAGCTGTCAAATCCGCACAACAGCAGTCTGACATTCATTTAATAATCTTTGTTTTGGTTTTCTTTGAAATTAAAGCAGAAAGCCAATATTATATAGTGAGCTATCTTGTGAATTTGTATAAAGGGATGACTTGTAATATGTATTTAAATTTTCATTTCTAGGTCTGCTAACTAGTTTTCTTCCCAGAATATCTTGGGTTCGTCAGCAGAAATCTACTATGGAATGGAGGTACGAGGCAAGTGGAATTCAAGTTTGCTAGCCGACTATTCTGCATCACGAAGAGAGACACCTAAAGGTAAAAGTTGGCCAAAAATGATCATATAAAATATTTTGTGTAAGATAGAATGAAGTCCGTATTTATTGTTTGGATTTACTGTAAGTACTGGTTATATAGTATTTTAAACATCCTTTATTAAAAATGCTCATTTCCTTCAAAAATATAGACTTGGGGATATGTGAAATGTTTAGTATATGTTGCGTTCAAAAATGATTGGAACTCCATTGTTTTTAACAATATACATTAATTGCGAGACAAGGAAAACAAAATATAAGTAGAGATATTTCCCTATGCACCTATGCCATCATTCTGGCAGTTTCCTTATTTGAATATTAAACCATTCTTTGGGATATTCCGGCGTCACTAGTGGGTCGTTCCTAGTAGTATAGCAGTAACCTTACTTGTCTCCTAAATCCAAGGTCAAGGGTTCAAATCCGGTCAAGATTGATGCATTATTTCGGGTGTAAAAATCCTAAATATGGCTTCCTTCGGAAGGGAAGGAAAACCGTGGATCCCGTGTCGTACATTTACGGCACGTGAAAGAACCTCAAGCCTGAAAGAAGAGACATCTGAGCAAAATTTGTCGGCCGTTTCACGCGCTTAATTGAATGAGATCTGAGATGTTAAAGATCATCCGTAAATAAACCAAATCAACAACAACAACAACAACAACAAAAGCCACTGGTGGACAGCTGATTGAAGCTCGTCCACGGTGACCAGAAGCTCAAAGAACTTCGCCGAATCCGCGTTGCGCAATTCCACCAACCTTTGTCACGTCTCCACGAGCCATAGTGAGAAAATGAGGCAATCATTGCACTCACAGCTTTCTCATCTTTAAGTCCTCGTTGATGATGGTGTGAACGGTTCCCCATGATAGACACGTTGCGTTCTGTAGTTCAGCAAAATTGATTCGTCTGTTCTCCATTATCAAATTACACACGAGTTGGAAGTTGCCTTCACATGCTATTGCTGGAAGTCCAGTCCCTGCTATCTTTGACTGGGATATTCAACCAAACACCAATCTGTGACTTGGTGAATATCAAAAGCAGTGAGTGAAAGCCACTGGTGAACTCCCAGAAACCACATTTTCCACAGAGGCCCATGATTGTCCACGAGCTCAATAGCACGCCCCAGCAAATGACGCAGTGCTGGTCTACATCTGGAATGTAGCAACACCATTTTTGGCAATAGGTCGTGCTGCAGTATATCTTGACGCATACACCTGCACACATTTCAAACTACATAGGGGAAGTGTCAATCCCAAGTATAAAGCAACGCTGAAATTATGCTCTTTACTGATCTAGTAGCATTCGCTCTTATAGTGCACGCAACAAACATGAGCAAATTTCTGTATATTCTAAAGCTGAAGTCAACGGTAGCGCACATGGGATGTTAAGAATTGTCCCTAGGTTAAGCTTAACTTAGAAAAAGGGATTAGCTGAGAAATACTTGTTATATTAATACAACTAATATCTATACTTAAGAACGAAATGTTTATAACTAAAAATATCATATTGAGATATTACCGCCGTTTATCGAGCATTTTGAACTGTACAACCTCCGACAACGTCATAATTCAAAACCTGTTGCTTTAGTGTTAGAAAACATTCATAATGTCTTCGATTTTTTATGCTTTTCTTAGTTAGAAAAACATATTGAACAATCAAATGCATTATTGATAAAAACGTTAACTATTAACGCAAAACAGTTAGTACATTTTGAATAGTCTAAAGCATGAAAACCTTAATTTTTTACTGAAAAGTATAAGCTTTTGAGATATAAACCTATCGTTCTCAACTATCTATATGGTTTATGTGAAAAATCGGGTAATCTTTTCTGAGTGTTTTGAAAATGATTCTTGCTCAGAGTATGATTCTGTTTTTACTAAATTCTACATATCCGCATTTTTATAAGGCATATAAGTGTAAAATGTTATGTATGTTAATGATTACGTAAGAAAACCACAACTCTTAAAAGATTTAGTCTTCACTTACCTCTAGCCATATATTGGCAGACATATTAAGTAAAGTTTAGCTATAAAATGGAGCATATTTATGGTTTTACTGAAGCGAAAACGTTATTTATAAATGTATTAAATAACATTATTTTTGTGATTAATTTTAAGACATATTTGAACATTATAAAAATTTAAGTATAATATAAAGCAACGACTTATTAAAATAATAATATAAATACATTTATAAAAGATTTTTGTATTTTCAATATGTTTAAATTTGTAGCATGGGCTAACAAAAAACTTAATTGATTCAGTTTCTTAATATTCTTCATACGCACAATAAATCATACATTTAGTGCAACATTCTCATAAATTTTTTGACATTTTCATAATGACGCACTGAAATAATTATAACTATTAGAGTAATAATACAGATTGATAAAAGTAGTCTTCTATGTAATTTGAACTATATTTAATATCTGCCAAGTTTAAGTCTCTTATTTAGAAAACAAATTCAAAGAATATAAATAATTGTTATAGTGAAATGTGTTTTGTCACAAAATCGGTCACTCCTGTTCTCTTCATTTCGGTATAGTGTACTCCGTCTCTGAGCACTGTTTTAGAGTCCTGCTTTCTTGTTGTTTATTGTTTAACTAAGGCTACGGTTGCTACTTATATCTAGCCATTGCTTGCGCTCTAAACACTTGCTGCACGAGCGTTTATACAGAGTGAAAAGGAAGTTGCTCCATTCCCAGCTTAGTGATAGTTTACTGTTGGCGGAAGTACTCCAGTTGGTAACAGACCCAGCGTCGGATTATTGGCACGTTGTTCAGTGGGAATAATGTAGCTAACGCTATGTGAAGAGCAGGCAATTTCGGGGTTAACTGTTCGTGCTACCAACACAACTACTATTGCTACATCCAGCTAGCTTTCACTGCGGAACGAATTACCTTTCGCACTGTATTACAGAAACACCCAGGTGCTCATTTGGATAGCATGCTGAGTTGCTGTGCATGCTGATGTCAGTAATCGAACCTTCCAATATGTAGTTAATCTGAACGTTCCCGGCAATGATATCCAGAACTGAAAATACTGACGTTCTTATGTTATGGTCAAAGGATATTGCTCAGTAGCCGCAAAGGAGTTAGAGATTTTTTGGTTTTGAGGAAATTTCAATGTAATACGTTCAGCTAGTGTACAAATGTGGTTAAGTTTAGGTTTTCTTTCAGTGTGCTCCCAGAAACTATTCAAAACAATTTCTTAAATGTTTCAAGATAAAGAAATTGGATCCACTGAAATACTAAGAAAAAAATACAACTACAAATTACAAAGGGGCCTCCACCTATCTGACCCAGGTCATTTTCGGCATGGCCCCTCATAATTACAAAATATTAAATACAATAATTACCTTTATTTAGTTTTTAACATAATTACACAAAATACAAAATTTCCAACATGATTGCATCAGTCCCCGGTTCATCACCAACAGCTTACTGGAATTCCAAGAGAGAGGCTCCGACTCAATCCAAGGTCCTAAAATACTATTACTAAGTTTCCTGTTATATTAGCACCAATTATATTACAAAATAGCTAACGTACCATGCATCTTACATCATCAAAAGTTACCTATCTATTCTGTTTCCAGTCCCCATACATCATACTTCCAGGTTGTTGATGCGTTGGGAACCGAACCATAATCAATTTCATTATTTCCATTCTTATTCTAATAGTCAATTTTTTCCTTTTTTTTTTTTCTTTCCCGACTCTTACCTTTTCTTTTCCCCCTCTATAATCCCCCTTATCCAAACTTTCTTTTCTTACAGTGCTTCTAATCTTCCTCCACCATTTATGTCTAACTTTGCCCAAATATTCCTCATAATTTTTATATTTTTATCTTCTTTGATTCCTAATATCTTCCTTATTAAAAATTTTCCCTTAAATTTATTTCATTTCTCTTTTCAAACCTGTAGTCTCCACCCCTTTGTTTACTCACAATATAAAATGCGTGGTACTCATTATCAGGTTTTCCACACATCGGACATTCATTCCCACAGATTTTTCTCAGTCCTCTTAGATGCTTATCCAGATCTGGCCCAAGCAAAACCTTCCCTCCCTAATTTATCACAAATTTCTAGGTACTTCTCCCTCCCATAAATTCTTTTTATCTCTCGATACATTCTCAATGAATTCTTCTCCCCAAAGCTCGCAAAGATTTCTTGTTTCTCAATATCTTTAATTCTGTTTCTTACTTTTTCCACAACCTCATATATTTACATTGCTCATTTACCCAACCATCCCCCCTGCCAATTTTTGCTACAATATTCTGGTTTTCACGCACTCATCACCTTTTCCATTTAAACTTTTCCTGTGTACCAAGACATTTCTTTACAATCTCTCCATCCTCCAAAATATTTATTCTGTATAGGTATTTCATACATCTTTAAATTATTCCACCTTTATTAGTGGACATACCCCAATTCCCTCAAGGCTACATTATTAAGTGACACTCTCGGCAGCCACAGTATTAATTTACTAAATGATCTATTTATTATATCCAGGATCTTCCAGCTATCATATTTCTATTCCATATATCATTTTTGCCTCCACCATGGTGTTGTATATCCGTTCCATCCATTTGAACATATTTTCGGTATTTTCTTTAATATGCCCTTACAACACCCATATAACATTTTCGTCATTCCAATTGCCATTTTCTCTTAATCTCACCCCAAGATAATCGAATTTCTCAACCACCTCTATTTCCTGCCCATCTAACCATAATTTCTCGTCCTTTCTCATTTTAAAGCCCTTCTTAAAAAACCATTATTTTGGATTTTCTATCAAGATAAAGAAACAAGTAATTAGTTCTTACGAACCAATTATCTCTGGAAAATTTAAGCCAATTAAGAACTAAAAATAAGTTTCTATTTTTCAAAGGGAAAAAACTATAATCAATTTTTTACACAGATGCGAAAAATAATGAACAATATTAAAAATAATGCATATAGTTTCTGAATCTCCTTTGCGTCTTTTGGTTTACAAAGAAAAGTAATTTTTTTATGTTAACCGAGTCTTCCGGGCTGTAAGACCGTGGTCCAATGGGATTCTTCTCCTTCATCTTCCTAGACGTTTCGTCCACGGCTACAATAGACATTTTCAGTGGTGTGCTTGACGTGATTTTGGGGGCAGGCAATGACCGATTTGTTGCTGGAATGGATGGTGGTATATATAGTGGAGGTGCCTGTGGAACTAAGATCTGATTGGTTCGCGTAGTTTCTTTGTCTTAGTATTTTGTGTAGCGGATTCCATATGAAAGCACTTTCAGAGCTTCTTCTTTCTTGATAAAGTTGTTTCTATGCTTGTAAACTTCAACTGCCTCCCCGTAAAAGCGAGGATGATAATGAGATTTTGAGGCTAATATCTTGAAAACTAAATTTGGTCTTTCCATCAGCTTGGAGGACATGCTCAGCAAACGTTGATTTGTCTGTCTGACCTAGGCGACAATGCCTCTTATGTTCTGTAAGGCGTATATTAATGTTGTGATGTGTGGTACCAAGAAGATTACGTCGAGCACACCACTGAAGATGTCCATTGCAGTCGTGGACGAAACGACTGGGAAGATGAAGGAGAAGAATCTCATTGGACCAGGGCTTCAGTCCGGAAGACTTGGTTTACATAATTTACACCGGACGTTCTATCTTAGTTTCAATATGATGATATATTAAGGAATAGATTATGTTTTGTATTATCAGTAAAACGAGCTATCCTTAATAACCTGTGCACAGTAGCACGCTAAGAGATAAGTGTGTAATGGCTGTTGATCAAGGCTTTGTTCATTACAATATTAAATGAAAGGAGGAATTTTTACATAAAATTAGCAATAGAGTCCGCAATGCATATCTAGGGGTAATACTTGTATGCAAAAAAAAGTTCAAAAAATGAAATGAAGAATAGAATTTCTGAAACATAAATAAAATTAATCCTCATCGTAATCCAGTTATTACTTGTTAATATACCTGCATTAGAAGATTTATTGTTTTGATAATAAACAACTAGTAAATATGACCTAAACCATCCCAACCCAACAAAATTCTAATTATATTTGATCTAAAAATTAGTATAGTTATTGATAAAAGATAAAGAAAAACTAAAAAAACAAAACGGTTAATATACTTTTCCCCTTTTATATAATCTGCTATCCCTTCATGTAAACTCAGAATATTGTGAAGCTTTTATAGCCAAGTTTGAACATGTCAACAAGATAACAATAAAAGCATTGCAATTCTTTTCTACGGCTTAGAGCTAATGAAACAGGCAAGAAATAATGATGTCCTGGAATTTGTCTTTTATATTAACTTTCTTCTCAATCTTTGCAATCCTTTTTCTTAACATAGCTGATATCTGTGACTTCATAGCTAGAAAATTCCTTGCTTGTACACTCTTCCGTTTTAAGTCAATGATTCCTGCACAGACTGTATAATGTTGAAGTTATGAATGACTAGAACTTACAGTCCACGTGAAATCAGACAGCATGATGATAGGTACTACGCTTCTGCTTTACACTTTTCGAAATCATAAGAGCAGCAAGCCAAGTTATATGTCATGCCACAAATTAATGTATGTGACTCATACAGTTTTGGTATATCATTTCACCTGAATAAAAATGAAGGATAATCATAAAATGATAGCTTTACGTAACAAGTTTCATTAAAACGTTCTCACCCCCAAAAAGCACGTACGCTTTACAGGTACCGTTTGTTTGTTCTATTTCCTGTACACATGTCAACAAATGTTTTGTATAGGCAAACAGAGTGTGCATTATTACCAAGTTTGATACTCTAATTGCGAACATTTAATTAAATTTTGTACATCACGTCAGATTTTGAGTACTTGAACGAGCTTATATTTTGTCTATAGCGATCGATACATGTGTGTACTATACCAACACTCTTTTGTCTATAAGTCTAATTTGTCTTATTTAATTTATTATTTGTTGACGTTTCAGTCGTTTAATATAGTTTATTGTTTCCTAACATCTGAAAATACTCTTTATCTAAATTATTATCACCGTCATCCTATAAATCATGTTAGAAGAGTTTAATAATAGTTTAAATGTGGTTTATTACACACTAGAAATAAATTTCCTTCTATAACTGTAGCAGTGAAGGAAACTTATGCACATGTGCTATATTATTATAGCCGTTACAGCCACGGGTGGCCGAGGTCGTTAAGGTGCGGACTTGTCAGCGGGAGGTCTGGGGACTGATTTCCACCAGGATCAGGGTGCCGGTGTGATCACATTCCCCTCTTTGCAATAATGCACTTTGCCATTGATATGGATATACCGAAACAGAGGGCTCAGCGATCATGCGGCCTGTCGGGGTCTTAATGGGGTGTAGTGCCATAGAAAGTATTATTGTAGTTGTTGGCAAAGCAGCCGAAGGTATCAAATTTCTTCAAAGAACTTTTAGTTGAGTAATACGAAATTAAAAGAAAGATATTCATACATCCTCAGATTTGTAGAATGACGGATAAGCAACTTTTTTTAGGAAAACTTACTTTAAAAAACTGGCAGCTTGGGAATGATTTAAGCGGGGTATGAAAGGCCTATCCTTGTAGTGTTACATTTATTTACCAACTTCAGTTTCCGTTTTCCCAGGGACTATAACTCTTCTAAGTTTGAATAGTTTCAAATCTTCAGTTTGTTTTACCAGAGAGTTAGTTCCATATCCACTGTAGCTTGTAACGAAATCACTTTTGTGCAAGTAATTAAATATTTGGTTAGGGCATTCCCTTGCTAATGCCTCTTATCACTGGATATTCCAAAACCTTCTAAGTTGGGAAGCAAGATACGAGTAGCGGCCCAGGAAAGGTTCTTTACCAAGTGAAGAGAAAGTTTCCAAGCAAGATTATAAAAATATAATGTTTAAAAGTATTATTTAATGTAAAAGTGTGATATATAATGATGTTTTAAATGCTTCGATGTTAAAAAATTAATACATTTTAGAACATTTTTAAAAAGTACAATTAGTATCAGAAATAGCTGTGCCTCAGGTAAATAAGAAAACAGAAAATTATACGATGTATTTTACGGATAGCTGATTATCAGCCACTGTCTCATGGAGGAGTATCCCGAACAGCTAAACACAGTCATAGTGATTCTTTGTGAGAAACAAAGTGGATTAGTCGAGCATAAAGGATTCCTCATTCTACTGCACAAGGAAGACATCACCAATGAGTTATCATTTCCTTTCCCTGCAGGCTTATCCGAACAAACACGCTATTAGACGTACGTTGTATTCAAAGTCAAAGCTTATTAAATGTGAAGCATTTTACTAGCTAGTTTCGAGATTACTTCATTGCTACAACCTCAGATTGTATGTTTCCTACGGCCTCTAAAGCTACTTTGGAAAAAAACATGCAATTTTTGTTGCTTAATAGAGTTTTAAGTCGGTTACAACTCGTTCAAAATTAATTACATTCATTAAGGGTAAAGAAAAAATTATAGAACTAAAAGGGAAATATTTAAGTTAAGAGTTAAAAAATCCAACAATAAATAATTCGGTCGTGTCATCGGAATTGAAAAACATTTGGGCTTAATGTTAAAATTTAAACTAGAAAACCGGGATTTTGAAATACGTTTACAGTAAATAGGTTACTTGCCTATATCATTAACGATGCATATTTTTTGTTCTTTTTTGATTTGCTCTTCATCCTCATTTTCAGCGCTCTAAAGTGAGAAATATTTGTGCTTAGACTCAGAGGTGTTTGATGTTATGCTATTAGTCTATCTTTTATTCCTTGTAGTATGCACGAAAATCTCATGTAAGGACCCCCGTCTTATCCATTTCCCTGTGTTATTAGCTGGAACACCTGAAATTCGTTGCATGGGAAGTAAAGGCTCAAGAAAATCCATTACATATGGATTCCGTTCTTTGTAATGCAAGGGAAACTGCCGTAAGTAAGAACTAGAGTGTTTTTCCGAAGATGGATGTATGTACCATGTTTTCTTTACGAAGAAAGGGTTTAAAATTAATGGCTCCAGAATCTACGAAAAGCACAGGACAGGACGATGCCAATGAATGCATGGACTCAGTAGAGTAAATACGGGTTTCTCTGAATATTGCTGAAGCAGTGGGAGTTCTTTGAAATTCGTCTCAGACTTTCCCTACCTTGTTTATGGAGAGACAATTTATCACTGTATTGGATGTCATGCTTCTTTCGCTTTTATCACTACTAAAATTGTCTTACTTCCTTTTTTCTTACATTTTATTCTCTTGACATTTTCATTATTTCCCTGATTCTTACTTTCTTTCTTGCCTAGCTCTGTAATATTTCAACAGGCGTCATATTTTTAAAGATGCTGAAAAAGCAAAGCTGTAGTTTCTGAAAATTTTCAATACTGATTGAAAAACGTATATAGAAATATCGTATATTTTCCCTCCATAAATTAATAACATATAAGCCTTTTAATAAATATTAGTGTCCTTTAGATATTTAAATCACTAAAACAATAGTTATTTACAATAGTTTGTAGCGGTGCATTTAGTTTTTCATTGTTTGACGGTGTTCTGTTTTCTCACAACTGACCTCAGAGTAAGCTCCTTAAAAATTAATTTATAAAACATCAAATTCTTTGAGGTAATTCTTTCTTTTCTAAATTTTATACAACACTTTTTGTCACCGATTCCTTTAAAATGTCAAACTCTTGTTTATCCTACAATACTTGCCCATAATAAACCAGAAGTGTGGATGCTCTTTAACATAAAAATAATATACATACTTTAAAAACCAGGAGAACAGTAGTCAGGATAATGCTGAAGAACTGCTGGAATATGTAGTTATTAAAAAGTAGGTAGACCTGAAAAGAAAAAGAATGAAACGAGAGAATATAATAGAAAATAGAGCAATTAAAATAAAAATAAAATTGCACATAAGAGAAAATAAATATAATTTTCCTGCAGAACAGCTGCCAGTCACCTTTAGAAGAAAAATAATTCGCATGAACAAGCTTATTTTAATTGTAAAGACCATTATAATTAATAAACTAATCAATATATGTGTGATCAAATATGGTTTGGATTACAATGATGTACACAGTTGGTTTGAAGTTGCGGTATTTATTGCTGATATCTTCATGGAGGGGAAAATCACTCTTTAACCTGACCTCAATATCTTTAGAGTTTAGTTTTGTGTTTTTGTAAATACATGATTAGTCACTTCACCTCTTCCCCTTTTCCTTACTCTTTCGTACCTATTGCCAATACTTTCTGGAATTCTATCTGTAGAACTGTGTTTGTTGTTCATTGGTGAGAGTACGTTGCGTTCAGTATAGATCGGTTCCAGTTCGTGACGTTTTCCTTTCTTTTATCGATAGGCTGCTTGGGCTCAGACAGCAAGTTGATTGTTGGCCAGGGAAGAGAGACAACATTAAGATTTATTTGGTTTTTACCCAGGCCTATTTTAGGCAAGTAAATATGGACCCTACAATTCTTCTTCGTGTTAAGTCAATTTCTGCATGATGCAATGGACTTCGTATATTCTATGCTCCAGTACCCACATTTCTGTGAATTAATATAATCATTTTAAATTAAAAATATTTTTCCAGTAAAATTATTAACTGTTGCAAATTTCATTTACAAAAAAATTCATTTTCACGCCATGGTAATGGTTGGAATAATGGCCATTAGTAAGGTTTTGGTTTTAAATGCTTAGTTGTTTTATAGTCTGAGACTTTATACATTTGTTACTTGTGCAAGATGACGCAGTGATTTTCTTGAATGTGATTTTATATTCTCCACTTCGTAAAGTGTTTAAAGGAACAATAAATGTTTTCTTTTAGGAATTCTATTATTTAGAGTTCTTCACAGTGCGTCTCTACACGAAGCTGTTTCGCCAGGGAAATCCTCTAAATGTTACTTACACGCAAGTTTGTTATCACATGCTTAAACTTTCTCTATTCTAGTGGTTAATTTCAATACACTGCTATAAAATTTACTTCACCAACACACTGTAATAATTAACAACACTGAGCACTAATAGTGTATAATATCATAAAGACCTGAGTTATGGGCTACTAATCTCTTAATCGCAAACTCAGTTACAATAACAAAATAACTTAATTATGCTTCCTCTTGTAATAACATTTAGCGATTGATGTCCATCTGCAGCCATTAACGTGAGACTTGTCCGTTGTTATGACAGGCGGCTGGCATTATCTTGGGCCAGCGTTCACTGCGCTCAGCCGCCAACCAGCCAAAATTATCATCGATATTTCTGTTGATGTATAATGAATAAATACATACATTAAAAACCAAAGGTTTCATTTTCACATATGGAAGCTTGAACAAAGTAAAATTAGATTTAAATGCAGCTCAGGTTTAACAGAATTCGGTATTTCGCAAAAGCCGTGGAAATAATATATACTTAGAACATTAATGAACTCTGAAGAACGATAATTTATATTTTAATTGAATGTTAAGTCAGGTTTTCGGAAATAAACAAATTTTATAAAATGAAAACTTTTTTGTTTAGCTTTAAAGTGAATATTAAACAGCTGAACCTTAGGAATTAGAAGTAATGGTTTTTTGGCACTTAAAATAAGCTCTAAACTTAAAATAGGAATTACAATTATATTTTAAAGTAATTTTAATTTTTACAATCTCTTAATTATATTAAATTTTACAATTATAGTCCTTATTTTATTAACATTTTCAAGAAAAACATGTTTATTTGTAATATATTTCGAAAGAACATTATTGAAACTAATGTGGTGAATTTACAATCTGAACAATTGTTTGATTTAGTATTTTAAAAAGGAATTTAAAATATTCATATGAAAATAATTGTTTTCGTCGTAAAAATCATAACCTCACTGTCTGACATCACAGATTTATTTTCTAAGTAAATTACAAAATAACTTTTAGAATAAACTTAAAATAATGGCATGGTCTGATTTATCTAACTGGAAAAACTATTGATCAAACTATTTAACATTAATTACTGGTTTTTAATAATATGCTTCACAATGAATAACATAAAAAATGCCTTTTCCAAAATTTCCACCAAATTTCTGTATCTTTTGCAACTATAAGTTTGAAGGCCGAAAAAGATAATTCCTGGTCTACAGATTTTATCTTGGGCACACCTACAGGATCTAAAATATAGTTATATTCAATTTTGTTCCTTCCCAAATATTTTCCACTGTAAATTAATCATACCTTAGTTCTCGCTTTAAGTCAGATGAAACCAGTCACTCAAATTAAAAATTAAGAAAATAAATGCATGTATACTATTTTTTTAAGTTTGCAATTCTATACATAAATATGCACATTTTAAGCACGAAACTAAGTAGTAGGCTCTAATGTCAAAATAGAAATTTATTTATATTACCATAAAATATAGATATTCCCATTTGCTTCTCATCTTTTGCCGAAAAAACAGTTATTTGCCTGAAAATCTGCTGTCTAGTGACTATTCTACAATTATTCACGATACGTTTATTAATGATTACAATTTATTTAATAATAGACTAATTTTAATGTTCACCATAAGCTTTCATTAAACTAAAGCTTGCCGAGAACAGCTATTCTGCACAACAAATTTCCCAGGAACAAGTCCTCCTGTGATAGGCGACATATCGTTGTCTGTACAGCATTGAATTATTCTGAGGCGAAACTGGAGGAACAAACCATATTTTAAAACCAACACCGGAAAGAGAAGAGTACCTTGAAGCAATGTAAATGAGTGCGAAAAGTGCATTTGAGTTGTAAATTAGGGTGGCCATGGAAGATGGCAGTTTTGTTGCCAATAACAAGGTTTGCTTTTAGCAGGTTGTATAATTTGCCATGATAAAGTCATGACAATGGAATATTCCCTTCGCAGCTTCTTCCTTTTATTACGTTCTAACCCTGCGTGTTTGTAAGACCATTATTCTGATTGAGGGATATGGAATATCATATCACGCCACGTTCTACATGTATTACGTATTCTCGCATATAGCAGGCACTATTTGCAAGACCCTAAACGTATTAAAGTGACAGATGACAATATATGAGCTAAACAGCACAACTTTTAGTTTTGTCTTGAACTGTTAAGTAGATATTTTATCTTCAAATTTTAAATACTGCCTTCGGTAACACAACCTTCGTCAAAGCTCAAAAGAGGGCACAGCAATCGCAAGGGATACCAATGACTTCACAGCCTACGCTCATTCCGTTTGTCATAAAATAAATAAAATTAAATAAAATGCTGAGAGTAGGTTTACTGCAAATCCACAGCGAAACCCAAGTTGCAACATTTTTTTTTTCGTTATACACAACGCCCAAAGCCAAGGCCTCTTCTTTAAGAGCAATAGGTATGCTGTGAAGAATACGACAAACTTAATACCATCCTGTACTCATTTCATATTCACTCCACGCACAAAAAGAATTGTAACGCCATAAATGAACATTGCTGACTTGGGTTCAATATAAAGCTTCGTTTGTTGATTATAAAATACTGGAGGGAATACCAGTACTAAACGGTAAGGGGGTTGAATATTAAAGTGGCAGCCTAACGTTGCATATCTTATCATATATCCTACTTAAGGTCAACTTAACACAGTTCCAGTATCATTGCATATGGCATGGCATATATCGTTTGCCCAAATAAAAGCGAGACCTTTTAAAAATTTACAATGATTTATATAATGCAAGTTATGAACATACAGGAAGTAAGAGTGATACATGGATGACATATCCGCTACACATAGTCACCTTATCTGTTTAAGCAAGTCACGTCACATGGTTGTGGAAGTACTGAGTGTGAAGAACGTTCATGGTTGATTGTGGAACCAATCTTTAAAGAAACGGAGTACCGGTAACGCAGCAGATACTCCATGCAAGCACCCATTCATTCGCCGTTGCTTGGAAATCCACTGCGCGCAAACCTTGTAGTAATCCAATCGTCGCTGGATAATAGAGTGAACATTACCGTTGCTTGATGACAACCTTTCTGCAGTCTCTGGGTTGGTGATTCGGCGATTCTCCCTTACAAAGTTGTCTACTGCTACAATTGATTCATCACCGGAGATGGTTGAGTGAGTTGTTTGGGTCCTCAGTTCGCACACGTCAATCACAAAATTCACCACACCATCTGAACACTGTGCTGCGTGACAGAAACCCATTCCTATTGTTCATCAGATCAATTCCGGCTCCAGCAACACCTTCGACCTTCAAAAATTAAATTACAGTTCCCTAAGTCTGTTTGGAAAAATACCCTGCGCATGTAAACAACACACTGCGCAGTCAGAGCATACCAGTCTTCTTTCTTATATATAACGTGGTGGGGAAACTTGTGTCGCATGATGGCATGTAGGCTGCAGGCTGCAGAGAGTGTAACTCTCTCTGTTCGAAGAGAGTTACACTACTATAGACTTACTTTTTTTTAATAGTGTTTAACGCCCGATTTTACTACTAAGGCACCATAGGCGGTGGATACTGATGATGATACATGAGATGGAAATGATATATTGGGAAAGGATTTTTTAAGGAAGGAAACGTTCCAGGCCTAAGTTTAAGGTATCTCCCGGACAATTGCCATTTATGAGGACTGAGGAAAACCTGGAAAAAAAAAAAACCTCAATCAGAGAGGACGGTTCTGGCGGGATTCTAACCCCAGACCTCCCGCTCACAAGTCCGCCCCTTAGCGATCTCAGCCACCCATGGCGGTCGAATTTAAACTTACTCCTACACACTCCCCACTACCAAAGTGGGCTGATCTCAAGAATAAGACTGTCTCGACAAAAGAAAAGTCAGTACAGAGCAAGGGAAAGAGAGGAATAAAGAGAGAGAGAAAAAAATGATTGTTGGAGTTCTTAGAATATAGAACTATACTTTTTAATAGAATACTTTGCAAACAGAAAAGAAAAGAAAGAACCCCCCTTGAAAATTTTCAGGTCACAGCGGGGATCCGAATACTAGCCGTGGTCCAAAATTTTAAAATATTTTTCTTCCTTTCCAAATAATGTCCTGCCAACGACTAATATATGAAAGAACCGTTTCTATATTTCTCTATCTAGTTTGACATAGGCAAAAATACACAAAATATCAAACTAGACCGTTTTAGGCACTCTTAAATATATATTTTAAGCATGCACGTTCATGAAACATGTAAATATTAAGTTCCAAAGCTCTATCAACAAAAAAAAAAAGGTTGTTTGCCTAAAGACTCGCGGTCTGCTCATAAGTGTGTCACAAAACTTATATTAATGATGTTTAATGATCTCGCATTAAATTCTATATACTATTTTGTACTGATGCTAGTAGCAGTAGTTACAGTACGAGCAACAAGGGATTATTAAACAGATTCACTGCATACTGTCGACTGGTAGTGAAAAAAAAGTATGACAGTGTAACAGCACGCTTGGCCCCAGCTAGGAAATAACACAGCCCAGAGAGAGAAAAATTGTGGTTTGTGTTACATCAAGTATTTATATAGCAGAGAAGTGAGGTTTGCTAGATTGCAACGAAATCAAAATTAACATGCATGTCTTTTTGTTTTGCTCCGCGAGTTGACAGTATAACATAGCGAATTCTTTTTCTGTTCCTTCATACACACTATAGAAATTAGCTCTTGCATAAAGCAGTATATTTAACTACTTCAGTCTTCATACGAAAAAAAAAATTAATTATGCATTATCAACTATGTTCATGCAATAAAACAGTATTTGAGCATTAATTCATTAGTTTTCAACAGAACTTTATAAAAATGTAATGGTCGATAGGCAACAACCGTTATTACAAGTGAATTTGCTGGTTACTAGCGTTCATAGTAATACAATTAAGTCTTTTAAAGTATTCAGGATTTTTAGGTAGAAAAATAAAGTAGTGTGTAAACATATTACTTGTAATTTTAATTAAAAAATCAATTCAAAATTAATGAAACGAAATTATTTCCAAGAAAAAAGTATTTTGGTATGTGTATGTTTCAGTTATTGCAAGTCAAGTTTATAAATAAATAATTATATACTTTTTCACTGCAATAAAATATTTATTTTTACGGACACATTAATAAAAAAAGGGCAAAGAAAAAATTCTTCTCTGATAGCCATGTTATTAAAAATTGTTTCATTTCTTCTATAAGATTACCTTTCAAAATTAAAACTATCACTATTTAAAATACATCATCGTTAACATAGGTCAGGAAACACTTCAAGCAGAATTAATATAATAAACATGAAAACAAAGTTGAATAAATAATCACATATTTCACACTGAGAGTTTAGAAAGAAGAATCGCACTTAACTATTGATCAATTACTACCAACATGAGTTCGGCATTCGGCATTAACACATATTTATGTTAATAAATATATAAATTAATTTTATGGATAATTTGTTAATTTTATATATATATATATATGATAATGGCACGACGACCTGAAGATCTACTGTGCCAGATAAAGAATCTTAGATAATAGTTTGACCAAATGAATTCAGGGGACTTTGTGGTCTGCCTTCCGGGCACTCTTCTAAAGAACCGAGGAAAAACCCCGGATAAAGCCTCAGTCAGTAAAATGACCAAGCGAGAATCATACCCAGGCAGGTCATAAGGGAAATGCAAAAGCTACCGAACGATCACGACGGTGCTCGCATTTCATCTTACTTGTGAATTTTTCACAATTAAATCGAAGCTCTAGCACGAAACCCATCACAAGTTCTGCCTTTTAGGGCTTTCTTTTGCTCCTTTTTAAGAATAACTTAGAATACTTCGACTGGAGGACATAAGTCACTTGGTTTTTTTATTATTATTATTATTATTATTATTATTATTATTACGGACGCTCTTTAACATCTCAGGTCATCAGCGTCCCATTCAAATCAGGGTGTGAAACGGCCGACAAATTTTGCTCAGAGGCCTCTCCTTGAGGTTCTTTTACATGCAATAAATGTACATGGCTTTACTTCCCTTCCGAAGGAAGCCATACTTAGGATTTTTACGCCCCGAAAAAAATCCATCGATTCTGGCCGGGTTTGAGCCCGCAATCTTGGGTTTAGAAGGCAAGTATGGTTACCACTACACGAGTCACTTTCGTGCCAATCCATTTCATAAAAACACATGTGCTTTAGTGAAGGTTTCTTTCCCGAGCGGAGGGAGCTTACTATAAAAACCACACCTTATTTCGTTCCTTCCGCTATATTTCATTTTACTCTACCAAATTTGGCACGGAGCGACATTTCCTTTTAGCACATTTGCCGAATCGCTGCTTATATCTCCATGCACTCCAGTGCTCCTAACGTCCTTTCCAGGTCGCTGTCATCAAGGCCACATGACAATGGCAATACTTGATGAACCTATCGATAAATCACTGACACGGTTCAGCGGCACTTGCCCCCATCCATCAAAGCCATCTCCGGACCGGAACTGTCTGGCGGCGATTTCCTCAAGACCCCTCTTCAAGTCTTTACTCTGTTTGTTGAAAGGAACGCTTAGTCAACTGACCAAATCAAACAGAAAGATAGCACATTCTAAAATGCTCTTCATTTCAGAACTTTCATTGCGACTTATGCTTTCTTTTTGCATTTAATCTTCCGTTTTGAAGTAAACTAGAAGTGGACAAAGGTGCGATAAGTACTAAGCCTACAACTTTTAATATTCATTATATTTATCTGCTTATCGCCTTTAGAGGACATTCATTACTTTTACTGTTATAAATAGCTCCAAGTTTACATTTACACATGCACAATTTTTATTTTGATTATTTGACCAAAAAAAAAAAAAAAAAGAAAGTATTAATTTCTAGTCTAAGCTACTAGCTAAAAAGTATTATTAAAGATAAAAAATCTACACAATTTTTGATGAATAAAAACTGTTCATATTTTCTGGTTCCTTACCATATGGGAGCCCTCAAATCAGCCTTGGTTTTGTTTCATCGGGCTACAGTTTTTCATAAATTGGTAATACAAAAAATAACAGTTTTTATTGTTTGTTCATTGAGTAGATATATAAAATAAATATTCTGAAAGATTTAAACAGATAATAAATGGTTCACTTTATGAATGGGACAGTAGGGCTGAGCATTGGGTTAAAAGAAGATGAGCGATTTAATAAAGACAACAATCAAAACCCAAAGGGTCATTCGAATGTGTAAATAACGGCTTATTACTGTTGGTGTTTGAAAACAGATACTAATGAAGGACATATCAGAATTTGGAAAAAAAAATGTAGTTTCTTTTCCCAAAGAATGGAAAATTCTTGGAAATTAGTAATTAATGACACGTGGCTCTCTTTCCAATACATTCATTAATATTTAAGTTAAAATGAAACCTACAAAATCAGTTTTATCTTGGTTATATATCTTAAAAACTTAATAATATTTGATAAAAAATGTAAGTACATTATTACATTTGATGTGCTTTGTTTATAAACCTAGCTCGATAGAGTAAAACTGAAAACAGATTGGAATTCAGGGCATATATATATATCCAGATGGAAAAATAAAAATCAAGGATATATGTGTAAACTAGTGCATGAATTGATATTTCAATCGCTGTAAGTACCAAGTTACGGATATTAAAGCATCAGTCATTACTTTACGACGTGGCCGCTCACATGTCAATTATTGAGCCTGCAAGTAATTGTAGACCCGTGACCCGATTATTTCAGCTACATGTGTATAATTTATAAGCTACATCGCTGTGCACTTAATCCGAGAATATAAAATATTTATTTCAAAAAATCGCAGCTTCTGCATCAAAGCGTATGACAGCCAGGATATCCCTACCATACCCAACCCAAATACAGTGCGCTAATAGCTCTCCAATGCGCAATGCAAGAAAAGAAGTTCTGGGGCATAATTGATAAATGGTGCTCGTTTACAATTATTACAACCATTTTAAAGTTTAAATGATATATTATCTGTGTCACGCGGAATGACAATATTTCCATAAAATAAAGTTTGCTTGAACAGTACAAATTGTTTATTTGGTTTATTTAATGACATTTTTTGACATCTCAGGTCATAAGTGTCTCATTCAATTCAGGGCATGAAACGACCGATTAATTTTTCTCAGAGGCCTCTTCTTTCAGGCTTGAATTTCTTTTATGTGTCGAAAATCGAGAACATAAGACCCACGACTTTACTTCCCTTCCGAAAGAAGCCATACTTAGGCCCAAAGAAATCCATCGACGCTGGCCGATAATGAACCTGCGATCTTCGGTCTACAAAGCAAATAGGTTACTACTATAGACTGACAATGGGAATAACGATGAATGAGTTCCTATTCCACGGTCTAATACAGCTTTGAACAATTAAGCCAAATTCACTGCAAATGCAACAAGTTAAATTTTGACTATATATGCTTTTAAAAGCCTAACAGATATACATTTTCAAAAATGCAAATATACAAATGCAATAAAGTAATAAAACTAAGTTATATTAAATCCAATAAAATACGAGATACAACACCAGAAATACCAATTCCTAAGCACCAATTTGCTGTTCTCATGAACGAAAATAGATTTCATTACCATGCTGTTCCAGGTCTAAAACACTCACTTCTACTCGATTTTTGCTTCTGACGTTGCAAACAGCATCATCAAAGAGTGATTGAAAATCACTTTATTTTCAAGAGAAAACCATTATTGTGTATTAGAAACAAGAGTGGATTCATATCTAACCCAGTGGAACACCATTTACTTCGCACCATCTTGATTATGTAATATGATTATATGATATTATTATCTGATACATAAGATGCAAGCATTGATAGCATTTGTTAGCTATAACATATAATCATAACTTTGAAAGAAACATGTTATCATTCATAAATCTAAAGTTTTTGAGAGGACACAAAAATAAGGTGAGTAGCAGTCAACTATTAAACTGGTTCTTCATGTGGGACCATGTTACTCGTTAAATCGTATAAGTATATACGAACAATATTTCCATTTCGAGAATGTTCTGTGTGAATGCGGGTCTTCTCTGTATTCGAATACATGTGCAATCAGACTAGGTGTGTGTCAGGCAGGTTTAAAGGAAGATTCATGGGGAACGAAGGAAACTGAATGTCCACCGGGAATGCTGGCTCAGCCTGCCCGTTAACCCAACCATCGCATGCTTCTATGATCTGGAATTGCGGTTTGGTGGACCTTGGCCTAGGCACCGTGACAGGACCCAGTATTCAAAAGCAATAGCCATCAGTAGAAAGAGAGAGGGAGGCAAGTTAATTAGCCCTCCCCCTCCACACGCTGAGTTCGGTTTTGTGCAAGGACCAATATATCACGTACACACGGTTTCCTACCTCACATCTATCTTTCCCCTTCGCCTTCTGCCAATGGTCACCGCTACTGCTACACAAAGTGTAATGTATTCATGAATGTCTACGTACATACTCTATCCTGTTACCTTGAAAACGCCTGTTATCGTTTACCAAAATGTTCCTAGTAATCCTTACAAGCAGCGTTGCTTTTATCTGCTTGAGTCAATCTTGCCCCCAAACACAAATGAGTCAGAAGTTATCTACGATTTTGAAAATAGCCAAACTAGAAATATATAATTGTAAAATTAAAAATATTTATATAGAATAATAAATTAACTGGCAATACAAGATGCTCAGTAAAATACAAATGGAATACTGAAAGCTTGCACAATAAATGCGGTAGATTGTGAATGGCAGCTTATCATTCTTAATAGCCAAATAAAGTAATGGTTGCTGCTACAAAGCTGCTTGTAATGAAGGAAATATCCAATATTGAAATATCCAATATATTTCTTATTAATCTTTAGTATTTTATCTTTATCTCCCTTGAACATTTGGTTGTTATTAAGCAGGTACGAGTACATAAGTTCTGCAAACTCAAAAGGTGGTATCATTGGATTGTTTTCAAAAGTACATTAATAACGAGATGACTTTTGACGGATGGTGCAGATGTTTATCAACAGTTATGACGCGTAGTCTGTGATCGAGAGCCACTTTCCTGCTTAAATTTCTATACAAGAGTTCAAAATGGAGAAAGACGAATTTCCTGTATTTTTAAAAAAAGGGGTCATCGAGTAATCAAGAAGTCGCTCCGCAGCCATTGAGCAGCCGAGATTTCACTAGGAAAGCGAACGGGTGACAGCACTGACCGCGCGCCGAGCATACAGTTATTGTATTCACTTAACCATAAAGGCTTGCACACACTCCAAAGTTCAAACTGTAGCAAAGGTGGGCGGATTACCTGATAAAAACCGTTTTGAAGGAAAGAATGTCAGAAATGTAGGAGCACCAACTTTCTCATGTGCGGTGCACATCATCTAATTGCGGAGTAACTTGTTGATGACCCGTTTTATTATTATTATTATTATTATTAGTATTAGTATTATTATTATTATTATTATTACAGTAATACGGTCTATTTTGTAACTCCTGATAACCTGCTTACATGATATTTTTAGGATAAATACCATTTTGAAATAATGTGTTACCAAAACACAATTAGTGCATTAAATACTTAGTAGTTTTATATTCTTATTTTGTCCAAATTCAAACAAAAATAACAGTAGTCGAGTTAGCACAAAGCGATACAAACTAAAAATGTAGTGGTACCTATGACGTTTCAAAGTGGAGGTTGTTAGGTGTGGGAAGGTGAAACCCAAAATTTACTCAATATTGATTTTAAATCTTCGCCCTCACTATCTAAAGTAATGAGTTCATTTAAATTAAATGCTTAAATAGGTAGGTTATTTACACTGGGAAGATTGGAAATGAGTTCGTTAAGTAAGACTTGGGTACACTGCAAAAATACCTCCAAATTATTTAAAGTTTTGCTAATTTTACCGAACTACTGAGTTGTATTTAGAGCAATATCGGGCATTTTTTATCATTTAAGTCTTAAAATATTAATGTTTGTATGACTCATTGTTAGTGTATAGACTATATATTAATAGGAAAAATCGGAATAGAATATTAGGAAAGGAAATAAATTAAGCATAAAAGTGTGTGAGAAGGTTTAAAGGAAGATCAAAGATTTTGGAAATTTGCACTTATCTAACTAGCAAGTAAAGTTCAAACGTGTAAAATGTCACACTGTTCGACAAACAGATGAGCGAAGCGGTATTTGACCATCAGCACATTCTGACATATTAGTCGTTCTTAAGAGCCCAGGTGCATCCAAGACCAACTCATCTCAACATTAATTAGAGCAGCAATCAATTAATGCAAAACAGGGTCGTACTCCTATAAATTATAAAACGTGAGTTTGTATTTTGACTTCATATCTGGGTAGAGAAAAACTTATTTTTGAATTGGAAAAGTAATGTTCCTTGTTAATTTTATACTGCAGTTATATAATTTACAATACAATATAACAAATTATTTATATATGGCCTTTGATTGCAAGTGTAATTCCTAAAACAAATTGCATTTTAACATCAAATTTTCTAAAAAAAAAAAAAAAAACGCAAAAGAATAATCTTATATCAAATAATCCTCATACCAACAAAACGTAAAAGAGGATCAAAAGCATGCAGATAAAATAGATAAGAGTATCACAAAAGTGAGAAACGATTTAGTTACTGATGTACATAGGATTTTAAACATCTATTTAAATTTGTAGTTTTTTACTAAATGTTTTACTGTATTTATTATTAATATGGAAATTTTTTATGAAAATATTTAATAAGGCTAAATTCAGTGTTGTTTCACTAATACCGAATAGATGTATATTAAGTCAACAATGAACCAAAATTCCTTAGACAAAGTATATGGAAAGAGGTACCCTAAATAACATTTGACAAAAGTTTAAGGTGACTTGAAATAATAGGTAGAAAAGGTTGCATTGAAATGATTAACTGCTTATTGAGAGGATAGAAAAATATGCCAGTAAATCAGAATAAAAAGAAGCTATATTTTACTCTACAACCAAAAATCGCTGTAAAATTTTTCGGAATAAACATTATCACGTAAGCGTTGAGAAAAGCAGCAGCTGTTTTAACAAAAGTCAATACCGATTACTGAGAACGTGTAACAGATATTTCATTATCTTTATTTCACTGACTGTCATTGCATAAATAGTTTATCCATGTGAACTGACAGTTGATTCGGCAGGTCCGAATAATCCACGGCTAAAAGAAGTTATATAATGTACGCACATAAAGTAGGAAATTAAAACTGTGTATCCTTTGAATTTTACTTATATAGCCTATGTAGTGTATGTACCTCTGAAAGATGCGTGCCATTATAATACACGAGAAAAACTGATCTAGACGAAGATTCTGGGACATCGCGAATATAATGTTTTTGATTCCTACATCTTTGAAAATACAATGTTAAAATTACACATACTTTCTTGAGAAATGATACACAAAATAAAGTGGATTCAATGTGAGCATTAATTGAATGAAAAATGAAAGACCAAACACACTTCTGAAGAGATATTAATATTATTTAACATTTCTAAACAAAACGGAACATCTAATCTTACCACATAAATTAATGTAAAGTTACTTTATGGTCTTAAAATATATGGAATGAATGAATTGATTCTCTTATGTCCCGTTCAGGGCTGGAGCCTCTGCAAGCGGAAGAGCTCATCGATTTCTTATATGGTGAGCTCTAGTGCATATGAGCTATTGTCCCTTTGAATTTTTTCAGTCTATAATGTTTCTTAATTTACAAATTACAACCAATTTGAACTAAAAGGTTCAAGTGCTGAGTCTATAAATATAGTATTATATTATCATAGACAAAATTGTAATAGGGTGGAAGAAAATGACGCAAAAATTTTAATTCACTTGGATTTAGGAATGTTATACATAAAATACTTTGATTAGAAAAAAATATTCAAATAACAGGAATCCCTGATTATGTAAAACATATTCAACTTGAATGTGCGTACTCCACTTTTCTTTAGGTTTCTCAGAATACGTTGAATGTATTGTCATTATGTGATAAAAATATTCATATTCCATTCATCTAGATGGTTTCAGTGGAATAATCTTCTGCATTGAAAACGCTGAAAAATATGACAGAAATCTAAATGTAATTAATGGCTTTCATATTATTTATTTATTCGTTTGGTATAATTTGATTTCATTGTATGTAGTTAGAATAATCTTGATTGAAAGTTTATGCTTTTATCATTTCCTGTACACGCAACATTAATGAATATCAGATACAACATTGCTTTCTGTAAATGTTGTAAAATGTTCTTTTTTTAATAACAGTTACTCTTATTTAGAAAACTATTTAGAACACCTATTAATGAGGATAATAATAATAATAATAATAATAATAATAATAATAATTCGTAAAGTAAATACTTTAACAATAAAGTATAAAAACGTCACTTTATTACAACAAATTAATTTTTCACATTCAGTTTGGAACCATCAATTTGCACCAACTTCTTGCACTCGATTGTTATTGCCAGTCGCAAGGTTTATATCAGATATGTTTGTTATTTTATGTTATTTAGTAAGAATTGGTATGAAGGAGTTTTCTAAGTATTCTACTGCACAGAAAGACTATTTAAATATTTTAAATGTATTATCCTATTGAACATTTGTATTATAGATATTATTTTATTGTTGTTTTGTAGTTACTTATATTTTTACGTTTATAAGAACAAGCATGTGGCATATTAGGTTTATATTTTCTTCACTTTATTGATACGGTCGGAGTTTTGAGTAATTACAATTTTAACACAAAACTTACATGATTGTGAATCAGCATTGATCAAATTATTGTTCAATCTTACAGGAGGTCAACTCTTAGGCCACGACGATAGCCTTGTTGCTTTGTTCGAAACTCTTACCAACTTCGCTGCTTTTATTTTTTCTAGAACATTTTTCCAATGCTTCTCAAAATGAGCTGCATGGACCATTCAAATGAAATGTATACTCATTTATATGAAATTAATATAAGGCTTAATTCTCTTGGTGCTTAGATACCAGGTCATCAAGTTTCGTTTACACGCTGAAAAGAAGATAGTTATTGTTCACTTATTCCTCAGCTTAAGATGTACATCTTGATCTGAAGTGAAATTACATTTTAAAACCTTTACAGGAATTAAATATGGGGTAGACTATGATCAGAGTGAGGATTTTTTTTTTTGAATAGTGTTTAACGCCCGTTTTTACTACTGAGGCACCACAGGCGGTGGACACTGATGATACATGAAATGAAAAGATGTATTGGGAAAGGATTTTTTTTTTAAAGGAAGGAAGCGTTCCAGGCCTAAGTTTAGGTACCTCCCCGGCATTTGCCAGTTATGAAGGCTGAGGAAAACCTGGAAAAAACCCCAGTCAGGGAGGACGGTCCTGGCGGGATTCGAACCGCAGACCTCCCGCTCACGAGTCCATGCCTTAACGACCTCGGCCACCCGTGGCGGTAAGATTGAGGATGAAAGGTCGTAACTGTACAGCAACAACTCAGTCGAATGGGTTGCCTAGCCTGTTGCCTCTTAGGCGTTTTGATACATAGCTACCATCTACTGAGATATAATCGCGATAATCGAGATATTATGTTAAATTCCGACTTATCAATGTTTTACAAGATAACCTCGTAGTCTATTATAACAACATTCCGCATATAACATACCTCGAGTGACGGAAATGAGGGTAATGTAAGTAACAATGCATAAAGTGTTTTCCACTTTAGTGACTCAGACTAGGGGGGTTGGCGAATGAAAGATCACCGACGAATATGAGCGGAAAATGTTCCTTATCTGGAGGAGGGAGAATCATGGACACTTATTCTGGCTGAATGTAAAGATACGGAAGAATGGAAGAACTCTCCGCACTCTTTTACGGATCGAATAGGGGAAGATGGTCATGCTCGGTTTTGTTAGCATGCAAGGAAGAAGAGGGGAGATTACCAAAATTTCTGATGAAAGGAAACAGCTCAGGTCTTATTACCAAGGAGGGAATAGGGGCAAATAAATTGATTAATATCAGATGTGTTTTTCATTACAGGAATTCTTTTTAATTTTTACACATATTTTAAAAAAGGTTGTTATAATCCTTGTATTTTACTCTTTTTATTTTTATTCATGTATTATTATTTTATTTTATTTTTGAATATATTATCGCGTTACCAAATAAATTCCCGTCACCTAAAATCAAAATACTTTCATTTAAAGAGCACTAGCTTATTTCCATAGTAACTAATAACGCGACGTCTACCAGAGCTAAATCTTCTTTAATTTATCACATCCTTTTCCTAAATTAACTAATAAGTATGAAAGAAAGTAATTTAAAACTATTGTTATACACCAAATTATACTCATCATACGATAAAATTAGGTTATTGATACCTGATTTACATATTTGATCCATTAACAAGCATCTGGTCCTTGCTTGCGACCTTGCAGGATCAGGGCACGTCCGTTCAGGATCACGTGTCATGGTGGAAGAGAAAATAGAATGAAATCAGCTTAATTTTAACAAACTAACACGTCGTGTCTTACCACACTTTTTAAACGATGTTTAACGCCCGTTTTTACTACTGAGGTACCACAGGCGGTGACACTGATGATACATGAGATGAAATGATATATTGTGAAAGGATTTTTTGTAAGGAAGGAAACGTTCCAGACCTAATTAGGGTAACTCTCTAGCATTTGCCGTTTATGGGGACTGAGTAAAAGATGGAAAAAACCTCAGTCAGGGAGGACGGTCCTGGCGGGATTCGAACCCCAGACCTCCCGCTCACAAGTCCGCGCCTTAACGACTTGGGACACCCGTGGTGCTGTTATCACACATGCGCTAGCGTTCCCTTCCTTACACTTCTTAATATCAATGTTGACGACCCCTACAGGAGCGTATTGCAGTATTATATGTCTACAACTACCCTCATTATAATACCAAAGTACTCGTGTCACAATATATGTTTTATAGCTTAAAGTGAAATATCTTATTTAATATATTGTACTAAATAAAACAGATCTAGTGTATTAAAAAAGACGTACCGTTGGTCCCGCGCTATGTTGAAACTTTATTGTTTTGCTGCCACAAAAACACCACTGCTACTATTGTTGTTACTTCTCAAAATATTCCTGCTGTCCGGCACAAATTCTCAAATAGCATGAGGAGTGTGACATTTTCACTTACTGTCCTAATGCTTCCTAATATATCATCTCTGATTTTAGGTAACGTTGAATAAACATATCAGATACATGACTTCAAAAAAAATCCATGGGTACCTTACCGACTGTTAAAATGAATTCACCTTCAGGAGCAGATTCTATTTAATGTGACCAATGTGCTCGAAGTCCCTCTTGTTGGAAGGTGACTATTGGTCTGATAGAAAGAGGAGCATCACCGAGAAATGTCGAGTCAAAATGTTATGTGGCGTTAACATTTCCGCGATAAAATTATCGTATTCGAAACCCATCCTTCTTTCTAAAACATGATTGATCTTTGCATAGTTCATAATTCACTAATGTACTATATATAAATAAATAAATAAATAAAATCTGTATACGCCATCTTGGTACCTGGTTTCCTAAACCAGGGCGTGTATATTAAATTTTCTATTTATTATTATAATTATACAATTCAATGATCTTTTAATACATTATTTTACAGATGTTCCTAATAACTAGATTAAAATAATATTATAAACGGTAAGAAAAAAAGTTGAAAGTAATTAAATTAAACCAAAATATAAATTTATTTAATTAATTAATTTTCCGAAAACTACAAAAACTACCAAATTAACAATATTACTGGGAGTCAGTAAGAGTTATAGCTGGTAGCCAGCTATTCTATCCTTTGAATTTATTCTATAACTATACAACTATACTACTACCAACCACTGGTTACCAGCGGTATGTACTGGTACCCAGTACTTGGCAGAAATTCTCTTAAATTAAACATTATACATAATTGTTTCAAATATTCTTAATTTATTACAATCATAATAATATCCTTCTCTTTAACAACTTACTTCACTTAAAATTCATTTAGCATTATTAATGTTTCCTACTCATTTCATTTATTTGTCCTAACATTTGAACTCATTAAGCACTATCACCTCGCTTTCACCATCACTCTCCATCTTTTCTTCCCAACCATTCCTTCTTTCATCTCGCTTGATCCTCCTGGTCTCCTGGTTGCACCATTTCTCGCGCTATGCTCCTCCTCTCCGGACACCGCTTCTCCATCCTCCATCTCCTCCCGCGGCTCATTCCCGTGTATCTCCAACACCCTTCCATCTCCTTCTGTAATCTTCCTTCTTCCACCTTCTTCCCGGTGCCAAAACTCTATTAGGTAAAAGCCTTCATCTTCTTCCCCATTCTCCACTTCAGGTTGTAAATCAAAATTATCCCTCTCTATTATAAATTTAGGTATTTTCGTTTCCATCATTCCCTTCTTCCTTACCTTTAACTTCTCCTTCTAATATTCTCTTCCCTTTGATTTAAATAAGGTTATCTTGTATATTTTCTATTCTTGTTAAGTTGTTTGTGTTTGGGGGTTGTCTTTGCATACGTATGCGTTCTGATCTTCTTACCTCGTCATCAGCTATTTCATTACTTCTTATTATCTGTTCTTGTGGTATGACCTCTTCACGTGCTGGGTTACTTATTTTGAATGCGGCCTGCTCGAGGTATTTATATAGGCTCTTATTTCTAAGTATATGTGCCATCTGGCGGCCACTTAAAATTTCCCTTTCTTCTCTCACTTATTCTAAATAGCGTGTACATTCAAATAACACGTGCTCTGGGTTATCCTGTGTTTTGCAAAGTGTACATAAATCGTCCTGTGTTCTATTAATTTTTTCCAATAAGTTTTGTGAGGCCCATGTCCTATAAGGTAAATGTATCATTCCTTTGGTAGGTTGTATAAATTTTAGTTTTAATCTCTCAAAAATGTTGCTAAATAAGTCGAAAGTTCTCCTGCCTGCCTCGGCATTTTCCCATTCGTGCTGCCATTGTTCTTTTAATTTATGTTTTATTTCATTTAAGTTGTTTCAGTGACTGCCGATTATTAAACTTACTTTCTCCAAGTTGCCTTTCTGCAACCAATAAACAGCGCCTCTTAATTTAATCAATAAGTCAATTGGCCATATTCCTGTGACTACTAAAAGGGCCATAGTGGGTGAGGTGCTTAATACCCCTGTAAATCTTAATAACACCTTCCTTTGTGATCTTCTTAATAGAGTTTTTATTTGGACATCCTTCATCCTCAGAGCCCAGACCCCTGCACATACGTCATTATTGAAGCAAAAATGCTCGTGTGGTATGCTGTAATGACGTTTAATGGAATTTTAAAATTCAACTGAACTAATCTTGCTAATTTCATCATAACATTTTCGGATTTTTTCCGTACGTATTCAGTATGTTTTCTGAAGTTTAATTTTTCATCTAAGTAAATTCCCAAATATTTTGCTTCTTTTTGGTGTCTTATATTTTGGTTGTTGTATTTTATACATGGATCTCTTTTGAGATTACCTTTCAAAAGCATGTAGCCTGATTTAGTTGGAGCGACTTAGAGTTTAGTTTTATTACGCCAATTACTTAATTCATGAGTTAATTTATTCGCTCTTCTTTCTATATCTGCCCTATTGTTTCCTTCTATTATAAATAAAACATCGTCAATATACGCGATGATTTTTGCCACATTTTCATCGTTGTTTAGCTCGTCTAAAAGAGTTTCCAAAACTATGTCCCAAAAAATTGGTCCTAGGATCGAGCCTTGGAGACATCCCTTAGTTATATCTCTGTAAATTGTTTCTTCACTACCTTTTACATGAACCCTTCTGTCTTTACAGTAATCCATTAATACTGCATATAGGCATTTGGGGAGATCTATTTCCCGTAACTTCTCAAATAGTACCGGTCACTAATGTACTAATGTGTCCGGTTACAAATCCTTAGAAAGTCGTGATTGTAAATACTAAACTAAAATCTGATCAACGTATAATAAAATGTTATATTGCTATGGCGATAATGATTTTGAAACGAAACTACTCCAAAAAAATCCTCGCAAAATTCTGCACGGCGGCCGTCGTCGCCAAACTGTCACACTCAAGATCTCATGTAAAAAGTCGATGGAGGGCCTAAGGTTAGGATTGAGTCACAGCTCTAGTGCTGGTGTGAGGTTCTGTTTCTACAGTCTCCCTAGTTGCATTAATGATAACAGGATATGCAATGGGTGCGTCGATACATTCAGTGTCCCATATTGACCAAGTCACCTGTTTGGCTGTCACCTCTCAGGACACACGGCACCTCCTCGTCTCTGATTTCTTCCACTTTCCCTATACACTAACAGCATGACCAGCTTGCCGTTAGTATATCGCCACATCAAATCACGTACACAATCAATCGGAACGTGTATTAGTGTTCTACAGGATACAAACTCATAACATCAACAAATATGCACAATGCTTCATACCTCAGCTAGGTAGTCGTAGAGATACTTGCAACAGCTGTAGTATACAACCTGTACCTGAACTGTACTCAGTAGCCTGTTGTAATCAGAAGACAAATGCAGGTTTTGGGCTGCTGTATGTACCAAATGAAAAATTGCATTATCATGCAGCAAAATGGTATCCCGAGATAACTTCATGTTCGTTGGCTTTTGATGTTTTTATGGAGAGAACTTTGCAAGTGGGGACCGATACCAAAACTGCTTTTAATCATGTTTTTATTTTTACTTTATTCTGTAATTCTTATATCCTGATAGTATGATTCTATGTCACTGCATAATACTCAAAATTAATTATTATTTATTTCTGTTTTACGTTTATCAATACAATTTGAATTCTACCGCTTTTAAAACTACAGTACTAATATTAAACCTAAACAAAACTAAAATGTCAAAAAACTAAACCAGTGCTGAAAACCAGCACTACATCGTAATTAAGCAACAATTGCTACTGGTACATTTTTTACGCTTTACTTTTACTTTTTACGCTTCATGTGTATTTCATTCAATGTACTTTTTAGATATATTTACTTTCACAGTTAATTAATTTACAATTTTTAAACAATTTAAAATGTAAAATCTGACACTCGGTATCCGGGCTGCTACCCATGGAATTCTAGGCAACAGGACCTGGACATCAATGAGATTACTGCCGGTCTCAAACAGCAGCTAGGCTGGACTATGATGTGTTGACTGTGCTGTTTCCTTCTCTTCTCTTTTTCCTTCATCTTCTTCTCTTTTACAATTTCAACTTTTATCTGTACATTCTTCATCATAGCTTTGGATTGTTAGTTGGTACTTCTTACTTCTGTGCTTCTTCTTCCTTCCTTTTTTCCAAATATTCCTTATATTTTTCTTCTTCACTTGTTCTTCTCTCCGCTGCTTCCTTTCCGCCATAAGAATACAATTATTCTCTTATTCTGATAATTCTGCCCCCTTCTGATTCAGTTTGGGTGTATCTTCTTTATCTCATTTTTAACAGACTCTTCCTATATATATTTTTCTTGCATATCTTTGATTCTCTGGGACCTTCTAGGAAAACAAGCAATTTGGATTTTCTCTCTTATTTGTTTTTTGTTGTTTATATACTCTATGCCATTTTACATGATATTTTATTTGTTCAATCATTTAATACCTAAAATCATCTTGATCTCTCATGATGTTCCGAATGCATTTCCCTGCAAATAGTAATCTTTCCTTAGTTACAATTGGCTGGCATTTGGGGAATACAAATAAAACATGTTCCAGTATATCACTCACTCTTACATATATTGTCTGCTTTAATTTAACTTTTTTTCAAATATGAGCTATATGAATTTTGTCCTGTTATATAATGTACCAATCCCTTACTGGGTTGAATAAGAATTAAAATAAACAAATAAAAAATAAAATCGTTAATAACCAAATAAACTGTGAACATAAACTAGTGTACGCTGCATTTGAATGCATTTACGTAAAGTATATCAGTCTGATTTGGCGGTGGCGGGGGGTGGTGTGTTTACATTATCACATTTAAACATAGTTCAAATATTGCCTATCTTACATGTACAAGGACAACGTCAGAAGACTCTTCGTTCATTAACTACTCGTTCATAATTTTATCTATATAGACAATCGCCTCAAGAATGCTAAAGAGAAACGGAAAATTTTGTGGGACGTAAATGAGACTATGAGGTTATCCTATACAGTTTTTATTAGTCGGAATATAACATAATATATGGATTATTTCACTTAATATCTGCGTAGCTGGTAGCAAAGCATCAAAACGCCTAAGAGGCAACAGGCTAGGCAACCCATTCGACTTAGTTGTATATATCTGCAGCAGCCTGTACAGTTACGATCTTCCATGCTCAATCTCTAAGATTCAAATATTTACTCCGTTTTGTAGCCTGGTACATCCCCTGTAGCTTTAATATATTTAATTTTTCAAAGATAGCATACAATGGAAATAGATTGCCGTAGTTTCAATTTTCAAAGAATTTTGAAAAATTTCCCAAACATAGCTTATTTTAAACTGTAGTTACGGCATAATAATACCAGGGGTATCTTGAGGTATAGGTACCATTGTTTGGAGTTATTAGCTTTACCAACTTCTAATAAATATTATATTAAAATAGATGAAGTGGATGGGGTTATTTTCATATCTGCTGGCGAAAATGTAGAAGAACAAGACAAGCCTATAAAATACTTTTATAAATTAATAAGAACTACTAAATTATAAACCTATCCTTTTAAACGTATTTAAAATATAAAACTTAAATACTTTTTTGCAATTTGTTTAAGATAATAAATAATAGCACTGCATGAGGAAGTCATTTCCAGAGGTATAAAAATTGAAATAAACGCGATATTTATTGAAAAACTTTATTTTGTAGTATACGTTTCGTTCTAGTAGGAAGTTAAAATCTCAATAATATTATTTTTTGTATTTTAGCTAAAATAAATTTTACATATTTTATTCAACTCTATTGCTTTTTCTGGTGTCTTGATCAAAATAATTTATATTATTGGCAAATAAAATGGTATTAACTAGAGAACATTGTGCCGGTCAAATTCGAACGTTTTTGTTTAAAAATGTATATGGGCGAAATTAAAGGCATCAATTTTAATCGCACAGTCGATTTTCGAATGAATGCCATGTATTTCACCTTTAAAGAGAAACTTCAGTTTACTTTGAAGTCGGTAAGATGTAAGCAGGGTATGGTTTATCTATTTTTCTCGGTTCTTGTGAAGAGAGCGCACCGCGTTTTCTTTTTTCCGGACGGAAACATGGGTTAAGTTGGCAGCCAAAACGTGAGGATCTATCGACCGAAGATAACATAATAAAAATAAACCAATCTGTACAAAATTGATGAAAATGTTTCCTCCGCTCAGGAATTCCCTCTTATCTCAGAGAGATGATGTTTCTTCCTCATAGCCGCATTACGAGCGCAAGATTTAAGTTATCCTTCTTCCAAACCTTAGGGTAACTCGCGGAAGAACGTTGAAGTGTTTTAACTGACTTTCGTGTTAGCCTCCCGTTTATTGCCTAATGACCTTAAATACACTTCATCATCATTCGCTTACCATGAAATATTACAACTGTACTAAGCTACAATGCATCATTCTCTCTGTCACCTATTTTATGTTGTTTGTTTAAGAAGAGAGTTGCGCTATACTTCATCTAAAATTGATATATGCATTGATTCTGCCTATATAACATTTAGCCAACAATGAACTGGTCAGACAGGAGTCGTTATTCAATTTTCAAGTAATATATTAAATAACATTCTACTGTATTAAAAAGTAAATTCATCAAGAAGCATTGGATAATTTAAAGTAACCTAGAAATGTAATCTAGCAAATAATGTAACAGCATACATTTTACACTATCTCAGAAAGTTTTAAAGCTATCAATATGAATTTTTGAGAGATATTAACACAAATTAACTGAAGATGATCTTAATTTTTAATTCTCTAATGTATATGAACATTTTTTTTTAAAAATGTTTAAACCAAAATAAACTCTTGTTATAAAAGCTGGAAAAAATGTGACATAATCATGAATTTTTCTTACAAGCTATTGGGGAATTTTAATTATATTTATTTTTACTTAAATTCCAGATAAGATACTATCCTAGGAACTAGAGTATTATATCTATGCCAGTTGTTTGAAAAGTAATTAATTTTCACATTTTGAAGAAAAAATAGACTTGTTATTAATTTGTTATTGGTATTGAATTTTATCAATTAATAGTGCTAATAGTCATATTTAAATACTTCTAGTTACCACACTTTACATTTGCATACATTATGTATGAGCAAATTTTCAATTAGACCGGTATAGCCAATCCTGAGAAAAATGTACATTTATGTCAAAATTTTAAGTTACCGGGAAATAAGATTTATTTTTGTTTAAAAAACTTTTATGTATATTATAGAATTAAAATGTTTAGTTCAGTATTCTTAATATCTGATAAAATTTCATATTGACATTTTATTAATTTCTGAGATACAGTGCAAAATGTATACTGCTGCATTATTTACTAAATTTACACTTACTGGTTAAAGAATGGTAGTCTTTATCACTTATCTTCTTATTAAATAATGAGCTGTGATAAAATGCCTGCGAGAATATTATAGAAGTATTGTGTAAATAATTACTGCGAAACATAATAAGGTGCATGATGTAGAGAAATACTAAAATACTCATAGAACTGGAACAAATTTTTGGCAGTAACTAAAAACCGATATATTAATAGTTTTAAAACCAACGCTAGTCCTTGAATAAAATTAGGAAATAACTGGACTATTATCAAAGGAAGTACAAAACTTAGAACTTTAGCCAGAGTATCTAGAGAAATAATAATAAACAATCTGTTAAACCATATTTAACGCACCTTTCCTGCACATGAGACATGTTACGTAATTATCAATAACTATTTTATATATTAAATAGCTAAAGCATTTAATCAAAAAATTAACAGGTGTTCCCTTTAAAGAGAATATCTGTTTAAATTGCATTTGTGTTGGGAATTTTAGGAATATGGTGTGCAATTATTAATTTCATTATGAAAGGTAAAACTATTCAGCTCCAATAACTGAAATATTCGAACTATCAACAAAGTATAATTAATATACAAAACAACGGATAAAGAAAGAAATGTTTAGAAAACAGAATATATACCTAAATACACAGTACAAAATGCGAAATAGCGAAAGAGAAATTGAAAGGTAAATGAGCAAGCATAAGAAGCTATTTTATAAGGAAGGGGAAAAAAGTGTGCAATAATAAGAAAAAATATTATTGAATATTTTCATAAGGTGCAAGAAGCACGCTAATGGTATATCTTGACAAGAATGTCATCAAAGCAGGCACATTTGAAATATTTTCCAACTGAGGCCTGACCCTCTGAGAGCTAAGCATTAATTCATCAGTCGACAACTTGCTCTGAATCCATATTAAACCGCTTAAGACAGCACCAGAGCCTGGCCATAAGTGCAATCTTGACATCTCTATTCCCAGAGGAGGTCTCTTAAAGTAATTACAATAATTTTAGTTGTTAGAGTAAACAACAGCGCTAATAATTTCCCTAGCTTACACGACCAACGACATGGACCGTTCGAGATTAATGGAAATACCAAATGCATTTTTGTGGTAATATTTTCCTTCCTAGATTCGTTATACTTTTATTAACTTTACAGAATTTTGTCCCTTTGCTTGCAAAAACGCTATAAGATACACCAAGCAAAAGTGAAAATCAGTATAAACTATACGAAAAGGATATAAATTAATATGCGAGAGCTTTCATAAAAATAAAATTAAACTGAACATTTAAAAAAATACGTAACTTTAATATCAATTATGTGCAAAGTTAAATACAAATATTGGACAATGAAAGAAACGGGAAAAAACGAAAAAAAGAAAGACTAATGGATGCATATACACGAAGGATAGTGACCAAGTACATAATCACTTAAGATATAAATTAGTGAATAACTACTTAAAAAACCGAAATGTACAGTCTTTATTTAAATAAACTTTCCAATTTTCTATGTGTATATTTATTTGTCTGATTTTATTTCATAAACTGCAGAATAATATCATTGGTTGGAAGGTAAACATTTTGGCAGCATATCGGAAGCTGGCTGTATAATGGATCTTCATATTTTGTATGAACTCTGCATTAAGTGGAATGTCTGATTGCAGGTTCCTCCTGTCAAGAGTAATTACAAAAGGGCCTAAGAGGCACAAGGAAGCATTTGAAGTATTGTGATGCGGTACAGTACCCGATAAAGTCGGTTTAAATATGCATACAGATGATGGAAAGAAATAAACAGATTTGGCATGAAATTGCTGACTTAATTTTAAAAAGAAATTTTATTAAATAACACTAAAATAAAACGGGACATATTTTTACGTATGACAGTTACAACACTTTAAAAAAATGTGCTTTCATTTTCCATTTAAGGTTTATTATATATTAATAAAATGTTATCACAAATTACTTGAATTATTCTCTTCTCTGTTTCTTTATTCAGCATAGCATTGACATCATCCTTGCTAATAATAATAATTTTTGTTGAATTAATTGAAATGTTTTACCTTAAAAGTTTGTTATTGTAAATTTTAAGTTTTGTGAAAGCCTCCCAGGATTTCAGGCTCCAAAAAGAACCTAATAACACATCAGAGCATCGCTTTCGCAGTTCATTTTGAATTTACCAGATATATTTTGAACTAACACATCATGTCGCAACAGATGTGGCCAAGATGAAGACGAAACCACAACAGCACACGAGACTTTGCCACAGTTCGTATCAGTGATGTCTTTGTGTGGGAGCAGAAGAAGCCCCGGGGCTAAAGATCGGTGGTCTTGCATTAAACTCCTTTTGACCGGCTTGCAGTAATCCTCCGGGCAGAGAGGATAGGGAACTCCTTACATGGTGACTTAGACGTGCAAGATCAGCATAGTAAAATCTACATCTGATACAAGCATGTATTAAAATAGAAAATATAACTAAACTATGGAGGGAAAAATAACACATCGTTCTAAGGTGATGTAAGAAATTGTACCGTTCTAAGGTGATGTATGTATTTTCGAAGCATGACACATTTTTGTGATGCTACTCAAGTTACATGCTTAAACTTAACACTAACTTGATTGCTGTCAGCTAACCCAGAGCTTGATTCCGCTTGTCTTAGAAGTTTGTCCATAATCACATTAAAATAAGCACTAACATGTCCTGAGGATTGTTATCAAGCTGTAATAGTAAACTAAATATTGTTTCAGGAGTGCACTATCTCTGGAATTATCGATAGGCAGACGTTGGTGTAGGTGACTGGTTTCGTCTGTCTCAAAATAACATTTTCCATAAATTTAGTTTCATGAGAAATAAAATATGCGTTGTATAAAGACGTTCTGGATGTCATAACGTTTGTTTTTAATTTGTAAAATTTCACGACATACTTTAAGAATAAAGTACTGTCAAAAGAACCATATGCTAAAAAAATGTTCAAATATACCTGGATTCCTAGAGCAGCGGTTCCGAAATAAATAATCCACAATACTGTAAGTATTGAATTAAGCAAATGTCAATATCTGACTAACAAAAACGTGCTTCAGACACTGTTGAATATATACAAAACTAAAGAAACAGACATATACTAAAACGCTTAAGAACACTATTTGTTTGAATGGTGTTAAAAGCCCCTTTTTACTGCTGAGGCACCACAGGAACACTTTTTTTTTTTTTGAGTAGTGTTTAACGCCCGTTTTCACTACTGAGGCACCACAGGCGGTGGACACTGATGATACATGAGATGAAATGATAAATTGGGAAAGGATATTTTTTTTTTTAAGGAAGGAAGCGTTCCAGGCCTAAGTTTAGGTACCTCCCCGGCATTTGCCAGTTATGAAGACTGAGGAAAACCTGGAAAAAACCCCAGTCAGGGAGGACGGTCCTGGCGGGATTCGAACCGCAGACCTCCCGCTCACGAGTCCGTGCCTTAACGACCTCGGCCACCCGTGGCGGTCACAGGAACACTGATGATATATGAGATGAATGAATGAATGTATGAATGAATAGTGTTAAACGCCCGTTTTTACTACTAAGGCACCACAGGCTGTGAACACTGATGATACATAAGATGAAATGATATATTGGGAAAGGATATTTTTAAAGGAAGGAAACGTTCCAAGCCTAAGTTTAAGTACTTCCCTGGCATTTGCCATTTATGAGGACTGAGGAAAGCCTGGAAACAAAACCTCAGTCAAGGAGGACGGTCCTGGTGGGATTCGAACCCCAGACCTCCCGCTCACGAGTCTGCGCCTTAACGATCTCGGTCTACCGTGATTGTGGACGGCATATACCGAGCGATAATTATGTATTTAAGCTTTTCGTTTTATTTCTGATTCTTTAGTTATTGTAATTTTAGTTACATTGTTCCAAGTGTTGCTTTATTTTTAATTTATATATATAAATTAAATATGTATATATTTATATTCTTGAAAAATATTTGTTTCACTGACTGGCGTTACATAAATACTTTGCCTGCGTGATTCTGACCAACTGAATTCAGTTGATCAGAATCACTAACAGCTAAAATAAATTATATTTAAAAAAGATGCTGAAGTAAGAGAGAAAATTGACATATATTAAAAACTCTGCATCGATTGAATATTAGTTATTTGCTTTATTTGGTAATTAAAATATTACAAAGAAAATTAATGGAGTGACACGTACCTACATAACGCCTAATTTTGTCCATCCCTAAAATTCCAGCAAGATGCAACCAATATAACATGCGTGTCATCAAAGTACACGAAGAGGGTATAACTTGGAAAAATGCACGGCGATTCTGGAAAACCTTGCATGTATGAATTAGGCATTGAAATAAATTTGAGACACTCATTGTTTCTATTAAGATAAAAATGCTCTTTACAACGTTTGTCTATTATAAAGAATGATTTCGATTAATTATAAAGATGTTTAGATTAATGGGAAAAGGAAGTTACGCAAATAGTTCTTATTACTCTGCAGGAAATGAGTGTAGCATCACAAGTATTAAACATGTGGGCGAAAGAGTGAAAAATAGAATTTAGTTGAGTAATATTTCATTAGGGACATATGTATATCTTTATCTTTAAATAATATGGAAGAGCTCGAATATAAAACTTAGTGCTAAAATTGTAGGATTACAATTATATCGGTCTTAACCTCTTCTTTCACACCCCAAATAAACGTTTTAGACAGGGAATTACATCAGAACGTCAATGTTTTTATTTCTGTTTCACAAAAGCAAAAGAGGAGTTAGTGTTTTAATTATACTGGTTGGTAAAGGAATTAAGATTTTCATTGAAAATGTGGCAAGGTTCGTTATCGGCGGGCAGCACGGCAGACCTTTTTCTTTTTGGGAGAGAGTCTGAATCCTGCTATCAACCCGAATAAGACACAATGAGGTCGGAATGAAGGAAACGAAAGAGGATTACAGGACAAGCGGAAGGAAGAGAGTGGGAAAAGATGGGCTTCATCTCAGGGGTTTGAGGAAGAGGGGGAAGGAACCGGATGCGACATCAGTTCACATCTAGTTTGCCCATCACTTGTGATGACCGAGGGGTGGAGAGGGATACCATTTGTACTGTTCCCTTTCGGTCGGGGAGGTTAAATCCCCCCAAAAGACGCAGGAGAAACTTCAGTGTTCAAGGATATACATTTAGGATAGTTTGTGTGAATGTTATGAAGATTTTCTGCACTTGTGTTACTCTCAAGTGCATTCTTACTAAAAGTAGAATCGATGCTTACATTTTCATAAGATTGACACTGGATCAACCCCATAACCATCTTGGGTTTTCAAATCTAACCTTCATCTGCGCATGCGCAAAAAAAAATCCCCCGTCCATTTTGCTTATACGCGAATTAATAATCAATTATCCGTTTCCAAATTCTTTGACTAATTTTGAGATGGAGCTCGTATTTGTATTTTTCTTATGATAAAAACATTTTTAAGTGGGAAATAAATAGGTACATTTAATAGGAAAGCGGTTTTTTCCCTTCTTTTTTCTTCTCTTGTTCCCTCTTGAAGGAGACGCAAAAACCAAAATCCAAAAGTTCTTGATAAGCGAGTGTTACCAAATAACTATGGCGAATAAAACAGAAACCCGTTTCATTATTGCAAGATATTATGTGTGAGCATTTTATTTCTCAAAGAATTTACTCTACCCCTGTACCAGCACTTTTCGTTGGGTTTCACTACAATAAGTATAGAAAAGTTTAAAACAAGGCTAGAGGATATCAGCAGGCCAGAATTTAACATGAAAACCTCCTTAAGTTTATCGAATGAAATTAAATTAACTTGGGGTAAACAGTTCTAGGGAGAAAGACGAAATCAGGAATGGCCTGGTTTAGACTGAGAAATTGGAAAACTCGAAAAGTAATGCATAATTCTGGTAGGAGAATCTGCCCATTTGGTGAGGGGATGAGAAATGGGTACATATTCTGGCAGAATGTACCCACTGTGAACACTTGAGAAAACCACTGTTTACTGAAAAATGTTTAAGGCAATTAGAGGTCGTTTGGCATTTGTTGTTGATTTGGTTATTTACGGACGCCCTTTAATATCTCAGGTCATCTCCGTCCCATTTAATTCGCGGCGTGAAACAACCGATCGGTTTTGTTCATATGCCTCTTCTTTTAGGCTTGAGGTTCTTTATCATACCGTAAATCTACGAAATGGGACCCAAGGCTGTACCTCCCTTCCGAAATACTTAGGATTTTTACGTCCGAAAAGAATTTATCGATTCTGGCCGGGATTGAACCAGAGATCTTGAGCTTAAAAGGCAAGTATGATTACTACTACACCACCAGGACTGACTTTGGCATTCTGGGACCTGTTTGCAAACCACACTAATCGGTTGAATATGGGCATTTTCCTAGCCAAAGTGCGCGAAGCTAGGAGCAATTTATTTATGAAAAGGCAAATATTAATGCAGCTAGAGCGATTTTTAAATTTTGGAATTCAGGTAATCCCCCCTCCTAATTTTACTGATTCCCAGAAACTGTTTTCCTAATTTCATTTCAATGGCATATACCGAGTTTCCTTTAAAAAAATTTAAAATCCGGCCACTTGAGCAATTTTTAAATTTCACTTTAACCTCCACTCTATTTCGGTTTTCAGGATATGCCCTATTCCTAATGGTCCAATTTCCCTGATTTTCAGAAACTATTTTTATTAATTTATTTTAATGGCATATACCGAGTTTGTTAAGAAAAAAAATTTAAAAAATGCGGCCATATAGCGATTTTTAAACTTTTTTTTAAATTATTCGTTTTAGGTTAATCCCCACCTCCAACGATCCAATTTTGCTAATTAACGAACTCGACGAATCGTTTGTTAATTGATGGTTATATGCCGAATTTCATTGAGAAAAAACTAAAATTGCGCGCACTAGAACGTTAATAGACACCACACACACATACACACACACACACACACATATATAATTTTTATGTTCATTTTTGCTCCCTAGTCTCTACTAGGATGGAAATTTGAAGCTTTTTCAAAAATCTTTTCATGGATACAACGGCAATATTACTTCGGAATGCGCTAAAAAGAAACTGGAGTGCGAATCATTGTGTTCTGAGCAAATTTCAATAAAAAAAATTACAATTGGCTAGAGAAGAAGATTATATTTGTGTAGACACATTTAAAGGAGCCTCCACAAGTGCAGGTCCTCCTTCCAGAATAATCGCAAACTCCAGTGAATTTGGAAAACGCAACATCATTAGCTGTGAGAAGTATTATTTACCAGTCATATGAGTCTAAGCTCGGAATTAATGAAGAAACAGGTGAAATTATACGCAAAATTACATATTTTAATCCCAAGAAAATAAAAAAGTAATTCAATAACGCCATGTATTTCTTCACTAGTGCTAAATAGCTTACTAAAATTAGCATAAATAAAGCATGTAAAATAAAGTTTCATAAAATAAAATATTTCCATCCATGGCAATAACATTCATTATGCTGAACTACAGCAGTTGTTCGAAATATGCGGAAAGTGTGTCACTATTTAAGTGTTTTATCCATTTCTGCTTCTCTAGTTCTTGTTAACTGTGAAATAGGAGGTGCTATTGATATGTTGCTTTCACAGAATTGAAGTTTAGGGAAGGACTCATGATTGCAGTCCTTGCACAGATGCAAATAATTATTAAAATGTGTATTTCTTGAATAAAGTTACATTTTTTTTCAAATTGAACAATGCCTATTGACATTAAGAAAATAAATCTAGATGAAATAAAAATGTTAATTGTGTTTATGCACGATTCTAGTGCAAGTAATTTACGAGCTATAGTAATAAGAACATTTTAAATATCTACAGTTGTCTGCTCCTTTTAACTTTAAATTACTTTATACCTTTATAATTTTTCCCACTACATAATACAAAACCAATAATAAAATACTGCAGCTGTAAATATGATACTAATACACCCCTTAAAGGGCATGTTTGTACTCACATCTTTAGTTCTTTAACGCGTTGTATAACCCATCTATTTTTCCGGTGTTTATGTAAGCTCCAATATACTTAGCAATTGTCATAAATTATGTACCCCTTGCCTGATTATAAAGATAGTATTTCGTGTTGTGCTTCATAAATAACATATAAGGGAAATGGGTGTATTTAATATTTATTATTTCTTAATTTTATTATATGAAATTTAAGATAAATATTAGTTATTAAGGTAAACATATTACTTATTTACACAAAGAAGCATAAGTAATATTTGATAAAGGATAAATATTTCGAGTGAAATTAGGGACTGCAACTAAAATGAATTTTTTGTCCTGTATTTTAATTATATGCAGTAAAAAGCCTGAAATCGAACAGAGTTATTAAAGACACTTATCTGTGATTTAACATTAGTATTAAGCTTAAGTTGATTTCAAATCATGCCAGTGTGAATAATAAAAAATTAATAAAATATAAATTTTAATATTTATAGATACTTTTCATATGGTAATGACTTTTGCGGCCAGATAGCGTGAAAAGATCATTAGAGCCCTGCCTTTGGTCACTTTGAATGTGCGTTAAGTGTTCGTTAATCACAGGATAGGAGAGTATAAGTTACAGAGAAGATGCCTCCCTGCTACTGTCTGTAGGAGAGGTGTATAGAGTGGATGGCGTTAAACAATTTAGCATGCACATTTACACTGTTGCGGATTGCTTGCAGCTTCGCGGTGTGCAAATGCAAGGCTCTAGTTATCATATGTGATCCAAATATTTGGATATTTCTTATTATGATTTACCAATTAATTGTGCTTTTATTTCTCCAGACTGTGCCCTCCTAAGGACCCACCAGTACTTGGAAGATCAGTACTTGGCCCTTGTCGAGGAAAATGATCTGGAAACAATTTTACTGTACTGAGGTAACTACTGTGAACATAATACTTTTAATTATATACAATCGAGTACTTGTAAAAATATTGAAATTCAAAATCAATAAACTAAATAAATATTTTGTATCCTTTTTAAATGAACCATTATAATTTATTTTACCCTCAATACGACAGTCACTCGAATGCTTAACTCTCTCAGAAATTTCAGTCTCAAAATCTAAGCCAAAAATACTTATGCTAATTGAGTCTTCGTTTTGTTTTACTCCGGATGGGTCCGAAGCTGACAGGTCACAGCTGCACACGCCGATAGTCAAAGATGCGTATTGCCCTAAGTTAGGTATATTAGTGCATGTTTAGGTTCAGAACAGTGAGGAGTTAGTTTTTGTGTTTAGGTTCTATGCTTAAATACAGAGCAACACATTTGTATTTGCTGTAACCTTATAAGAAATAAATAAATCAGGGGCTCAATGCAGTGCAGAATTGTAAGAATGTTTTCCGTAAAACCGCGTCGGTCCTGGTGGTGTAGTGGTAACCATACTTGCCTCCTAAATCCAAGATCACCGGTTCGATCTAGGACTGGACCGATGAATTTTAGGGCGTAAAAATCCAAAGAATGGCTTTCTGAGGAAGGAAGTAAAGCCGTAGGTCCCGTATCGTACATTTACGGCACGATAAAGAATCTCAAGGCTGAAAGAAGAGGCCTCTGAGCAAAATTAGTGGGCTGTTTCGTACCCTGAATTGAATGGGACGCTGATGACCTGAGATGTTAAAGAGCGTCTATAAATAAACTAAATAAAAAATTCGTTAAACCTTGCTTAATTTCACACCAACAGGAAAATAAAGGCACAGTCGGCTTAATACGTAAACTGAATGATATTCTGCTCGATTAGAACAATCATTGCTAAAAATCCCTTGTAAAGTTAGCAAAGAAGTGGGTATCAGTCTTACTTCAGCACAAAATTGCTGAAATGTTATCCGTACAAGGTTACTGAAGTGCGTGCCCTACAGACCACCAACTTAGGAAAAGAAGTAAGTATCTTTGCAGTTCTTTGCCAACCCCGCCAGATGTGGGCAGCTGCTCAGTGTGCTACCGGCTGCCGACCTGTTCTGCAAGAAAAACAAAACGAAAATCCATGCATTTGCCAAGTGAACCACATAAGCCGGTTTTGTTATAAAGCGATGTCCCAGAGAATGGAATGTCCAAGTAGAGCTATAAGGGATCGCCATATTGACATGGCAGAGACCTTCTAAAATGAAAAACCAGTCCATTTATCTGTTCTGTTTGCTTGCTTAACTGCCCAGGCTCCTTAAAGGAATATAAGATTTAAATTAATTCTCATTTCTGGATGCCGGAAGTGCAGAATATTTCTAAAACGAAAGACTCCCAACAAGTATTGGAAAGTGTGTTTCTAGCAAAAAGTTAAAAATTTTCAAATATAGCAATTCCTATTAACTTCAAGAAATTAAAAGTAGATGAGATTTCAATGTGTTTATGGGCTTTTTCTGGGCGATTCTAAGCCAAATAGTTTACAAAGTACTCAACTTAACAAACTTTTTGGGGGTACACAAACTCTCATTCCTAATGTTTCGCATCCGACATAAACGGAAATAAAAAAGAGAAGTATTTACAATAATCGCCGTTCTTTTTAGAACTTGCAACTTTTTTCATAACACGAAATTATGGCAGAAAGATATTTTCATCGTTCACCAAACACTTTTTACTCGCCATAATTAGTTGTTCTGATAAACAATACTGTTGTATAATATATACTTCTGCCCGAATAATTGTTGGGATATTTGAAAATATATTTTTTCTTAAAAATCAGGCAGTAATGCTTAGAAATCTGCAGTTCCCGGGTTCAAATCCCTGGGGGGGGGGGCATACAATGCTGGTCTTGCATTTTTATCGTGGTTCCCTGATAAATTAGATGAATGCTGAGATAGATCTTCCTTTACAGATATTTTACGATCTTGTATTGGTTCACATACAGCGTAAAAATTGCCGGACAAGGCACACTGGTGTTGCGTGCGGCGTTTCTGTGGCTTCGGGCTTTATTATTTTTCTGTCTTGGTATTCGAAATGGAAGCAACGCGTCTAAGATGCTTGGATTCCTTGGAGGATGGTCCTCCTCACCGCCAAAGCATAGTTGTTTCACGTACATAAGTCAGCACAGAAAAGAATCTGTTTAGAATTATTATTATTAAACTTAAGTCCATATCATATCTAAAGTCAATAAGAGTACAATTTTACATAAAGAAGCCCTGTAAAATGTGAGAAGTGGTACAAAAATAATGACAAGGAATACAAAATACAGAATACGAAGAATTTGTACTGAAATTTACAAGTTTCTTTAAACAAATTACCTTTAAAAATGATTTAATTATCTCTGCAAAATCATTTAAATCAATTTTATTAGTATACTAAATACCTCTATCCTACCCTTGAATATCCAAATAGAACAGTAACTGAATTGCATTTAACTCAATGAGGATTTGTAAAAAAATTGTTTTCTTGAACTTTTTCGGCTAAACGTGTTTTATTGCCAAGGAATTTACAATTAAGCAGCCCTGATTTTCTTAGCATGAATAGTGGGAGAAGAAATCAACATGCAAAAGCTTTTCTTCTCTTCCTTTGACTTACCCCTATCTTTTTTTTCCTTTTAATTACAGCTCAGCGCTACCAGTAGTAGTGGTAGTCGCAAGTGGTTGATATAAACCCTCTTTTACCCCTTCTCACGCCCTTCAGTAACTTCTCACCACTTTCTTCCCACTCCGGTACCTACCAACTAAATGCAGGATCAAGAAAATTCGTCACGTCTTCTAAGCTCGTCCCCTTCTACCCCACAGAATCCCTTTCTCAGCCTTCTCAAGTAGTAATATATCTGAAGCTCATTCCACCTCTGCACTTCTTCCGTTTAAAGCTCCATTATATGTAATTAATATCGGATAGAGCTAAACTTTTGGCGCGTTGTTTTACACTTTCAGTGCTTTTATTAGTTTATTAAAGTTAATGATTTTGCAGTTGTTAATAGAGATTATCTTCATAATGTATCCAATATCAAGAAATGCGTGGAAGGTTTTAAATGCCGTAGAAATAAAACTATATTAGTATTTTCAAGCATTATTCTTGTTCCATTCAAAGGATATACTCATAATTAAATTACTTTTGGGAATTTCTGACTCCTAGCCATATTTGTCAATAATGTTTCTCATTCTCACTACGTCGGTCTTGGTGGTGTAGTGCTAACCATTTTTCCTCCTAAATCCAGGATCGTGGGTTCAATCCCGGCCAGGATCGATGGATTATTTCGGGTGTAAAAACCCTAAGTATGGTTACCTTCGGAAGGGAAGTAAAGCCGTGGATTTCGTGTCGTAGATTTACGGTAGGTAAAAGAACCTCAATCCTGATAGAAGAGGCCTCTGAGCAAAATTGATCGACCGTTTCACGCGCCGAATTGAATGGAACGGTGATGACCTGAGGTTAGGGCGTCCTTAAATAAAACAAATTAATAATCATTCGCATTACTTTCGGGATCAGGCTTTCTGTGTTTGGATGAAGCTATGATACGAGTACAGAGCATTTCTCTTCTTTATAATACATACTAAATTGTGTGTAAAATGAAAACCTATAGTGGACAAAGGAGGCTGGCATACATTTAATTACCTAAACCCAAAGAAGTAGGTTTCTCTATAAATTTGTCTTTCCGCTTTGCCTGATTTTGGCGACTCTTGTCTAAGTGCTGCCAGGTACTTCCTAACTTTGAGCCCAGACTTATCGAATTACATTTATTTGGAGTAAATAGCCTGGCCACTTCGTTTGACAATGTGCACTCTACTTACCATTTGCAGTGTTGCAGGTTAGCTAATCCTCCCTCTTAATTTTATTTCTCAAGATAAATATGATCTTCTCAATGTTTTTATTGCAAATGTTTGATTAGATAGCTACTGTTTCATATTTGGTGTGTGCTGCAATACCCGGAGAACCTGACAACCCACTTTATCTCATTTAGTATACGACATTACTTATTTACTTCTTTTCCTGAAAAATAGAAGGTTCTACAGACCCAAATTCTTGACCGCGGTGGAAGTTTTCCATATATAATAGGTCCCAGACACCGGAAGGCCCACAAACCACTCCTATATCCCTCGAGGTGTCCAGGAGAAACTGCCAATCAGAATGCTTGGAAAGTAGGACAGGAACTTTCTCCTGAGTGCAAGCAATCGCCCGCCACACGGCACCAATCCGCTCACCCATTTAATTTCGTCTTGTTTCATAGTTTCAGTATTACAAAGCGGATACAATTTCCTGTTGGGCATCGCCTACTTCACTTTCTTCCGACGAAGTCGGTTGGGATAGTATGGTAACCTACTTGCCTCGTAGACCCCAGATCGTGGGTTCAATCAGTGCCAGGATTGATAAATTTTTGAACGTAAAAATCGTAAGTATGACTTCTTTATTTTCCGAGGACAGTTCTTGTACTTCAATTGAACTGCTGGTAGACCACATCACTGGATTATACATTACAGCGCCATCTAAGTAATTCCTATTAAATACTTATATTATGTTGCCCAAAAGTATTGTCATATAACTGATACCTTAATATAATTACAACAAACAACAAAAACGTATTCTTCTTCAAAATAAAGGTCATCGATCAAATTTCGATTTGTTTCATCAATCTCTGTAAACATTTGAATTTGTTTGGGATAGCAAAGCTAGGTTTTAGAGGCAAACACTCAAAAACTGTTCAAGATTATTGAACCGTCTTTCTCAAAAAAGAAATTAATTAATTAAAATAAAAGGAGCTGCTATAGATAGGAACAAACCTTAATCTGGACTGCTCGCTGGGTAAGGCAGCAATTCTATTCCTTTTAATTCCTAAATTTTTGTTGGCTCAATCTTAATCAATGAAAAAAAAATGGTTATTGCACTTCAACGTGTTTTCTATTTATTAAAGCCGGATAGCTTCGTTAGCACTGTGCAGTTGCTCACAGTGCAACTCGGCGTCAACTCCACGGCTGTTTGAACAACTCTTTCGAAATTTTACCAATTGCAAAACACCGCCTGTTTTTCAAAACGAGTTTGACGAACTTAGGACTCGGGTTCTTTCCCACGGGATACACATTACTTTCTCTTCTCAAAATTACGGAACAAAAGTCATTCTTCGCACATGTCACGATACGTTTCCAAAATATGTTGTCTAGGGGAGTTTCAAGATGTTTGCAAATATCAACTTGTCATTGGGTTTGAACTTCCGAAGTTCATTTGTGTCCTCTCCGACTTTTATAACCTATGTGGACTGGGTTCAGGTGCATAGCTACTCTTGTCTTGTTGTACTGATGACTCTTTTTCGAGCGTAGTCCGCAGAACTTCATTCTGTATAGTTTGAAGCGGTTCCGATGGTTAATGGCCCCACGCTGTGTGCCGATTTTGAATTGTAGATTGATGGCTCGGCCTGCACGGCTTCGCTAAAACAGAATCTCGGGGTTTTTCGCTGTTTTATGAGCCTAGCTGGGAGAGGATGTGATTAAGTTTACTAAACAACTTTACGCGACACATCATTGTTTATTATGTACGACACTAATGCCCTGGGTTAATTGCCTTCCGCTAGTTATGACACCTGTACTCTGATTATGTAAGCCAGTAGCGGAGATAACCTATTACCCTGGAACATATCTGTCCACGGGTTTACGGTTCCCCCAGAACGTGATCAAGGTCAGCAACTTGCAAACGTCGCAATTTTAACATTTCTTTAGATACGTATCAAACGAACTTGAATAAAAAGGAAACACTATCTCTACTTTCGTACAAACTGATGATGAATAATTCATGGCCGCGCTAGAACGTAGTGACATCGTAAACCTCAACTGAACACGAGAAAAGCAGAAGAGATAAAAGTCGAAACATTTTATGTTTTCCCGTTTACTTTGGTTTACATTAAATGATGCCTTTATGTATCAAAAAATTCAAAATAGCACCCAAGCAAATTTCAAAAATAATTTCGAAATTTTCACAATTATACTAAAATGCTCATACATATTTAAATAGTGCTTATATAACAGATAAAATATCATATAAATAATATAAATAATTCCAGGGAACGCCCTTTAAAAACTGTTTGAACTCAATACTTTTCTCCAAAATATATAAGAAGGACGACTCGCTATCTTTGTTAAATATGGAAATTATATATTGAACATATAATCATGTAATAAATGTGTTAACTTGGTCTTAAACCAGTTTTTAAAATAATACCTTCGCAAACATAACCAAATATATGCTATTTGGCAGCTCCGAGACAAATAAAGAGATAATTTATCGAAGAAAAACATTCCAGCTCGTGGACATGATTCCAAGTTTTCAAATTCAATTAAAGCTATTCCGTATGTAAGATAAGAACTACAGAAGTGACGACGGACCAGACGCGCCTTCTCTTGCTATTTTTCAGTATCGTGAATCACTTCTCTCACAGCTGTTTGAGATAGGGTCTCTTCTTCAAAGCAACAACGCTTTGTTCCAAATGCTGAAGGCCACCTTTAACATTTTAACCTCATTCTGGTTTGATTCAAATATTTATGTTGTGGGATGTACACATGTTCAATGTCAGAACAATATGAAAGACCGACTGATTGTTGCAACGAAGAAGTGAGTTATAAAATGACGAGCAGCCAATTCAAAGCTGCTTATAGAGAGAATAGTTGCAATTGCGAATAATATTTTTTATGTTTTTAAACTGGTGTGGTTTCTCGCACTTGCTAGTTACATATGGGCACATTTTTTAAATTTTCTTTTGCATATAATGATAACATTAAGACATTTATTACTGCGATCTCCACTTGTTACGATTTGTTACCATCTATTTTTAATTTACTTGGGGAAAAACTGTGAAAATATCCTTTTTTATTCATTTTAAAAGCACCGTACGTGGCATACTTTCGTCAACTTTGCTTCATCACAAATAAGTAATGGTGAAATTGAGCATCTATTTTGGAACTGGTACAGCCAACCAGCGGAAATGCTGAGTTCATGAATAACATAAATTTTTACAGTCTTATTTGCATTTCACTGGATTTTGGGTCCAATGATGTTGAACCATTCTATATTTCATTTTTTCTCAAAATTTGACGCTGTAGCTTTAATTGTTTTATGCCTTTTAATAATAATAATAATAATAATAATAATAATAATAATAATAATACCGAATAACACTATGAAGGACAAAGGCCTCCTCCAAGAGGGTAGATTCGCTAATTCGCATTAGAGTAGCATTACCCTGTATGCTACACATTTGTACTTTTGTTCATCAGATTTCATTCGTTTCAAATATGGTTTTCCATGTATTCCTGCTTCTTGTTATTTTGGACCATTCTGTGCCGCGAAGAAGTCTTCCCATCTCCGTCTTGGCCTACCTCTGTGTCGCTTGCCTAAGCGAGTGTTCCACGTGGTGGTCTTACATGTTCATCTGCCGTCCTGCATTCTCGCTAGCGAGGATTCTTTATAATTATATACAAAATAAATTTGGCAATTCCAAATTTTTCAGTACTGCCATTTTCTTCACTGTGGCACAATCTACTTACTTAACTTACTTAGTCTGGAGATTTGTAGCCGACCGCTTCCTTTTGGACACGTGTCGTATTTTATTGCTAAGTAAATATGACATGGCTTCGATCGCTTTTATAACATTTTTTCTCCATTTAACAAACTTTAGTCCCATAAATATAACATTTTTTGAATTTCTGCTACCATACTGGCTAAAATATTTAATTCGACACTCTCCTACAAGACATTTTCTCTAGACAAGAATTAGAAATAATGCTAGAAGGGTATATTCCAGGATATGGCCGGAGAAAAGTAATTTTCAACTACAGGAGAAGATAATTTAAAAGTATTGTGATTTATTTAACAATAAGTAAAACTTGCTTTACCTGCGAAAATAAGCTTAACATTGGCTCACACACAATAATGTAATCAGCAATAAATTTGGAAATTCCAAATTTCAATTGATATTTCATATAAAATGCAATTAAAACATTTAAAATCATCTATCGGGTAAATTCACTTTAAAATATGAATTTAAGGAACTTTAGTGTTACCCTGACATGTTGTGTGACCGCCACGGGTGGCCGAGGTCGTTAAGGCACGGACTCGTGAGCGGGAGGTCTGCGGTTCGAATCCCGCCAGGACCGTCCTCCCTGACTGGGGTTTTTTCCAAGTTTTCCTCAGTCTTCATAACTGGCAAATGCCGGGGAGGTACCTAAACTTAGGCCTGGAACGCTTCCTTCCTTAAAAAAAAAAATATCCTTTCCCAATTTTTCATTTCATCTCATGTATCATCAGTGTCACCGCCTGTGGTGCCTCAGTAGTAAAAACGGGCGTTACACACTACTCAAAAAAAAAACCCTGACTTGTCAGAACTTAAAATTGTTCCAGCACATACTTAATGTATAATAGTGCGCTGCTTTCTACCAAAGAGAGTTTGTTAAACTAAAATGAGGAGAAGAAGAAGAAGAAGAAAAAGAAGAAGAAAGGAAGGAAGAAAGAAACAAACAAACAAAGAAAGAAAGAAAGAAAGAAAAGTAACGAATGATATTTAACAAGTTTTGTTTTTAATAACAATTAATTATACACTTAAGAATAACTACTACTATTTCTTATAGCATTTCTACCCTTAATTTAGCATAAATATTCGTTTTGTACCTCCATAATGTAAAAACTTAAATATAAATAAAATAATAAAAACACATGCAATATTTTATTTCCTGATAAACGAGAAATGTCTCGCATAGACCAATATATTAAATTGTTTTAAAGAACGCCGATTTAACGTTTCAATCCCATTAAAGTCCGAACACACCCTTTAACTTGGCTTCACTCCTTTCACGTGTGCGGTCATATAAATGGCAGTTAGGAGATTGCTTGACTGCCTAGTGATCATCACTGGCATTGGAATTGACTAATTGGCAAGCCACTAATGACGGTAACAGCTGGCCCTCCCCCGTCCCCTAGCATGAACAGTCAGGGTTGTGCTGACAACATTTTAACTACCAATCTCTCAGGGAGAGATGGACCATCCTTTTCTAGCGGCTGAGTGCAGTAATGAAGTTGGTGCGAGTAATAAAATATAACGATAGAGGGTAGATCAATGGCGCAAAAAATGAGGCCATCAATATTCGCTTGCTCTTTGACGATATGTAGAACATACTACACGTGATATAATAGCACGTTAAATCATTTCTGGGAAAAAGGAGAGCTTTCGAAAACAACTATACTATCTGCGTGTACGACATAAAGGTTTATCATAAAACAAGCCTGCCATTTCGAAGCAAACTCCATTGCCAAACTAGGTAAAAACATTTTGAATTGCGGTCATGAGATTTCTTTTGCACTTAGAAAGATAATATTGAACTTCAGAAAGTACTTAGGTGTTGCTAGTACATACTGAAATGAAACAATTTGGAAAATTACTTTGCATTGATTTAATATTTACTATAGTTTCTCTATATATTATTGGATTGTTTGGGGAAAAGGAGGATACTTCGGCACTTTAGCCTTGCTCACGGTTGGCCACCTTTGCTTAGGCCTCCAATAGGTGCCCTTCGGGAAGAATGGAAGAGGCGAGAATCCTTTCCAAAGCTCAAATCATAGCAAGACAGCTCACCTCGCCCTGGCACTATCGACTCTATAGTAGTAAGTGTATATTTATTGTTTTTACATTATGTGTGCATATTATACATAGATTTTATAGATTGGTCAACCATCTTATATATTTAAATATGATATACTATTAGAAAGAGAAATACATAATAAAAATAAAACAATAATGACAATAAATTTTAAAAAAATAAAAGGAAGACCGGTATTTACAGACATGTGAATGGAAATAACTTACATATAATCTATAATTACAATACTTATTGCGTTCTAATCAGAAAATAAATTGCTTCTAGCTTCACGCACATTGGTTAGTAAATGCAACTAATTAACGTGATCCGCAAACAGTCCTAGCTTGCTAATTGATATCTAATCGCGTTAAAAAGTGTATCTGGAAACATCTTTTTTCTCAGCTGTTCCCAGCGGGTACATTGGGACAGAATATGTAATTCATTCCTTCTTCCTACAAAATAGGCAGATTCTCCTGCCAGAACTATTAGCTATTTTTTAGCCTTTCAACATCCCAGTCTCATTCCTGATCTTATATTTCTCCTAGAATAAGCATATCGTAAATACCTCTTTACCCCAGGTTAATTTCATTTCATTTGAATAGGTTAAGGAGGCTTCGTGTTCCATTCTGCCTCGATTTCTTGCCCGCAAACATAACCTATGGAATGAAATGAAATGGGAGAGCGAAAATTCTCGGAAAGTAAATATATGCATCCCGGCATTTACCTAAGCGACCGGATGCACATTCAGGATAGTAAGTCCCAATGGATTTGAATCCAGGACCTCACGAATGCGAGTCCGAAGAGTTACCGCCTCAGCCACATCGCTCAGTTGTCCGCATGAAGAATCAGCACGTCTGTTAAAAGCAAGTTTCCCGTACCGATTGCCCAACATACCCTGTCCCACTGTAAGGATTTTTGATGATATGTTTAATTCAATGCATATTGATACTTTAACAACTCATGTCCCTGAAAAATGTCTTACACATGCAGAGATAGCATTATTATTATAATTATTACTATTTTAGTTATTGATATTTCAGGTTTAAATCTCACTTGTTAATATTTCCTTTTACTTAAAATTATTTATTTTTCTGCCCATCTTTTTCCTCCTAATGGTCGTTTCGATTCTTTCCGGGCATTATTTTTGGGATTCAGTACTTTTACTTCCTCACTTTTTCACTGCCTTTGAAGAAGAATACGCATTACTTACTTGATTCTTTTAGTGTTTTATTTTTTATTGTTGTAGGTGTATTGTTCATTATAGTTACTTTTATTTTCACGTTAGTATATGTGTGTGTGTGTGTGTGTGTGTGTGTGTCGAAATGTTATCTTTCATGATATATAACATAATGAATCAATAGATTAAGAAAACCGCGTGCACTGAAATTATTCACTGCATATATTTAACTTGTATTAATATTCATATACTATGATCAATATTAAAAAAGCAGCGGGATAGGAAAACCTGAATATAAAATGTTTGTCTTTCAACAGTTACACACTGAGAACACTAAACTTATATTTGACATTTTGCCAAAACTGAAACGAATGAGTGAACACTTTAAAAATTACGTAATCTCCAAATTATCCGCAACTTTCTGGAAAGAAATCTGATGAAAAGAGTTTGGAATTTATAAAAAACTCGGCTGACAAAGAAATTATGAGAAACTGATTGGGGCTTAGTCTTTAATCAAGAGAAACCAATATCTTGGATTCCTTGATATCATCCATCCTTGTCCATAATGATGATTCTATTCACAAATAATGTGATCGAAATTTGTTGCCCAAAGTCTGTATTTCCAATAATTGTGGTAGTCTTTGACTTTTTGAACCAAGAGCTATACGTTTAGAAATAAGGAAAAGCGAAAATTAGATTTTATAAAATTTATATAAAATGCTGAACAAGGAAGGTTGAGGGTTCTTAAGCAATGTGCCACGTAAGTGGAAATATTACGAAATGAATTATTATTTATAACGTTCCTACTCTGGTGGCCACATACATTCACAGACCTATACTGCTTGAATGTTTTGGGTCTTTCTGCTTTGAAAACAGTGAATAGGATAGTAAATCCTTAACCAGATCTCTTCTTAAATTTTCGTTAAAGTACACAGCTTCAGACGTTTTGTTTGTTTGTTTTTTTCCCCTAAAGAACTATCCCGAGTAAAACAAATGACAGTTTTTTAACTTTATATATATATTTTAAATATTTTACACATTGAATCTTTGAGTGCAACGAAAAAACGTGTGTATATTTAAAATTTTAGTTAAAGTTTTGAGGAAATTACTGCAGTTAATGTTGATTTAATAAATAAATAATAAAATTATTTCCATACTATTAATTTTTTGCATTGTAAGAAATTTTAATTCAGTTTTAAAGAATAAAGAACTGCTCATTGGCTCTCAGTTATTTCATGTATAAAGGGAGGCTTTTTCAGGCAATAAAGTGATTAAATTTTTGTTTATTTATTTTCCATTTACGCCCTATTCCCCACACTAACATTTCGTAGGAATGTAATGAGGGAAATATGGAGTATTTCGTGTCCGTCTCCGGCCTTGCCAACCAAATCTATATATTTTCTAAGTGAAGTGAAGTGTATAGAAAGTGTGTGTGTGTGTGTGTGTGTGTGTGTGTGTGCGCGCGCGCGCGCGCGCGCGCTAGTGTAGCAAGTGAAAAGGAATGTGATTTAAGAATTTAAATGTAAGAATTTAATGATTTACATGGAAAATAATGACTGCAAAAACGTTGAACCAAATACGGAATTAGCAATTGTAAAAATTGTTTATCTTCTTTGTTTACGTTATCAGGCTACCTTTCAATTTATTAATAATTTCAACATCACTACTTATATTGTGCATGGTGATAAATGGAAGGATAATTAAGAAGAACAAAATAATGTAAATTCGAGGATACCAGAGGGAAGAGGAATATTTATAATTTTTGCATGCAGTTTGTTTTGCACAGTCCCTTCAGCATATTTGTAGAACTAAGATAAAGTTCCAATCAATGTTCATGCCAGAACATGCTAACTTCATTGAGTTCACTTATTTTAATATGTTTTGGTATATAAGTATGTTGTACTGCTGATCAAGTTTGCGATAAAATGTTCATGCTCTTTAGGAATCAAAATGAAAGACCAGAAAACGGCAGGTCAAGGGCCGTTCAGCTTACCTGAATGAGGAAGCAATGGGTCCTATGTTACATTTTAAGCGTACGACCGGGTTTTCAGGAACCCATACATTGTGCTCATTAGACTTTCCGCTTCTCTGTTGAAGGATTCAAACTTGTGTCACCAGAGTTCTAACATCTTGTAAGAAACATGACGGGTGATGTTAACAAAAGTGGAAAACACTACATAGTTCACTCTTGAGCAATTTGAGTACCCTTCATTTTCTTAACAAACTGTGTTAATAAATAAATAAAAATCATTGAAGAATTCTCCGTAATTTTGGAATATACTCTAGCCCACCATTTTTACAAAGGGCTGTTTTATGACGAATATATTGTTGCCCTGTTCTGTTGTTGGAAGTGAATGTAAGTTAATCACACACATTTGATAATATATCATAAGTTTGTCCTTCCCGAAACTGGAATTTAAAAATCTTCAATTTTTAAAGAAATATTTCAAAAATATCAGAAATAATTTAGAGCTAAAAAAAACTCCATTTAACAAAACGTTAATAAATATGCAAAAAGGTAAAATAGTTGTCCAGAGATTTCCATGTTAATAAAGCTAGCCTACCACTTGGTAACAGATCCACGGTGAAAAGACTCATAACCCAGCTCTCACTTTACCATATGCCACCGTTTCACTTAATTGTTATGGGAAACCTCCTGTTGCAGCCATTATGCAGTGAACACCAAAGCTAAACGCCAAGACGTAACGCTAGGCTACGTTTAGAATTACAACGAACTTATCATATTAACGGTAGAAGGCAGTATTTTGAGTTGAAAAGTGATCAAAATTCCCGGTTCTGGACTTCAAATACTGCCATCTACAAATACCCTGATAAAGTCGTTGATTTCTGCAGCACAGCCTAGCGGTACGTCTTGGCATTCAGCTCCAGTGCTGATTACAAGATCGCTGTGTATGGACGTTTTCCATTACAAAACAGTGAAAAAGTTGCTTTTTGTTAAATAAAAACCGGTTGAGCGATGCAACTTTTCACCGCGGATATTTTAAGATGTGCTGCTTTGCATGAAACACTCGGTGTATGTGGCATATAAAGAAGTTACGGGAAAATTATACCCAGATCCAAAGATTTTATTCCAACGGAAACAAGCACTGCCAACATTCCAAGTAAGGTTAAGGCTTTATGTTTGAATGTACACAGCAAAGGGTACCAAAGTTTAAGCGTAATTTTCATGCTTTTGTTCGCATTTTTTTAATGTAGTCAAATATGTGCGCAGCACAGTTAGACAATGCAATTGACTGCGAACATTTAGTAAGTTTTCGGTTTGGCTAACAGTAAACTTCGATTCCAGTAAATACAGTAGAATTAAACAATCGCCTGTTTCAGCTTTGGGAAAATCATAATATTCGTAGACACAAACATTTGGACTATCCATGATTCAACAATTATTAGAATGGCTGAATGGTTAGCGTAAGCAAATGTCACGGCACACGCGGGCATCTTTGCAATACAAATGTATGCGTCTGCTTACGCCATCTGTGTAAAGCAGCAGGCATTAAGAGCACAACGAAGAAAGTCAATGTTGCATGCGTTGCCTTGCCGGCAGCACGTTTCTTACTCGTTTCTTTGGCTGAATGGTTAGCGTTCGAGCTTAGGGTGACTGGGGTTTGTTAAGCCTCTCGCGTTTGGCTCATTGTAATAAGAAGGCAAGGCAAATGTCCAAGCACACGCGGGCGTCTTTGCAATACAAATGTGTGCGTCTGCTTACGCCATCTGTGTAAAGCAGCATGCATTAAGAGGACAACAACGCACGTTAATGTTGCTTGTGTTGCCCTGCCGGCAGCACGTTTCTCACTCGTTCGTTTGGCTGAGTGGTTAGCGTTCGAGCTTACTGTGCCCGAGGTTGTGGGTTCGAGCCTTCTGTCGGCAACTTTTATTTTTTTTACACTTTTTTTCAAATTTAAAAATCCAAATGTTTACATCTGTTGTATTTTATAGACCCTCCAGGTCACGAATCAGTTAAAATTTTTGGTCTTATCGCTTCTGTTAGTGAAATGACAGCCCGTCAAAGTAGGAAGTCGTAACTTTTGAAACTGCATAAATGCCGTAAAAATAGGAATTTCGCGAAACGAAGACCAGATCTGAGATCCCCAGAACCAAAAGTATGTTGGTTGTGAATTTCATCGAAATCGGCGATGGTTGTAAATTTTCGACCGATTTTGAAGGCGAAATTGACGGTTTTTGCCACCTAAAACCACCAATATCTCCGCTCCCAGGACACCTTTTTCAACATTTTGCGTACCAATAGGAGCGTCTGGACCTTGGCTACATCTGGTAAAAGTTTCAAGATTTTACCTTAATCCTTTGGGCAGTTATGAGGGCTAATAGGTTTCGAAACACCAAGTCTAAAGCCTTGGATTTTCAGTCGGCTGAAAACTCGACTTTCTTATTTCGCAACGTATCGAAGCACTTGAGGTATCAATAGAAAGCTGAGGTCATTTAGAATTCAAATCTGGTCTTAGATTTCGAATATTTGCAAAATTGCGGCTGTTATGAATAAAAACGTGTTAACAGTATGCTCCAGCATAGGACCAGAGGATTATCGCAAAATGGAAGGCAGTATTAGAATGAGGAACTTTCCAAAGTCACCGAAAATTACGTTAGAGTAATTACAGATGCCCAACATCAAACGAAAATGACCCGTTTCAAAATAGTTTAGATAAGGACGGGAGGAAAATTGTTTAAAACATAAGCATTTACAAAAGATAAGGGCAACATTTGAGTGTTGAATAGCATCGTGCTCTCAATGGCCGAGCGGGTAGCGGCTTGACATGCGAAGCATGGTAACCGGCGTTCGATTCCCACTACCGGCGTTTGATTTTTATGTCAAGTCTTTGCGTAAGTTCAAAACTCATCAAAGTCCAGTTTAAAGCCAAATTTCGTCAGCAGCTCCCGTGGCCGAGTGGGTAAAGGCGTGACTCTGCAGGTGGTAAGTTCTGAATACAGCGGTTCGAGTCTCTGGAGGTTCATCTGCTTTATTTATGAACGGCGGAGCAGCTCTGCAAGTGGTGCCCTCTGTGAGCGTAGGCATGCAGTTTGTTTATAACTGCGGGAACTGCAGTCCCACATAAGTCCTACCATGAGAGCACCACTGCAGAGACGCGGGAGCACAATTTTATACAACATTTCGCCTGAGAAGGAGTAAAGAGGTAGGGAAAATGAAAAATTTTGCGTCTCCCCCTTAGACTAGTGGTTAGAGGCACGACTTTTTGAGCGGCGGACCCGGGTTCGAATCTCACGCGGAACTTGACTTTTTTTTTTCTTTTTCTTTTCTTTAATTTTTTTTTAAATTTCTTTCCTTCCTATACACGCACCGAAACTTTACAGTTTATAGTTAAAAGCATCTTCAAAATGAAATTTTAAATGGACTCTGGTACACCGCTCAGGGGCCGTGCCTCACACGGGAATTGCCACTCTCCACTTAGCAAGCACTTCCTGCATTTTAAGTGGAGAGTGGGAGCAAGTTTCACAAGGCATAGTCCAGGGTAAGGATTGTAGAGGTGGAGAGGTCTTTATTACATGCATGAAAGGTATTGATGATGAAGGCGTTTTATGGGTGAGGAATGCCTGGTGAAGGATGCGGTCAGGAAAATGTAACACACATATCACCAACGAATAACAGAAATAGCACAATCTCATCTCCCTGCATCCTCACTGTGAGCAACCTTGCACGCGAATTATCGGTAAATTTGCAAACACGTTAATTGAGGAACATTTCAGTCTTCCACGCATTTGGGCCTTTTAATCATTTCCCACTCGCGCGCTGCTGTTCAGTTGGGAAGCTAGGTGCAAAATATTAATTACTTAGTGATTTCCTTTTTATGCAGAGCTACAGAAGTGGCGGGCGGCTTACTTTATTCTAATGGGCGTAACGTGACCGCCGGAGCTCGCAAGACAAAGATGTTCACAGTGAGGCGCCATCTACATGAGGATGCCACACACGCTGCACCATTAAATTCGCAAGGGATATTTTTCTGTGAGAGAAAATGGATTTAAAAATTTTGCTAGACATCCAAACGTACTCTTATTATAGTTCTTTCTCAGTGGATATGGATAGACAACGCACTAAGAAATTTGTGGCAGCTAAAATTGCAAATGTCGAAATGTGGCATATGAAGTTTTGAGATTTGCCGACCTGCACAAATACCCAAGGCTTACTATACAGATTTTACGTGTTCATCCAAACGTCTATGTTTGCAGATATTACGATTTTCCCAAAGCTGAAACAGGTGATTGTGTAATTCTACTCTTAGCCCTGCGATGCAACTTTACCGCTAGCCAACCCGAAAACTTACTAAATTTCCGCAGTCAATTGCATTGTCTAACTATGCTCCGCAGCGGATATCAGTTAAACGTATATTTGTTTCCCTACTTTCTAAAAATGCAAACGTAAGCATGAAAGTGGCCTAAAACGTTGGTAGCCCTTGTTGTTTACATGCAAACATAAAGTATTAACCTCACCTGGAGTGTTGGTAGCACTTGTTTACGTTGGCTTTGGGTATAACTTTTCACCTAACTTGTGCACGTGGACACGCACCGACTGTTTCACGCAAAGCGGCACTTCTTAATATATCCACGGCGAAAAGACTATTCCCTCAACGGTTTATTACGTTACAAAAAGCAACCTTTGCACTGCATTGACATGGAAAACCTCCCGACACAGCCATTTTGCAATCAACACTGGAGCTGAAGACCCAGATGTACCGATAGGTTGCGTTGCGAATTGCAGGAATCAACGAGCTTATCAGAGCAATTGTAGATCGCAGCACTTGGAGTCCAGAAGCGGGAATTCGGATCACTTTGCGACTCAAAATACTGCCTCCTACCGTTAATGTGATAAGCTCGTTGATTGCGGTTGTTGTGGTTGTTATTATTATTATTATTATTATTATTATTATTATTATCGTCATTATTATTACTACTACTACTACTATATCCTCGCATGACAAAACGCCTCAAGAGCTACATTAAACACACTTGTGTATTAACCCTCACAATTGAATAAAGAATAAACATAGAATCATGAACATTTTACTAGATAAAGCTGTTGTCCAGATGTTCTTGCTGCTACCCAGAATGACGAGGAAGAGGCTCAGGTGGACTGATATTCCCGATTATACTTGCCAGATATCCAACTACCTTCACTGCAATAAACGTATAAAATAACCGTAAGAGAAAATTTAAGAATGCACATTACGCTTGAACCAAATCAGCTTTACTACTGACAAGAACTCCCCCCCCCCCCTTCCCAATACATGAGACAGGGCAGAAGTAGGCACGTATTAGAATGTCGATAAATATGTGTAGAAAGTATATACAAATATATTAAAGAAGTGGCTAGAAAACCAACTACGACTCCAAATATACAGAAAGCGGCTAAAATTAAAATAAAACTAAACAATTGAGAGACAACAGCCCAGAGCCATAGAAATTACATTCCTTTTTAATTCCAAATATTTCAGAAAACAAATTTATTCCGAGTAGAAGAACTTTCGATACATATCCCCAAGATCTACTTTGCTGACTGCAATTTCCCTCTAATGGCACGAAAGTGCTGCGCTCTAAGTAGACTTTGATAAAACTCGCTTCTTGCTGCAATTCGCAGCGCAGCCTAATGGCAAGTCTTGGCGTTCAGCGGCAAGATGGCTGTGACCGGAAGTTTTCCATAATAATACAGTGAAGAAGTGGCATTTTGTAAAGCGAAAACCAGCTGGGTGATGTGTCTTTTCACCGTGGATCTAATACGAAGGGCTGCTTTGCGTGAAATGGTCGGTGTTTGCTCACATAAGGAAGTTAGCGGGAAAAGCACATGGATGACTTCAATCCCAACGTAAACAAGCACTACCAACATTGCGGGTAAGGTTAGAGGTTTATGTTTGCAAGAGCTACCAACGTTTTCGGGCGACAATCGTGATTTATGCCTTGCCTGCCTTACTCTCTTTCATCAGTCGTGTAACTTACGCTCTAGGACTTTCTGGGCAATATAAGGCGTCGTTCGTTATTAGAACGTATAAAAGGGCGACTTATCCAAATACTTATCCAAACACTTACTCACGAGGATGTTTAATATGAGAGTTTTGCATATGCAGTTCTGAACCTGCACAATCTTTTGACAGCATAATTGCTACGTTGCTAATTTGTTAAGCATCGCGTTTGGCTAATTGTAATAAGAAAGCAAGGCAAATGTCCAAGCACACACGGGCGTCTTTGCAATACAAATGCGTGTGTCTGCTTACGCCATCTCTATAAGGCAGCGGGCATTAAGAGGACAACGAAGAAAGTCAATGTTGCATGCGTTGCCTTGCCGGCAGCACGTTTCTTACTCGTTTCTTTGGCTGAATGGTTAGCGTTCGAGCTTAGGGTGACTGGGGTTTGTTAAGCCTCTCGCGTTTGGCTCATTGTAATAAGAAGGCAAGGCAAATGTCCAAGCACACGCGGGCGTCTTTGCAATACAAATGTGTGCGTCTGCTTACGCCATCTGTGTAAAGCAGCATGCATTAAGAGGACAACAACGCACGTTAATGTTGCTTGTGTTGCCCTGCCGGCAGCACGTTTCTCACTCGTTCGTTTGGCTGAGTGGTTAGCGTTCGAGCTTACTGTGCCCGAGGTTGTGGGTTCGAGCCTTCTGTCGGCAACTTTTATTTTTTTTACACTTTTTTTCAAATTTAAAAATCCAAATGTTTACATCTGTTGTATTTTATAGACCCTCCAGGTCACGAATCAGTTAAAATTTTTGGTCTTATCGCTTCTGTTAGTGAAATGACAGCCCGTCAAAGTAGGAAGTCGTAACTTTTGAAACTGCATAAATGCCGTAAAAATAGGAATTTCGCGAAACGAAGACCAGATCTGAGATCCCCAGAACCAAAAGTATGTTGGTTGTGAATTTCATCGAAATCGGCGATGGTTGTAAATTTTCGACCGATTTTGAAGGCGAAATTGACGGTTTTTGCCACCTAAAACCACCAATATCTCCGCTCCCAGGACACCTTTTTCAACATTTTGCGTACCAATAGGAGCGTCTGGACCTTGGCTACATCTGGTAAAAGTTTCAAGATTTTACCTTAATCCTTTGGGCAGTTATGAGGGCTAATAGGTTTCGAAACACCAAGTCTAAAGCCTTGGATTTTCAGTCGGCTGAAAACTCGACTTTCTTATTTCGCAACGTATCGAAGCACTTGAGGTATCAATAGAAAGCTGAGGTCATTTAGAATTCAAATCTGGTCTTAGATTTCGAATATTTGCAAAATTGCGGCTGTTATGAATAAAAACGTGTTAACAGTATGCTCCAGCATAGGACCAGAGGATTATCGCAAAATGGAAGGCAGTATTAGAATGAGGAACTTTCCAAAGTCACCGAAAATTACGTTAGAGTAATTACAGATGCCCAACATCAAACGAAAATGACCCGTTTCAAAATAGTTTAGATAAGGACGGGAGGAAAATTGTTTAAAACATAAGCATTTACAAAAGATAAGGGCAACATTTGAGTGTTGAATAGCATCGTGCTCTCAATGGCCGAGCGGGTAGCGGCTTGACATGCGAAGCATGGTAACCGGCGTTCGATTCCCACTACCGGCGTTTGATTTTTATGTCAAGTCTTTGCGTAAGTTCAAAACTCATCAAAGTCCAGTTTAAAGCCAAATTTCGTCAGCAGCTCCCGTGGCCGAGTGGGTAAAGGCGTGACTCTGCAGGTGGTAAGTTCTGAATACAGCGGTTCGAGTCTCTGGAGGTTCATCTGCTTTATTTATGAACGGCGGAGCAGCTCTGCAAGTGGTGCCCTCTGTGAGCGTAGGCATGCAGTTTGTTTATAACTGCGGGAACTGCAGTCCCACATAAGTCCTACCATGAGAGCACCACTGCAGAGACGCGGGAGCACAATTTTATACAACATTTCGCCTGAGAAGGAGTAAAGAGGTAGGGAAAATGAAAAATTTTGCGTCTCCCCCTTAGACTAGTGGTTAGAGGCACGACTTTTTGAGCGGCGGACCCGGGTTCGAATCTCACGCGGAACTTGACTTTTTTTTTTCTTTTTCTTTTCTTTAATTTTTTTTTAAATTTCTTTCCTTCCTATACACGCACCGAAACTTTACAGTTTATAGTTAAAAGCATCTTCAAAATGAAATTTTAAATGGACTCTGGTACACCGCTCAGGGGCCGTGCCTCACACGGGAATTGCCACTCTCCACTTAGCAAGCACTTCCTGCATTTTAAGTGGAGAGTGGGAGCAAGTTTCACAAGGCATAGTCCAGGGTAAGGATTGTAGAGGTGGAGAGGTCTTTATTACATGCATGAAAGGTATTGATGATGAAGGCGTTTTATGGGTGAGGAATGCCTGGTGAAGGATGCGGTCAGGAAAATGTAACACACATATCACCAACGAATAACAGAAATAGCACAATCTCATCTCCCTGCATCCTCACTGTGAGCAACCTTGCACGCGAATTATCGGTAAATTTGCAAACACGTTAATTGAGGAACATTTCAGTCTTCCACGCATTTGGGCCTTTTAATCATTTCCCACTCGCGCGCTGCTGTTCAGTTGGGAAGCTAGGTGCAAAATATTAATTACTTAGTGATTTCCTTTTTATGCAGAGCTACAGAAGTGGCGGGCGGCTTACTTTATTCTAATGGGCGTAACGTGACCGCCGGAGCTCGCAAGACAAAGATGTTCACAGTGAGGCGCCATCTACATGAGGATGCCACACACGCTGCACCATTAAATTCGCAAGGGATATTTTTCTGTGAGAGAAAATGGATTTAAAAATTTTGCTAGACATCCAAACGTACTCTTATTATAGTTCTTTCTCAGTGGATATGGATAGACAACGCACTAAGAAATTTGTGGCAGCTAAAATTGCAAATGTCGAAATGTGGCATATGAAGTTTTGAGATTTGCCGACCTGCACAAATACCCAAGGCTTACTATACAGATTTTACGTGTTCATCCAAACGTCTATGTTTGCAGATATTACGATTTTCCCAAAGCTGAAACAGGTGATTGTGTAATTCTACTCTTAGCCCTGCGATGCAACTTTACCGCTAGCCAACCCGAAAACTTACTAAATTTCCGCAGTCAATTGCATTGTCTAACTATGCTCCGCAGCGGATATCAGTTAAACGTATATTTGTTTCCCTACTTTCTAAAAATGCAAACGTAAGCATGAAAGTGGCCTAAAACGTTGGTAGCCCTTGTTGTTTACATGCAAACATAAAGTATTAACCTCACCTGGAGTGTTGGTAGCACTTGTTTACGTTGGCTTTGGGTATAACTTTTCACCTAACTTGTGCACGTGGACACGCACCGACTGTTTCACGCAAAGCGGCACTTCTTAATATATCCACGGCGAAAAGACTATTCCCTCAACGGTTTATTACGTTACAAAAAGCAACCTTTGCACTGCATTGACATGGAAAACCTCCCGACACAGCCATTTTGCAATCAACACTGGAGCTGAAGACCCAGATGTACCGATAGGTTGCGTTGCGAATTGCAGGAATCAACGAGCTTATCAGAGCAATTGTAGATCGCAGCACTTGGAGTCCAGAAGCGGGAATTCGGATCACTTTGCGACTCAAAATACTGCCTCCTACCGTTAATGTGATAAGCTCGTTGATTGCGGTTGTTGTGGTTGTTATTATTATTATTATTATTATTATTATTATTATTATCGTCATTATTATTACTACTACTACTACTATATCCTCGCATGACAAAACGCCTCAAGAGCTACATTAAACACACTTGTGTATTAACCCTCACAATTGAATAAAGAATAAACATAGAATCATGAACATTTTACTAGATAAAGCTGTTGTCCAGATGTTCTTGCTGCTACCCAGAATGACGAGGAAGAGGCTCAGGTGGACTGATATTCCCGATTATACTTGCCAGATATCCAACTACCTTCACTGCAATAAACGTATAAAATAACCGTAAGAGAAAATTTAAGAATGCACATTACGCTTGAACCAAATCAGCTTTACTACTGACAAGAACTCCCCCCCCCCCTTCCCAATACATGAGACAGGGCAGAAGTAGGCACGTATTAGAATGTCGATAAATATGTGTAGAAAGTATATACAAATATATTAAAGAAGTGGCTAGAAAACCAACTACGACTCCAAATATACAGAAAGCGGCTAAAATTAAAATAAAACTAAACAATTGAGAGACAACAGCCCAGAGCCATAGAAATTACATTCCTTTTTAATTCCAAATATTTCAGAAAACAAATTTATTCCGAGTAGAAGAACTTTCGATACATATCCCCAAGATCTACTTTGCTGACTGCAATTTCCCTCTAATGGCACGAAAGTGCTGCGCTCTAAGTAGACTTTGATAAAACTCGCTTCTTGCTGCAATTCGCAGCGCAGCCTAATGGCAAGTCTTGGCGTTCAGCGGCAAGATGGCTGTGACCGGAAGTTTTCCATAATAATACAGTGAAGAAGTGGCATTTTGTAAAGCGAAAACCAGCTGGGTGATGTGTCTTTTCACCGTGGATCTAATACGAAGGGCTGCTTTGCGTGAAATGGTCGGTGTTTGCTCACATAAGGAAGTTAGCGGGAAAAGCACATGGATGACTTCAATCCCAACGTAAACAAGCACTACCAACATTGCGGGTAAGGTTAGAGGTTTATGTTTGCAAGAGCTACCAACGTTTTCGGGCGACAATCGTGATTTATGCCTTGCCTGCCTTACTCTCTTTCATCAGTCGTGTAACTTACGCTCTAGGACTTTCTGGGCAATATAAGGCGTCGTTCGTTATTAGAACGTATAAAAGGGCGACTTATCCAAATACTTATCCAAACACTTACTCACGAGGATGTTTAATATGAGAGTTTTGCATATGCAGTTCTGAACCTGCACAATCTTTTGACAGCATAATTGCTACGTTGCTAATTTGTTAAGCATCGCGTTTGGCTAATTGTAATAAGAAAGCAAGGCAAATGTCCAAGCACACACGGGCGTCTTTGCAATACAAATGCGTGTGTCTGCTTACGCCATCTCTATAAGGCAGCGGGCATTAAGAGGACAACGAAGAAAGTCAATGTTGCATGCGTTGCCTTGCCGGCAGCACGTTTCTTACTCGTTTCTTTGGCTGAATGGTTAGCGTTCGAGCTTAGGGTGACTGGGGTTTGTTAAGCCTCTCGCGTTTGGCTCATTGTAATAAGAAGGCAAGGCAAATGTCCAAGCACACGCGGGCGTCTTTGCAATACAAATGTGTGCGTCTGCTTACGCCATCTGTGTAAAGCAGCATGCATTAAGAGGACAACAACGCACGTTAATGTTGCTTGTGTTGCCCTGCCGGCAGCACGTTTCTCACTCGTTCGTTTGGCTGAGTGGTTAGCGTTCGAGCTTACTGTGCCCGAGGTTGTGGGTTCGAGCCTTCTGTCGGCAACTTTTATTTTTTTTACACTTTTTTTCAAATTTAAAAATCCAAATGTTTACATCTGTTGTATTTTATAGACCCTCCAGGTCACGAATCAGTTAAAATTTTTGGTCTTATCGCTTCTGTTAGTGAAATGACAGCCCGTCAAAGTAGGAAGTCGTAACTTTTGAAACTGCATAAATGCCGTAAAAATAGGAATTTCGCGAAACGAAGACCAGATCTGAGATCCCCAGAACCAAAAGTATGTTGGTTGTGAATTTCATCGAAATCGGCGATGGTTGTAAATTTTCGACCGATTTTGAAGGCGAAATTGACGGTTTTTGCCACCTAAAACCACCAATATCTCCGCTCCCAGGACACCTTTTTCAACATTTTGCGTACCAATAGGAGCGTCTGGACCTTGGCTACATCTGGTAAAAGTTTCAAGATTTTACCTTAATCCTTTGGGCAGTTATGAGGGCTAATAGGTTTCGAAACACCAAGTCTAAAGCCTTGGATTTTCAGTCGGCTGAAAACTCGACTTTCTTATTTCGCAACGTATCGAAGCACTTGAGGTATCAATAGAAAGCTGAGGTCATTTAGAATTCAAATCTGGTCTTAGATTTCGAATATTTGCAAAATTGCGGCTGTTATGAATAAAAACGTGTTAACAGTATGCTCCAGCATAGGACCAGAGGATTATCGCAAAATGGAAGGCAGTATTAGAATGAGGAACTTTCCAAAGTCACCGAAAATTACGTTAGAGTAATTACAGATGCCCAACATCAAACGAAAATGACCCGTTTCAAAATAGTTTAGATAAGGACGGGAGGAAAATTGTTTAAAACATAAGCATTTACAAAAGATAAGGGCAACATTTGAGTGTTGAATAGCATCGTGCTCTCAATGGCCGAGCGGGTAGCGGCTTGACATGCGAAGCATGGTAACCGGCGTTCGATTCCCACTACCGGCGTTTGATTTTTATGTCAAGTCTTTGCGTAAGTTCAAAACTCATCAAAGTCCAGTTTAAAGCCAAATTTCGTCAGCAGCTCCCGTGGCCGAGTGGGTAAAGGCGTGACTCTGCAGGTGGTAAGTTCTGAATACAGCGGTTCGAGTCTCTGGAGGTTCATCTGCTTTATTTATGAACGGCGGAGCAGCTCTGCAAGTGGTGCCCTCTGTGAGCGTAGGCATGCAGTTTGTTTATAACTGCGGGAACTGCAGTCCCACATAAGTCCTACCATGAGAGCACCACTGCAGAGACGCGGGAGCACAATTTTATACAACATTTCGCCTGAGAAGGAGTAAAGAGGTAGGGAAAATGAAAAATTTTGCGTCTCCCCCTTAGACTAGTGGTTAGAGGCACGACTTTTTGAGCGGCGGACCCGGGTTCGAATCTCACGCGGAACTTGACTTTTTTTTTTCTTTTTCTTTTCTTTAATTTTTTTTTAAATTTCTTTCCTTCCTATACACGCACCGAAACTTTACAGTTTATAGTTAAAAGCATCTTCAAAATGAAATTTTAAATGGACTCTGGTACACCGCTCAGGGGCCGTGCCTCACACGGGAATTGCCACTCTCCACTTAGCAAGCACTTCCTGCATTTTAAGTGGAGAGTGGGAGCAAGTTTCACAAGGCATAGTCCAGGGTAAGGATTGTAGAGGTGGAGAGGTCTTTATTACATGCATGAAAGGTATTGATGATGAAGGCGTTTTATGGGTGAGGAATGCCTGGTGAAGGATGCGGTCAGGAAAATGTAACACACATATCACCAACGAATAACAGAAATAGCACAATCTCATCTCCCTGCATCCTCACTGTGAGCAACCTTGCACGCGAATTATCGGTAAATTTGCAAACACGTTAATTGAGGAACATTTCAGTCTTCCACGCATTTGGGCCTTTTAATCATTTCCCACTCGCGCGCTGCTGTTCAGTTGGGAAGCTAGGTGCAAAATATTAATTACTTAGTGATTTCCTTTTTATGCAGAGCTACAGAAGTGGCGGGCGGCTTACTTTATTCTAATGGGCGTAACGTGACCGCCGGAGCTCGCAAGACAAAGATGTTCACAGTGAGGCGCCATCTACATGAGGATGCCACACACGCTGCACCATTAAATTCGCAAGGGATATTTTTCTGTGAGAGAAAATGGATTTAAAAATTTTGCTAGACATCCAAACGTACTCTTATTATAGTTCTTTCTCAGTGGATATGGATAGACAACGCACTAAGAAATTTGTGGCAGCTAAAATTGCAAATGTCGAAATGTGGCATATGAAGTTTTGAGATTTGCCGACCTGCACAAATACCCAAGGCTTACTATACAGATTTTACGTGTTCATCCAAACGTCTATGTTTGCAGATATTACGATTTTCCCAAAGCTGAAACAGGTGATTGTGTAATTCTACTCTTAGCCCTGCGATGCAACTTTACCGCTAGCCAACCCGAAAACTTACTAAATTTCCGCAGTCAATTGCATTGTCTAACTATGCTCCGCAGCGGATATCAGTTAAACGTATATTTGTTTCCCTACTTTCTAAAAATGCAAACGTAAGCATGAAAGTGGCCTAAAACGTTGGTAGCCCTTGTTGTTTACATGCAAACATAAAGTATTAACCTCACCTGGAGTGTTGGTAGCACTTGTTTACGTTGGCTTTGGGTATAACTTTTCACCTAACTTGTGCACGTGGACACGCACCGACTGTTTCACGCAAAGCGGCACTTCTTAATATATCCACGGCGAAAAGACTATTCCCTCAACGGTTTATTACGTTACAAAAAGCAACCTTTGCACTGCATTGACATGGAAAACCTCCCGACACAGCCATTTTGCAATCAACACTGGAGCTGAAGACCCAGATGTACCGATAGGTTGCGTTGCGAATTGCAGGAATCAACGAGCTTATCAGAGCAATTGTAGATCGCAGCACTTGGAGTCCAGAAGCGGGAATTCGGATCACTTTGCGACTCAAAATACTGCCTCCTACCGTTAATGTGATAAGCTCGTTGATTGCGGTTGTTGTGGTTGTTATTATTATTATTATTATTATTATTATCGTCATTATTATTACTACTACTACTACTATATCCTCGCATGACAAAACGCCTCAAGAGCTACATTAAACACACTTGTGTATTAACCCTCACAATTGAATAAAGAATAAACATAGAATCATGAACATTTTACTAGATAAAGCTGTTGTCCAGATGTTCTTGCTGCTACCCAGAATGACGAGGAAGAGGCTCAGGTGGACTGATATTCCCGATTATACTTGCCAGATATCCAACTACCTTCACTGCAATAAACGTATAAAATAACCGTAAGAGAAAATTTAAGAATGCACATTACGCTTGAACCAAATCAGCTTTACTACTGACAAGAACTCCCCCCCCCCTTCCCAATACATGAGACAGGGCAGAAGTAGGCACGTATTAGAATGTCGATAAATATGTGTAGAAAGTATATACAAATATATTAAAGAAGTGGCTAGAAAACCAACTACGACTCCAAATATACAGAAAGCGGCTAAAATTAAAATAAAACTAAACAATTGAGAGACAACAGCCCAGAGCCATAGAAATTACATTCCTTTTTAATTCCAAATATTTCAGAAAACAAATTTATTCCGAGTAGAAGAACTTTCGATACATATCCCCAAGATCTACTTTGCTGACTGCAATTTCCCTCTAATGGCACGAAAGTGCTGCGCTCTAAGTAGACTTTGATAAAACTCGCTTCTTGCTGCAATTCGCAGCGCAGCCTAATGGCAAGTCTTGGCGTTCAGCGGCAAGATGGCTGTGACCGGAAGTTTTCCATAATAATACAGTGAAGAAGTGGCATTTTGTAAAGCGAAAACCAGCTGGGTGATGTGTCTTTTCACCGTGGATCTAATACGAAGGGCTGCTTTGCGTGAAATGGTCGGTGTTTGCTCACATAAGGAAGTTAGCGGGAAAAGCACATGGATGACTTCAATCCCAACGTAAACAAGCACTACCAACATTGCGGGTAAGGTTAGAGGTTTATGTTTGCAAGAGCTACCAACGTTTTCGGGCGACAATCGTGATTTATGCCTTGCCTGCCTTACTCTCTTTCATCAGTCGTGTAACTTACGCTCTAGGACTTTCTGGGCAATATAAGGCGTCGTTCGTTATTAGAACGTATAAAAGGGCGACTTATCCAAATACTTATCCAAACACTTACTCACGAGGATGTTTAATATGAGAGTTTTGCATATGCAGTTCTGAACCTGCACAATCTTTTGACAGCATAATTGCTACGTTGCTAATTTGTTAAGCATCGCGTTTGGCTAATTGTAATAAGAAAGCAAGGCAAATGTCCAAGCACACACGGGCGTCTTTGCAATACAAATGCGTGTGTCTGCTTACGCCATCTCTATAAGGCAGCGGGCATTAAGAGGACAACGAAGAAAGTCAATGTTGCATGCGTTGCCTTGCCGGCAGCACGTTTCTTACTCGTTTCTTTGGCTGAATGGTTAGCGTTCGAGCTTAGGGTGACTGGGGTTTGTTAAGCCTCTCGCGTTTGGCTCATTGTAATAAGAAGGCAAGGCAAATGTCCAAGCACACGCGGGCGTCTTTGCAATACAAATGTGTGCGTCTGCTTACGCCATCTGTGTAAAGCAGCATGCATTAAGAGGACAACAACGCACGTTAATGTTGCTTGTGTTGCCCTGCCGGCAGCACGTTTCTCACTCGTTCGTTTGGCTGAGTGGTTAGCGTTCGAGCTTACTGTGCCCGAGGTTGTGGGTTCGAGCCTTCTGTCGGCAACTTTTATTTTTTTTACACTTTTTTTCAAATTTAAAAATCCAAATGTTTACATCTGTTGTATTTTATAGACCCTCCAGGTCACGAATCAGTTAAAATTTTTGGTCTTATCGCTTCTGTTAGTGAAATGACAGCCCGTCAAAGTAGGAAGTCGTAACTTTTGAAACTGCATAAATGCCGTAAAAATAGGAATTTCGCGAAACGAAGACCAGATCTGAGATCCCCAGAACCAAAAGTATGTTGGTTGTGAATTTCATCGAAATCGGCGATGGTTGTAAATTTTCGACCGATTTTGAAGGCGAAATTGACGGTTTTTGCCACCTAAAACCACCAATATCTCCGCTCCCAGGACACCTTTTTCAACATTTTGCGTACCAATAGGAGCGTCTGGACCTTGGCTACATCTGGTAAAAGTTTCAAGATTTTACCTTAATCCTTTGGGCAGTTATGAGGGCTAATAGGTTTCGAAACACCAAGTCTAAAGCCTTGGATTTTCAGTCGGCTGAAAACTCGACTTTCTTATTTCGCAACGTATCGAAGCACTTGAGGTATCAATAGAAAGCTGAGGTCATTTAGAATTCAAATCTGGTCTTAGATTTCGAATATTTGCAAAATTGCGGCTGTTATGAATAAAAACGTGTTAACAGTATGCTCCAGCATAGGACCAGAGGATTATCGCAAAATGGAAGGCAGTATTAGAATGAGGAACTTTCCAAAGTCACCGAAAATTACGTTAGAGTAATTACAGATGCCCAACATCAAACGAAAATGACCCGTTTCAAAATAGTTTAGATAAGGACGGGAGGAAAATTGTTTAAAACATAAGCATTTACAAAAGATAAGGGCAACATTTGAGTGTTGAATAGCATCGTGCTCTCAATGGCCGAGCGGGTAGCGGCTTGACATGCGAAGCATGGTAACCGGCGTTCGATTCCCACTACCGGCGTTTGATTTTTATGTCAAGTCTTTGCGTAAGTTCAAAACTCATCAAAGTCCAGTTTAAAGCCAAATTTCGTCAGCAGCTCCCGTGGCCGAGTGGGTAAAGGCGTGACTCTGCAGGTGGTAAGTTCTGAATACAGCGGTTCGAGTCTCTGGAGGTTCATCTGCTTTATTTATGAACGGCGGAGCAGCTCTGCAAGTGGTGCCCTCTGTGAGCGTAGGCATGCAGTTTGTTTATAACTGCGGGAACTGCAGTCCCACATAAGTCCTACCATGAGAGCACCACTGCAGAGACGCGGGAGCACAATTTTATACAACATTTCGCCTGAGAAGGAGTAAAGAGGTAGGGAAAATGAAAAATTTTGCGTCTCCCCCTTAGACTAGTGGTTAGAGGCACGACTTTTTGAGCGGCGGACCCGGGTTCGAATCTCACGCGGAACTTGACTTTTTTTTTTCTTTTTCTTTTCTTTAATTTTTTTTTAAATTTCTTTCCTTCCTATACACGCACCGAAACTTTACAGTTTATAGTTAAAAGCATCTTCAAAATGAAATTTTAAATGGACTCTGGTACACCGCTCAGGGGCCGTGCCTCACACGGGAATTGCCACTCTCCACTTAGCAAGCACTTCCTGCATTTTAAGTGGAGAGTGGGAGCAAGTTTCACAAGGCATAGTCCAGGGTAAGGATTGTAGAGGCGGAGAGGTCTTTATTACATGCATGAAAGGTATTGATGATGAAGGCGTTTTATGGGTGAGGAATGCCTGGTGAAGGATGCGGTCAGGAAAATGTAACACACATATCACCAACGAATAACAGAAATAGCACAATCTCATCTCCCTGCATCCTCACTGTGAGCAACCTTGCACGCGAATTATCGGTAAATTTGCAAACACGTTAATTGAGGAACATTTCAGTCTTCCACGCATTTGGGCCTTTTAATCATTTCCCACTCGCGCGCTGCTGTTCAGTTGGGAAGCTAGGTGCAAAATATTAATTACTTAGTGATTTCCTTTTTATGCAGAGCTACAGAAGTGGCGGGCGGCTTACTTTATTCTAATGGGCGTAACGTGACCGCCGGAGCTCGCAAGACAAAGATGTTCACAGTGAGGCGCCATCTACATGAGGATGCCACACACGCTGCACCATTAAATTCGCAAGGGATATTTTTCTGTGAGAGAAAATGGATTTAAAAATTTTGCTAGACATCCAAACGTACTCTTATTATAGTTCTTTCTCAGTGGATATGGATAGACAACGCACTAAGAAATTTGTGGCAGCTAAAATTGCAAATGTCGAAATGTGGCATATGAAGTTTTGAGATTTGCCGACCTGCACAAATACCCAAGGCTTACTATACAGATTTTACGTGTTCATCCAAACGTCTATGTTTGCAGATATTACGATTTTCCCAAAGCTGAAACAGGTGATTGTGTAATTCTACTCTTAGCCCTGCGATGCAACTTTACCGCTAGCCAACCCGAAAACTTACTAAATTTCCGCAGTCAATTGCATTGTCTAACTATGCTCCGCAGCGGATATCAGTTAAACGTATATTTGTTTCCCTACTTTCTAAAAATGCAAACGTAAGCATGAAAGTGGCCTAAAACGTTGGTAGCCCTTGTTGTTTACATGCAAACATAAAGTATTAACCTCACCTGGAGTGTTGGTAGCACTTGTTTACGTTGGCTTTGGGTATAACTTTTCACCTAACTTGTGCACGTGGACACGCACCGACTGTTTCACGCAAAGCGGCACTTCTTAATATATCCACGGCGAAAAGACTATTCCCTCAACGGTTTATTACGTTACAAAAAGCAACCTTTGCACTGCATTGACATGGAAAACCTCCCGACACAGCCATTTTGCAATCAACACTGGAGCTGAAGACCCAGATGTACCGATAGGTTGCGTTGCGAATTGCAGGAATCAACGAGCTTATCAGAGCAATTGTAGATCGCAGCACTTGGAGTCCAGAAGCGGGAATTCGGATCACTTTGCGACTCAAAATACTGCCTCCTACCGTTAATGTGATAAGCTCGTTGATTGCGGTTGTTGTGGTTGTTATTATTATTATTATTATTATTATTATCGTCATTATTATTACTACTACTACTACTATATCCTCGCATGACAAAACGCCTCAAGAGCTACATTAAACACACTTGTGTATTAACCCTCACAATTGAATAAAGAATAAACATAGAATCATGAACATTTTACTAGATAAAGCTGTTGTCCAGATGTTCTTGCTGCTACCCAGAATGACGAGGAAGAGGCTCAGGTGGACTGATATTCCCGATTATACTTGCCAGATATCCAACTACCTTCACTGCAATAAACGTATAAAATAACCGTAAGAGAAAATTTAAGAATGCACATTACGCTTGAACCAAATCAGCTTTACTACTGACAAGAACTCCCCCCCCCCTTCCCAATACATGAGACAGGGCAGAAGTAGGCACGTATTAGAATGTCGATAAATATGTGTAGAAAGTATATACAAATATATTAAAGAAGTGGCTAGAAAACCAACTACGACTCCAAATATACAGAAAGCGGCTAAAATTAAAATAAAACTAAACAATTGAGAGACAACAGCCCAGAGCCATAGAAATTACATTCCTTTTTAATTCCAAATATTTCAGAAAACAAATTTATTCCGAGTAGAAGAACTTTCGATACATATCCCCAAGATCTACTTTGCTGACTGCAATTTCCCTCTAATGGCACGAAAGTGCTGCGCTCTAAGTAGACTTTGATAAAACTCGCTTCTTGCTGCAATTCGCAGCGCAGCCTAATGGCAAGTCTTGGCGTTCAGCGGCAAGATGGCTGTGACCGGAAGTTTTCCATAATAATACAGTGAAGAAGTGGCATTTTGTAAAGCGAAAACCAGCTGGGTGATGTGTCTTTTCACCGTGGATCTAATACGAAGGGCTGCTTTGCGTGAAATGGTCGGTGTTTGCTCACATAAGGAAGTTAGCGGGAAAAGCACATGGATGACTTCAATCCCAACGTAAACAAGCACTACCAACATTGCGGGTAAGGTTAGAGGTTTATGTTTGCAAGAGCTACCAACGTTTTCGGGCGACAATCGTGATTTATGCCTTGCCTGCCTTACTCTCTTTCATCAGTCGTGTAACTTACGCTCTAGGACTTTCTGGGCAATATAAGGCGTCGTTCGTTATTAGAACGTATAAAAGGGCGACTTATCCAAATACTTATCCAAACACTTACTCACGAGGATGTTTAATATGAGAGTTTTGCATATGCAGTTCTGAACCTGCACAATCTTTTGACAGCATAATTGCTACGTTGCTAATTTGTTAAGCATCGCGTTTGGCTAATTGTAATAAGAAAGCAAGGCAAATGTCCAAGCACACACGGGCGTCTTTGCAATACAAATGCGTGTGTCTGCTTACGCCATCTCTATAAGGCAGCGGGCATTAAGAGGACAACGAAGAAAGTCAATGTTGCATGCGTTGCCTTGCCGGCAGCACGTTTCTTACTCGTTTCTTTGGCTGAATGGTTAGCGTTCGAGCTTAGGGTGACTGGGGTTTGTTAAGCCTCTCGCGTTTGGCTCATTGTAATAAGAAGGCAAGGCAAATGTCCAAGCACACGCGGGCGTCTTTGCAATACAAATGTGTGCGTCTGCTTACGCCATCTGTGTAAAGCAGCATGCATTAAGAGGACAACAACGCACGTTAATGTTGCTTGTGTTGCCCTGCCGGCAGCACGTTTCTCACTCGTTCGTTTGGCTGAGTGGTTAGCGTTCGAGCTTACTGTGCCCGAGGTTGTGGGTTCGAGCCTTCTGTCGGCAACTTTTATTTTTTTTACACTTTTTTTCAAATTTAAAAATCCAAATGTTTACATCTGTTGTATTTTATAGACCCTCCAGGTCACGAATCAGTTAAAATTTTTGGTCTTATCGCTTCTGTTAGTGAAATGACAGCCCGTCAAAGTAGGAAGTCGTAACTTTTGAAACTGCATAAATGCCGTAAAAATAGGAATTTCGCGAAACGAAGACCAGATCTGAGATCCCCAGAACCAAAAGTATGTTGGTTGTGAATTTCATCGAAATCGGCGATGGTTGTAAATTTTCGACCGATTTTGAAGGCGAAATTGACGGTTTTTGCCACCTAAAACCACCAATATCTCCGCTCCCAGGACACCTTTTTCAACATTTTGCGTACCAATAGGAGCGTCTGGACCTTGGCTACATCTGGTAAAAGTTTCAAGATTTTACCTTAATCCTTTGGGCAGTTATGAGGGCTAATAGGTTTCGAAACACCAAGTCTAAAGCCTTGGATTTTCAGTCGGCTGAAAACTCGACTTTCTTATTTCGCAACGTATCGAAGCACTTGAGGTATCAATAGAAAGCTGAGGTCATTTAGAATTCAAATCTGGTCTTAGATTTCGAATATTTGCAAAATTGCGGCTGTTATGAATAAAAACGTGTTAACAGTATGCTCCAGCATAGGACCAGAGGATTATCGCAAAATGGAAGGCAGTATTAGAATGAGGAACTTTCCAAAGTCACCGAAAATTACGTTAGAGTAATTACAGATGCCCAACATCAAACGAAAATGACCCGTTTCAAAATAGTTTAGATAAGGACGGGAGGAAAATTGTTTAAAACATAAGCATTTACAAAAGATAAGGGCAACATTTGAGTGTTGAATAGCATCGTGCTCTCAATGGCCGAGCGGGTAGCGGCTTGACATGCGAAGCATGGTAACCGGCGTTCGATTCCCACTACCGGCGTTTGATTTTTATGTCAAGTCTTTGCGTAAGTTCAAAACTCATCAAAGTCCAGTTTAAAGCCAAATTTCGTCAGCAGCTCCCGTGGCCGAGTGGGTAAAGGCGTGACTCTGCAGGTGGTAAGTTCTGAATACAGCGGTTCGAGTCTCTGGAGGTTCATCTGCTTTATTTATGAACGGCGGAGCAGCTCTGCAAGTGGTGCCCTCTGTGAGCGTAGGCATGCAGTTTGTTTATAACTGCGGGAACTGCAGTCCCACATAAGTCCTACCATGAGAGCACCACTGCAGAGACGCGGGAGCACAATTTTATACAACATTTCGCCTGAGAAGGAGTAAAGAGGTAGGGAAAATGAAAAATTTTGCGTCTCCCCCTTAGACTAGTGGTTAGAGGCACGACTTTTTGAGCGGCGGACCCGGGTTCGAATCTCACGCGGAACTTGACTTTTTTTTTTCTTTTTCTTTTCTTTAATTTTTTTTTAAATTTCTTTCCTTCCTATACACGCACCGAAACTTTACAGTTTATAGTTAAAAGCATCTTCAAAATGAAATTTTAAATGGACTCTGGTACACCGCTCAGGGGCCGTGCCTCACACGGGAATTGCCACTCTCCACTTAGCAAGCACTTCCTGCATTTTAAGTGGAGAGTGGGAGCAAGTTTCACAAGGCATAGTCCAGGGTAAGGATTGTAGAGGTGGAGAGGTCTTTATTACATGCATGAAAGGTATTGATGATGAAGGCGTTTTATGGGTGAGGAATGCCTGGTGAAGGATGCGGTCAGGAAAATGTAACACACATATCACCAACGAATAACAGAAATAGCACAATCTCATCTCCCTGCATCCTCACTGTGAGCAACCTTGCACGCGAATTATCGGTAAATTTGCAAACACGTTAATTGAGGAACATTTCAGTCTTCCACGCATTTGGGCCTTTTAATCATTTCCCACTCGCGCGCTGCTGTTCAGTTGGGAAGCTAGGTGCAAAATATTAATTACTTAGTGATTTCCTTTTTATGCAGAGCTACAGAAGTGGCGGGCGGCTTACTTTATTCTAATGGGCGTAACGTGACCGCCGGAGCTCGCAAGACAAAGATGTTCACAGTGAGGCGCCATCTACATGAGGATGCCACACACGCTGCACCATTAAATTCGCAAGGGATATTTTTCTGTGAGAGAAAATGGATTTAAAAATTTTGCTAGACATCCAAACGTACTCTTATTATAGTTCTTTCTCAGTGGATATGGATAGACAACGCACTAAGAAATTTGTGGCAGCTAAAATTGCAAATGTCGAAATGTGGCATATGAAGTTTTGAGATTTGCCGACCTGCACAAATACCCAAGGCTTACTATACAGATTTTACGTGTTCATCCAAACGTCTATGTTTGCAGATATTACGATTTTCCCAAAGCTGAAACAGGTGATTGTGTAATTCTACTCTTAGCCCTGCGATGCAACTTTACCGCTAGCCAACCCGAAAACTTACTAAATTTCCGCAGTCAATTGCATTGTCTAACTATGCTCCGCAGCGGATATCAGTTAAACGTATATTTGTTTCCCTACTTTCTAAAAATGCAAACGTAAGCATGAAAGTGGCCTAAAACGTTGGTAGCCCTTGTTGTTTACATGCAAACATAAAGTATTAACCTCACCTGGAGTGTTGGTAGCACTTGTTTACGTTGGCTTTGGGTATAACTTTTCACCTAACTTGTGCACGTGGACACGCACCGACTGTTTCACGCAAAGCGGCACTTCTTAATATATCCACGGCGAAAAGACTATTCCCTCAACGGTTTATTACGTTACAAAAAGCAACCTTTGCACTGCATTGACATGGAAAACCTCCCGACACAGCCATTTTGCAATCAACACTGGAGCTGAAGACCCAGATGTACCGATAGGTTGCGTTGCGAATTGCAGGAATCAACGAGCTTATCAGAGCAATTGTAGATCGCAGCACTTGGAGTCCAGAAGCGGGAATTCGGATCACTTTGCGACTCAAAATACTGCCTCCTACCGTTAATGTGATAAGCTCGTTGATTGCGGTTGTTGTGGTTGTTATTATTATTATTATTATTATTATCGTCATTATTATTACTACTACTACTATATCCTCGCATGACAAAACGCCTCAAGAGCTACATTAAACACACTTGTGTATTAACCCTCACAATTGAATAAAGAATAAACATAGAATCATGAACATTTTACTAGATAAAGCTGTTGTCCAGATGTTCTTGCTGCTACCCAGAATGACGAGGAAGAGGCTCAGGTGGACTGATATTCCCGATTATACTTGCCAGATATCCAACTACCTTCACTGCAATAAACGTATAAAATAACCGTAAGAGAAAATTTAAGAATGCACATTACGCTTGAACCAAATCAGCTTTACTACTGACAAGAACTCCCCCCCCCTTCCCAATACATGAGACAGGGCAGAAGTAGGCACGTATTAGAATGTCGATAAATATGTGTAGAAAGTATATACAAATATATTAAAGAAGTGGCTAGAAAACCAACTACGACTCCAAATATACAGAAAGCGGCTAAAATTAAAATAAAACTAAACAATTGAGAGACAACAGCCCAGAGCCATAGAAATTACATTCCTTTTTAATTCCAAATATTTCAGAAAACAAATTTATTCCGAGTAGAAGAACTTTCGATACATATCCCCAAGATCTACTTTGCTGACTGCAATTTCCCTCTAATGGCACGAAAGTGCTGCGCTCTAAGTAGACTTTGATAAAACTCGCTTCTTGCTGCAATTCGCAGCGCAGCCTAATGGCAAGTCTTGGCGTTCAGCGGCAAGATGGCTGTGACCGGAAGTTTTCCATAATAATACAGTGAAGAAGTGGCATTTTGTAAAGCGAAAACCAGCTGGGTGATGTGTCTTTTCACCGTGGATCTAATACGAAGGGCTGCTTTGCGTGAAATGGTCGGTGTTTGCTCACATAAGGAAGTTAGCGGGAAAAGCACATGGATGACTTCAATCCCAACGTAAACAAGCACTACCAACATTGCGGGTAAGGTTAGAGGTTTATGTTTGCAAGAGCTACCAACGTTTTCGGGCGACAATCGTGATTTATGCCTTGCCTGCCTTACTCTCTTTCATCAGTCGTGTAACTTACGCTCTAGGACTTTCTGGGCAATATAAGGCGTCGTTCGTTATTAGAACGTATAAAAGGGCGACTTATCCAAATACTTATCCAAACACTTACTCACGAGGATGTTTAATATGAGAGTTTTGCATATGCAGTTCTGAACCTGCACAATCTTTTGACAGCATAATTGCTACGTTGCTAATTTGTTAAGCATCGCGTTTGGCTAATTGTAATAAGAAAGCAAGGCAAATGTCCAAGCACACACGGGCGTCTTTGCAATACAAATGCGTGTGTCTGCTTACGCCATCTCTATAAGGCAGCGGGCATTAAGAGGACAACGAAGAAAGTCAATGTTGCATGCGTTGCCTTGCCGGCAGCACGTTTCTTACTCGTTTCTTTGGCTGAATGGTTAGCGTTCGAGCTTAGGGTGACTGGGGTTTGTTAAGCCTCTCGCGTTTGGCTCATTGTAATAAGAAGGCAAGGCAAATGTCCAAGCACACGCGGGCGTCTTTGCAATACAAATGTGTGCGTCTGCTTACGCCATCTGTGTAAAGCAGCATGCATTAAGAGGACAACAACGCACGTTAATGTTGCTTGTGTTGCCCTGCCGGCAGCACGTTTCTCACTCGTTCGTTTGGCTGAGTGGTTAGCGTTCGAGCTTACTGTGCCCGAGGTTGTGGGTTCGAGCCTTCTGTCGGCAACTTTTATTTTTTTTACACTTTTTTTCAAATTTAAAAATCCAAATGTTTACATCTGTTGTATTTTATAGACCCTCCAGGTCACGAATCAGTTAAAATTTTTGGTCTTATCGCTTCTGTTAGTGAAATGACAGCCCGTCAAAGTAGGAAGTCGTAACTTTTGAAACTGCATAAATGCCGTAAAAATAGGAATTTCGCGAAACGAAGACCAGATCTGAGATCCCCAGAACCAAAAGTATGTTGGTTGTGAATTTCATCGAAATCGGCGATGGTTGTAAATTTTCGACCGATTTTGAAGGCGAAATTGACGGTTTTTGCCACCTAAAACCACCAATATCTCCGCTCCCAGGACACCTTTTTCAACATTTTGCGTACCAATAGGAGCGTCTGGACCTTGGCTACATCTGGTAAAAGTTTCAAGATTTTACCTTAATCCTTTGGGCAGTTATGAGGGCTAATAGGTTTCGAAACACCAAGTCTAAAGCCTTGGATTTTCAGTCGGCTGAAAACTCGACTTTCTTATTTCGCAACGTATCGAAGCACTTGAGGTATCAATAGAAAGCTGAGGTCATTTAGAATTCAAATCTGGTCTTAGATTTCGAATATTTGCAAAATTGCGGCTGTTATGAATAAAAACGTGTTAACAGTATGCTCCAGCATAGGACCAGAGGATTATCGCAAAATGGAAGGCAGTATTAGAATGAGGAACTTTCCAAAGTCACCGAAAATTACGTTAGAGTAATTACAGATGCCCAACATCAAACGAAAATGACCCGTTTCAAAATAGTTTAGATAAGGACGGGAGGAAAATTGTTTAAAACATAAGCATTTACAAAAGATAAGGGCAACATTTGAGTGTTGAATAGCATCGTGCTCTCAATGGCCGAGCGGGTAGCGGCTTGACATGCGAAGCATGGTAACCGGCGTTCGATTCCCACTACCGGCGTTTGATTTTTATGTCAAGTCTTTGCGTAAGTTCAAAACTCATCAAAGTCCAGTTTAAAGCCAAATTTCGTCAGCAGCTCCCGTGGCCGAGTGGGTAAAGGCGTGACTCTGCAGGTGGTAAGTTCTGAATACAGCGGTTCGAGTCTCTGGAGGTTCATCTGCTTTATTTATGAACGGCGGAGCAGCTCTGCAAGTGGTGCCCTCTGTGAGCGTAGGCATGCAGTTTGTTTATAACTGCGGGAACTGCAGTCCCACATAAGTCCTACCATGAGAGCACCACTGCAGAGACGCGGGAGCACAATTTTATACAACATTTCGCCTGAGAAGGAGTAAAGAGGTAGGGAAAATGAAAAATTTTGCGTCTCCCCCTTAGACTAGTGGTTAGAGGCACGACTTTTTGAGCGGCGGACCCGGGTTCGAATCTCACGCGGAACTTGACTTTTTTTTTTCTTTTTCTTTTCTTTAATTTTTTTTTAAATTTCTTTCCTTCCTATACACGCACCGAAACTTTACAGTTTATAGTTAAAAGCATCTTCAAAATGAAATTTTAAATGGACTCTGGTACACCGCTCAGGGGCCGTGCCTCACACGGGAATTGCCACTCTCCACTTAGCAAGCACTTCCTGCATTTTAAGTGGAGAGTGGGAGCAAGTTTCACAAGGCATAGTCCAGGGTAAGGATTGTAGAGGTGGAGAGGTCTTTATTACATGCATGAAAGGTATTGATGATGAAGGCGTTTTATGGGTGAGGAATGCCTGGTGAAGGATGCGGTCAGGAAAATGTAACACACATATCACCAACGAATAACAGAAATAGCACAATCTCATCTCCCTGCATCCTCACTGTGAGCAACCTTGCACGCGAATTATCGGTAAATTTGCAAACACGTTAATTGAGGAACATTTCAGTCTTCCACGCATTTGGGCCTTTTAATCATTTCCCACTCGCGCGCTGCTGTTCAGTTGGGAAGCTAGGTGCAAAATATTAATTACTTAGTGATTTCCTTTTTATGCAGAGCTACAGAAGTGGCGGGCGGCTTACTTTATTCTAATGGGCGTAACGTGACCGCCGGAGCTCGCAAGACAAAGATGTTCACAGTGAGGCGCCATCTACATGAGGATGCCACACACGCTGCACCATTAAATTCGCAAGGGATATTTTTCTGTGAGAGAAAATGGATTTAAAAATTTTGCTAGACATCCAAACGTACTCTTATTATAGTTCTTTCTCAGTGGATATGGATAGACAACGCACTAAGAAATTTGTGGCAGCTAAAATTGCAAATGTCGAAATGTGGCATATGAAGTTTTGAGATTTGCCGACCTGCACAAATACCCAAGGCTTACTATACAGATTTTACGTGTTCATCCAAACGTCTATGTTTGCAGATATTACGATTTTCCCAAAGCTGAAACAGGTGATTGTGTAATTCTACTCTTAGCCCTGCGATGCAACTTTACCGCTAGCCAACCCGAAAACTTACTAAATTTCCGCAGTCAATTGCATTGTCTAACTATGCTCCGCAGCGGATATCAGTTAAACGTATATTTGTTTCCCTACTTTCTAAAAATGCAAACGTAAGCATGAAAGTGGCCTAAAACGTTGGTAGCCCTTGTTGTTTACATGCAAACATAAAGTATTAACCTCACCTGGAGTGTTGGTAGCACTTGTTTACGTTGGCTTTGGGTATAACTTTTCACCTAACTTGTGCACGTGGACACGCACCGACTGTTTCACGCAAAGCGGCACTTCTTAATATATCCACGGCGAAAAGACTATTCCCTCAACGGTTTATTACGTTACAAAAAGCAACCTTTGCACTGCATTGACATGGAAAACCTCCCGACACAGCCATTTTGCAATCAACACTGGAGCTGAAGACCCAGATGTACCGATAGGTTGCGTTGCGAATTGCAGGAATCAACGAGCTTATCAGAGCAATTGTAGATCGCAGCACTTGGAGTCCAGAAGCGGGAATTCGGATCACTTTGCGACTCAAAATACTGCCTCCTACCGTTAATGTGATAAGCTCGTTGATTGCGGTTGTTGTGGTTGTTATTATTATTATTATTATTATTATTATTATTATTATTATTATTATCGTCATTATTATTACTACTACTACTACTATATCCTCGCATGACAAAACGCCTCAAGAGCTACATTAAACACACTTGTGTATTAACCCTCACAATTGAATAAAGAATAAACATAGAATCATGAACATTTTACTAGATAAAGCTGTTGTCCAGATGTTCTTGCTGCTACCCAGAATGACGAGGAAGAGGCTCAGGTGGACTGATATTCCCGATTATACTTGCCAGATATCCAACTACCTTCACTGCAATAAACGTATAAAATAACCGTAAGAGAAAATTTAAGAATGCACATTACGCTTGAACCAAATCAGCTTTACTACTGACAAGAACTCCCCCCCCCCCTTCCCAATACATGAGACAGGGCAGAAGTAGGCACGTATTAGAATGTCGATAAATATGTGTAGAAAGTATATACAAATATATTAAAGAAGTGGCTAGAAAACCAACTACGACTCCAAATATACAGAAAGCGGCTAAAATTAAAATAAAACTAAACAATTGAGAGACAACAGCCCAGAGCCATAGAAATTACATTCCTTTTTAATTCCAAATATTTCAGAAAACAAATTTATTCCGAGTAGAAGAACTTTCGATACATATCCCCAAGATCTACTTTGCTGACTGCAATTTCCCTCTAATGGCACGAAAGTGCTGCGCTCTAAGTAGACTTTGATAAAACTCGCTTCTTGCTGCAATTCGCAGCGCAGCCTAATGGCAAGTCTTGGCGTTCAGCGGCAAGATGGCTGTGACCGGAAGTTTTCCATAATAATACAGTGAAGAAGTGGCATTTTGTAAAGCGAAAACCAGCTGGGTGATGTGTCTTTTCACCGTGGATCTAATACGAAGGGCTGCTTTGCGTGAAATGGTCGGTGTTTGCTCACATAAGGAAGTTAGCGGGAAAAGCACATGGATGACTTCAATCCCAACGTAAACAAGCACTACCAACATTGCGGGTAAGGTTAGAGGTTTATGTTTGCAAGAGCTACCAACGTTTTCGGGCGACAATCGTGATTTATGCCTTGCCTGCCTTACTCTCTTTCATCAGTCGTGTAACTTACGCTCTAGGACTTTCTGGGCAATATAAGGCGTCGTTCGTTATTAGAACGTATAAAAGGGCGACTTATCCAAATACTTATCCAAACACTTACTCACGAGGATGTTTAATATGAGAGTTTTGCATATGCAGTTCTGAACCTGCACAATCTTTTGACAGCATAATTGCTACGTTGCTAATTTGTTAAGCATCGCGTTTGGCTAATTGTAATAAGAAAGCAAGGCAAATGTCCAAGCACACACGGGCGTCTTTGCAATACAAATGCGTGTGTCTGCTTACGCCATCTCTATAAGGCAGCGGGCATTAAGAGGACAACGAAGAAAGTCAATGTTGCATGCGTTGCCTTGCCGGCAGCACGTTTCTTACTCGTTTCTTTGGCTGAATGGTTAGCGTTCGAGCTTAGGGTGACTGGGGTTTGTTAAGCCTCTCGCGTTTGGCTCATTGTAATAAGAAGGCAAGGCAAATGTCCAAGCACACGCGGGCGTCTTTGCAATACAAATGTGTGCGTCTGCTTACGCCATCTGTGTAAAGCAGCATGCATTAAGAGGACAACAACGCACGTTAATGTTGCTTGTGTTGCCCTGCCGGCAGCACGTTTCTCACTCGTTCGTTTGGCTGAGTGGTTAGCGTTCGAGCTTACTGTGCCCGAGGTTGTGGGTTCGAGCCTTCTGTCGGCAACTTTTATTTTTTTTACACTTTTTTTCAAATTTAAAAATCCAAATGTTTACATCTGTTGTATTTTATAGACCCTCCAGGTCACGAATCAGTTAAAATTTTTGGTCTTATCGCTTCTGTTAGTGAAATGACAGCCCGTCAAAGTAGGAAGTCGTAACTTTTGAAACTGCATAAATGCCGTAAAAATAGGAATTTCGCGAAACGAAGACCAGATCTGAGATCCCCAGAACCAAAAGTATGTTGGTTGTGAATTTCATCGAAATCGGCGATGGTTGTAAATTTTCGACCGATTTTGAAGGCGAAATTGACGGTTTTTGCCACCTAAAACCACCAATATCTCCGCTCCCAGGACACCTTTTTCAACATTTTGCGTACCAATAGGAGCGTCTGGACCTTGGCTACATCTGGTAAAAGTTTCAAGATTTTACCTTAATCCTTTGGGCAGTTATGAGGGCTAATAGGTTTCGAAACGCCTTGGATTTTCAGTCGGCTGAAAACTCGACTTTCTTATTTCGCAACGTATCGAAGCACTTGAGGTATCAATAGAAAGCTGAGGTCATTTAGAATTCAAATCTGGTCTTAGATTTCGAATATTTGCAAAATTGCGGCTGTTATGAATAAAAACGTGTTAACAGTATGCTCCAGCATAGGACCAGAGGATTATCGCAAAATGGAAGGCAGTATTAGAATGAGGAACTTTCCAAAGTCACCGAAAATTACGTTAGAGTAATTACAGATGCCCAACATCAAACGAAAATGACCCGTTTCAAAATAGTTTAGATAAGGACGGGAGGAAAATTGTTTAAAACATAAGCATTTACAAAAGATAAGGGCAACATTTGAGTGTTGAATAGCATCGTGCTCTCAATGGCCGAGCGGGTAGCGGCTTGACATGCAAAGCATGGTAACCGGCGTTCGATTCCCACTACCGGCGTTTGATTTTTATGTCAAGTCTTTGCGTAAGTTCAAAACTCATCAAAGTCCAGTTTAAAGCCAAATTTCGTCAGCAGCTCCCGTGGCCGAGTGGGTAAAGGCGTGACTCTGCAGGTGGTAAGTTCTTAATACAGCGGTTCGAGTCTCTGGAGGTTCATCTGCTTTATTTATGAACGGCGGAGCAGCTCTGCAAGTGGTGCCCTCTGTGAGCGTAGGCATGCAGTTTGTTTATAACTGCGGGAACTGCAGTCCCACATAAGTCCTACCATGAGAGCACCACTGCAGAGACGCGGGAGCACAATTTTATACAACATTTCGCCTGAGAAGGAGTAAAGAGGTAGGGAAAATGAAAAATTTTGCGTCTCCCCCTTAGACTAGTGGTTAGAGGCACGACTTTTTGAGCGGCGGACCCGGGTTCGAATCTCACGCGGAACTTGACTTTTTTTTTTCTTTTTCTTTTCTTTAATTTTTTTTTAAATTTCTTTCCTTCCTATACACGCACCGAAACTTTACAGTTTATAGTTAAAAGCATCTTCAAAATGAAACTTTAAATGGACTCTGGTACACCGCTCAGGGGCCGTGCCTCACACGGGAATTGCCACTCTCCACTTAGCAAGCACTTCCTGCATTTTAAGTGGAGAGTGGGAGCAAGTTTCACAAGGCATAGTCCAGGGTAAGGATTGTAGAGGTGGAGAGGTCTTTATTACATGCATGAAAGGTATTGATGATGAAGGCGTTTTATGGGTGAGGAATGCCTGGTGAAGGATGCGGTCAGGAAAATGTAACACACATATCACCAACGAATAACAGAAATAGCACAATCTCATCTCCCTGCATCCTCACTGTGAGCAACCTTGCACGCGAATTATCGGTAAATTTGCAAACACGTTAATTGAGGAACATTTCAGTCTTCCACGCATTTGGGCCTTTTAATCATTTCCCACTCGCGCGCTGCTGTTCAGTTGGGAAGCTAGGTGCAAAATATTAATTACTTAGTGATTTCCTTTTTATGCAGAGCTACAGAAGTGGCGGGCGGCTTACTTTATTCTAATGGGCGTAACGTGACCGCCGGAGCTCGCAAGACAAAGATGTTCACAGTGAGGCGCCATCTACATGAGGATGCCACACACGCTGCACCATTAAATTCGCAAGGGATATTTTTCTGTGAGAGAAAATGGATTTAAAAATTTTGCTAGACATCCAAACGTACTCTTATTATAGTTCTTTCTCAGTGGATATGGATAGACAACGCACTAAGAAATTTGTGGCAGCTAAAATTGCAAATGTCGAAATGTGGCATATGAAGTTTTGAGATTTGCCGACCTGCACAAATACCCAAGGCTTACTATACAGATTTTACGTGTTCATCCAAACGTCTATGTTTGCAGATATTACGATTTTCCCAAAGCTGAAACAGGTGATTGTGTAATTCTACTCTTAGCCCTGCGATGCAACTTTACCGCTAGCCAACCCGAAAACTTACTAAATTTCCGCAGTCAATTGCATTGTCTAACTATGCTCCGCAGCGGATATCAGTTAAACGTATATTTGTTTCCCTACTTTCTAAAAATGCAAACGTAAGCATGAAAGTGGCCTAAAACGTTGGTAGCCCTTGTTGTTTACATGCAAACATAAAGTATTAACCTCACCTGGAGTGTTGGTAGCACTTGTTTACGTTGGCTTTGGGTATAACTTTTCACCTAACTTGTGCACGTGGACACGCACCGACTGTTTCACGCAAAGCGGCACTTCTTAATATATCCACGGCGAAAAGACTATTCCCTCAACGGTTTATTACGTTACAAAAAGCAACCTTTGCACTGCATTGACATGGAAAACCTCCCGACACAGCCATTTTGCAATCAACACTGGAGCTGAAGACCCAGATGTACCGATAGGTTGCGTTGCGAATTGCAGGAATCAACGAGCTTATCAGAGCAATTGTAGATCGCAGCACTTGGAGTCCAGAAGCGGGAATTCGGATCACTTTGCGACTCAAAATACTGCCTCCTACCGTTAATGTGATAAGCTCGTTGATTGCGGTTGTTGTGGTTGTTATTATTATTATTATTATTATTATTATTATTATTATTATCGTCATTATTATTACTACTACTACTACTATATCCTCGCATGACAAAACGCCTCAAGAGCTACATTAAACACACTTGTGTATTAACCCTCACAATTGAATAAAGAATAAACATAGAATCATGAACATTTTACTAGATAAAGCTGTTGTCCAGATGTTCTTGCTGCTACCCAGAATGACGAGGAAGATGCTCAAAGCGGCACTCTTAATATATATAATATAAAACTCTCCTTCTGATACGAAAACTTTGTAAAAGATGCACAAGAAGCGAGATATTTGCAATTAAGTTGGCAAAAACTGTCAAAACAGGCTTTCACAAAATTATCTAACTATGCTGCGCAGCGTATATTTGACTGCGTTCAAAAAATGCAAACATTAAGCATGAAAGTCGCGTTAAACTTTGGCAGCCCTTGCTATTTACATGCAAACATGTAGCCTTAACCTTACCTGGAACGCTGGTAGTGCTTGTTTACGTTGGGAATGCAGCTTTTGGGTCTGGGTATAACTGTTTTTCCCTTAAGTTCCTTATATGCCGCATACAGCTACTGTTTGATGTAAAGTGGCACTTCGTAATATATCTTCGGTGAAAAGTTGCATATCTCAACCGGTTTTTACGTAACAAAAAGAGCAACATTTTCACTGTATTGAAATGGAAAACGTCCAGACACAGCCATGTTTCAATCAACACTGGAGCTGAAAGTGTAGACCTACCGCTAGGCTGCGCAACAGAAATCAACGACTTTATCAGGGTAATTGTAGGTGGCAGTACTTGGAGTCCTGAAAGGGGAATTTGGATCACTTTGCGACTCGAAATACTGCCTTCTACCGTTAATGTGACAACGGCTTTGCTTGTTATTATTACCATTATATCCCCGCATGACAAAACGCCTCATTTGAACAAAGAATAAACATAGGATCATGATCATTTTACTAGATAAATCTGTGATGTCCAGATGTTCTTGCTGCTATCCAGAATGACGAGAAAGAAGCTCATGTAGATTGATATTCCCGATTACACTTTCCAGATATCGGCCTACCTTCTCTGTGATAAACGTATAAAGTAACCGTAAGAGGAAATTTAAGAAGTAGCCGTATTTTAGAATGCATATAACGCTTGAACCAAATCAGCTCTACTACTGACAAGATTTTTTTTTTCAAAATATGAGACAGGGAGAAGTAAACACGTATTAGAATAGCGATAAATATGTGTAGATAGTATACAAAAATATATTAAACAAGCGGCCAGAAAACCAACCGCGACTCCAAATATACGGAATGGCTGTACCGGAATTTTTCCATAACAATGCTGTGAAGAATTGGCATTTTGTAAAGCGAAAACCAGCTGGGTGGTGTGCCTTTTCATAGTGGATTTAATACGAAGGGCTGCTTTGCGTATAATGGTCGGTTTTTTGGCCACATAAAGAAGAAAACAGGAAAAAACAATGGCTACAATCCCAACGTAAACAAGCACTACCAACATTGCAGGTAAGGTTAATGCTTTTTGTTTTCAAGAGCTACGAATGTTTTCCTGCGTTACCCTCTTTCATCAATTGTACAACTTACGCTCTAGGACTTCTTGGGCGATATAAGACATCATTCGCTAAAAGAGTGACTTATACAAATACTTGCAGTACTATTCACGAGAATCTTAAATGTGAGAGTTTTATATATGCAGTTCTGAACCCTTACAATCTATGACAGCATAATTATTAAGTTGCTAATTTTTTAAGCATCTGTTGGGGTTGACGTGTGTCATTACGGTTACGCGGGTAAACAGAGGAGGGTTCTGACTCCTTGTGATAGATCCTCAAACTGTAATGTAGGATAACCATGACTTTAGACTGTTGCCTTGAGTTCCCGTAGAACAGGAAGGAAGTGTTCTACTATTTTAGCTTGCCATTCTAATAGTTTGGCATAATCCTTAAAACATTCACAAACATAACGTCTATTAGTATATTCGGGAGTGATTCTCTACTGGTACCGTTACGCCGTTTGTTGCTTCGGAGTATGATATATTAATTTCAGGTCTATGCACATCTCTTTGAGTGGCATTGTGCTCTCTAGTTCGTGTTTTGTCTGGGGAAATAGAAGAGGATGAAAAGTACCGCGCTGTCTCGCTTTTTCTGATTTCAGTTTTGGGTTAAGAGAATTAGTCTTGGCTGTGGTATTCTTTGTCAAGTGTCAAGTGTCAAGATCTTGCTTATTGGGCGTCTTGATGTTGGAGGTTGACTGTTATGTTGTGACAGAAATTGGTTTTGAGCTTCTTATATCTTTTGAGCCTCCTATGAATTACTTTGAATCAGTGGTACGTTCGTCGCGGCTGTCTGGTTAGCAGTGAGCCGTAGCCTTTCAGGGCATCTTTTGTAAGTGGCCGCATATGCCCCCTTAAAGTGTAGGCACGATGGTTGTCCATTTGGTTAGTCACAGTAGCAGCCGAATGATTGCTACCGCATCTGAGACAGCGCAGAGTTCTTGTGCAGCCGTGCTAATGCGCTTAGAACCTAAGCACCGAAAACTTTGTGAGAGTCCAGCCCTCTCAGGGAACGCCTCCCACCTAAAGCATGTCCAAAGCAGGGCACGAATTACATCTAATCGATATTGTTTTCCTGGTATGGCGGCATCTACAACAAAAGATATGGGGTCTGGTTTCTTTCTTTCTCCTGGCATAGTCTTCATCATTTGGTGAACCTGGGTTACTTTAATACCCATACTCTTTGTGGCCTGTGCTATTTCATCAGGAGTTGTTTCTGAATTCAGTTCACTTAGAACCCTACGATGCTCTTTAGTTTTCTCCACGGGGTACGTGTCATGGCCTATGCTCTTCTGCTTAAGAAAAGCTACCACAGCTTTATGATAATCTTTGCCATAGGTGCAGCCTTATCTCTCAGCGGCCTCTTACCGCTTCTAAAATGTCATCTGTAATGACCGCTAGTTCTTTAATCACCGTTCTGTAGTCGGTGAAAGTATCTGCGAAGATCGTTGGGTTTGTTGCCTTCTTTTGCAGCTTCACCTAGCGGCTCCATATGAAGGGGGATGGACTGAGTGATGCGGAGAATCTGAAGTACGCGTTCTCTTTTTGTGTGAAACTGTTGGTGTCACTGGTCGCAGGCGTACGCAGTCACCTGCTGGAAATGTCTTTAACTTCTAGGCAGCTGCTAGAGCTGCCGGCCTGCTGTTCAGTAGCAGTATCCATATTGAGCTTGCTGCTCGTCATAGATGATGGAACCCTGTACCCAGATTGCTCGGAATCCATTAATAAGGAATGAGGAAATGCTGTAACTGTAGAATTACATTGTTGTGGTGAGAAAGGGGAAGGAGGGGGATAGGGTACCCTTACAGTCAGATCAGTCATTGAAGATGAAAGATGTTTAAGCAGTGCACGCCATGCTGCATTGAGGAGGCACCCCCCCCCCCTTTTCAGGGAAGTGGGCTTCTGTGAGTGAGCGCACACACGGGCTCGGGGACTTATATTTCCCCTATACAACCTGCTAACACTAGTCATTTGCTTAATCCTATATGAAATAATTGTCAGTTTTCTTTGTGATGATGTGACGCCCTCTCGGCGCTTTGTGCCCTCGCGGCACGTCACTACTGTTTTGCTTTTTTCCATTGAATCAGTTGTAGTATGATGGGGACAGGCAGCGCCTTCCTTCTTAGCTGGCAGAGAACACAAAATTGGTTTTGAAGATACTGACATATTAGTTTCAATATCTCATTATCTTATATCGGGAGACGATTGTATTTTAAAGCATAGAAACTACTTTAACAGGAAAGAAGAAGCTCTGAAACTGCACTCAGCAACTATCTGGCCTTACCAAATACCAAGACAGGCCCGGAAACTTCAGGTAGATACAACCCCCAAAACGCGTATTCATGAGCGGGAGGTCTGGGGTTGGATTCCTACCAGGACCGTCCTTCCTGACTGAGGTTTTTCCAGGGTTTCCTCAATCGTCATAAATGGAAAATACCGGGGAGGTGTCCTAAACTTAGGCCTAAAATGCTTCCTTCCTTCGTTAAAAATATCCCAATTTATCATTTCATCTCATTGTATCATCAAGTCCCCGCCTGCGATGCTTCAGCAGTTAAAACGGGTGTTAAAACTATTCAAAAGTTGTTATTGTCTTCAAAAAGACTACGTCGAGCACATCACTGAGTGCAGTCGTGGACAAACATCAGGGAAGTTGAAGAGGAAGAATCCCATTGGTTCACAGATTCAGTTTACGTAATTGACACGTGAAAATATACGTTCCACTATTTTATTACTATTAATATTATTATTATTATTATTATTATTATTATTATTATTATTATTATTATTATTATTATTATTATTATTATTATTATTATTATTTTAATACGCATTATTATCATTTTAAATATATTCTTCTTCTTATTATTATTGTTGTTGTTGTTGTTGTTGTTGTTGTTCGCAGTGATTTTGCTGCACCTTGCTCCCAAGAAATTAACAAATAAGTGAGAAGTTATGCTCAGCAGCTGAGCGTGAATACTGTTGTTAAGCTTTTATTTTGAACTCACCTCAAGCTTAATTGTAATATATATATATTACAACTGTATATTTGCGTAAATGGTTGGGGTGCGAATTTAATGACATAATAGTAAGACATAAAAGATCATATGTAAAACGTTAAATTTCCGAGAACGCCATTTCCGAATGTTACTATTCAAGTGGAATGCTGTTCTAGATATTTAATAGATGAATCCGCATATAAAGGACAATGCGATCATAGCTTGCTTCTTGTTCATCATAGTGGAAAGCACTGAAAAAGTTTAGTTCACTGTCAGATAATTATGTTTATCTTATCAATATTGAACTGCAATATAAAAATAACTTACTAATCTTAAATTTCTCTCTTATTTCTCACATTTTCCATCGTTATTCAATTACTTCACAGCTTTAGTTACAACCATTTCATAATGAAACTTATAATTATAATGAACAAAGCAACGAATGGCCGTCCTATCGAGAGGGACTTCCAAAAACAATAATTTAATGCTAACATTGTAGGGATGAAGCATTACTTAGCGTTCGTAATTTTAGTTTAATTAATAATTTTACCTGAATTTACTTTCTACAGTTCAATATTATTGATGTGTCAGAAAAAATAGCACTATTTAATGTATCTTATAGATTCATTTTAATTAAGATGATGTTTAAAACAAACATTATCTTAAGTGTTCCATTGAGAACACTTAAAGATGCGTGTACACACATTTCCAGGTCGCACTTAACAGATACGTTTCCAGTTGGCAATCATACAGGTTAACAAATGAGTAATGCTACTCGTACCTTCTGAACCAATTACAAAGTAGCATTATCGGTCGGTCAGTCGTCCAGCTGCTGTGTTTTCGGTTTTTCTTATTCTGTGTGCAGCTGGTTTGAATTGAGTTATTGTGATAATTTGAAATGGTTAATTTGCAGCAGTTAGAAAGTGTCCCAAAAAGCATTTTTAGAGTGATTCAAGGAGTGATACCTAATCCTTGGCGTTAGTTGTTACACGGATATAAATTGCTCTGCATGTCGTAATGACTCGAGGCTTTTTCCTACTTAAAATCATGAGCAAACATCTGTACAGTAGATCTCTCGCTGCCGAAAGTTTGTTTTTTATTATGCTTACATTATTGTGCTGTAATTTAATTGCGGTCATAAATAATTCTGGAGCGAAGTAACTCATTATTACAACGTTTGCGAGGCGACATTGAAAACTCTACAATATCATCCATTAGACAGTGGTGGCTGTTGCAACGTCCCAACCGCAGCATGGAGCAGTATTTCCTAGCTCCAGCGATCAGGGAGAAAATAAAATAGCATATTTAAATTGATCAACCCTAATCATTAATCAGTCACTACCAATGTACTTAAAGCAAAAGCCTCAGAGAATATGCATCATGCATTTTGTGCAGTAACTCTGCAAAATCATATAAGTCAGGACCTCGCAACCTTGCGTCCCCCTCTATACAAAGAGTAGCCAAGTCATAAAAATTCCGATCTCAATACAGCTAGCTAGAGCGATAGCTAGCAGGAAGACCTTGAAGAGACGCAACTTGAACAAAGCCTAACGGGACATGTTTCTAACACAAGTAAAACTTGAGGGCGAGATATGAATGATGAAATGAAATAAACAAGCCTAGGAGTTCGTTAGTAGGAGGACCCTTACAGAAATCGGCGCCAAATAGTAGCCTATTGGGAACGAAACGGGAGCCACGTGATTCTCACGTAGCCAACCTAGGAGTAGGACCTAAAAAGACGCTACCAGAATTCGAAAACAAAATTAAAAGAACGCACATGAGACTGACCGACTGTGAAACTAATAAAAGTTATGGGAAAACAGAAAAGCCACGCAGTTTTCAGCAGTTTTTGAAGAATCTTCGACACAGTTTCGTAGCAGTCCTTGAGCAGTTGTCGACGCAGTTTTTGATCAGTTTTGTACCAGTTCAGGCAGAAGCAGTTTGCAAGCAGTCTGATGATTTTTTAGTCAAGCCCCGCAGTTAAGGCAGGAGCAGTGCGATCAAGTTTTTAGTTAGGCAGTTTGATCAAAGCAGTGTGACGAGTTTTAATCAGTTTTGATAAGTTTTGGGGCAGTTGAGACAGTCCGCAGTTAGCTCAGGTCGAGTGACGTACCTAATCCCTTATAGACAAACAGTCCGAGATTCTCTTCTGACTAGAAATTATAATTTATGTAAATAAAAGGGGTTCGTCGTCTCTGTAACTGTAAATAAACAATTTTCATAAGAATTCACATACATGTCTATTGAAATGAAGGAGAGAGTGTTCCCAGTTACCATTCTGTCTCCCTGGTAACGTGCATACGTTCCAAAAACTAAAAAACAAATATAAACCCTGAGACTCCAAAAACTAAACACAAATAATTCATTCGCATGCGCCGGAGCATTGGTTCTGACGTGGTGATCAACACTTCATAGCAGCGGAGTGATCATCATCTCAGAAGGGCGACGAACGCCCAGCCGACACCCTCCTCCCCTTTTTAATACCGCTGCAAGCATTGCCCCCGGGTATAGAAGTTGTGTTAAGTTATATTCTTATTTTAGAAATCTTTTGCATCAAGTCTGTATAAAACGACAATTACATATCAAAATATCTTACAGAGACACATGTGTTGATCAACTAATTTAATAATTTGAAGAAAGGGACCATTTAGCTTTTATAGAAGGATATACAAACAAATAGGGGCTCTTTCGTTAGTTTTAAATTATCCCTTTTAATTTCCTGCATGGCAGGAATTGTAGTTTTTCATTGAGCGCAAAGTTCCAAATTGGACCGTTTAAGGAATTTGCCGCTATAAGACCCCATTATTCTTATCAACTTCACTAGAGCATGTAGAGTAATCCAGCTAAAGGACTCTGGTACAGACTATTAACAGTGAATGGAGTGGGGAGACCAAGGAAGTCGTAAACATTACCCGCCTTCGCATCGTCCTCTTCTCGACGATGGGAACACGAGCTGCTGTCTTAAAGACTTAATCCTCAGTAAAGCAACCATATTTTAGTCTTCTCTTCTCTCAATTTAGCTGAAGTGACGCGGAAGGAATTGCACTATGTTAACAACATTACAATTTGCTTACTTTTAAGACGTTAATTAAGTTGAGCTGTTTCTGCTTATTCCACTGTTTTATATGAGAAAACCTTTGGCATCTTCATACTAAGGGGAATAAATTATATAATGTCTAAATGCTCATAACTTTCAATTTTTGCTCTTCAAAAATCTTACTGACCTAATGGTACTTCGATCTCATAATTTTCAAAAACATTTATATTCCTCTCAAGTAAGCGTGAATATAACATAATACTCTGCGCTCTAATAAAGGCAGAAAGGAAGGGGGGGGGAAAAACTACTCGAATTTGAATTTAAATAAAAACAGGGAATAAATACGATTTTTTTAAATATATTACCTAATAGTGTTAAGAAAAAGTTCCCAAATCTACCTTCGAAAAAATAAAACAAAACCATATTTAAACTACAGAAAGCTATAATTAAATATAATTAACAACAATAAAATCATAAACAAATAAAAACTTCTATAGAACCCATAACGAAATACAAATTTAGCTAAAATTATTAAAACACAAATTGAAAATTCCTCCTCCATGCGCGACAGCCTAAGGCGGGCCTTGGTCTGCCGGAGCGACCGCTGCTTCCTCTACTCCGTTTTGCGGCATCTTCGGCAGCAGCCAGTATTACAGGGGCATGCGATCAGCACACCGACATCCTGCCACATCTCTTAATCAGGAATCTCCCCAGTTGTCCTCACGAAGCTGGATAGTTCAGACCTCCCTGGGTAGTTCAGACCTCCCTATAACTTAGGCAATTTCTAAGTAGACACCGGGGATCTAATCCGGGACCTTCTTAATAGCAGCCAGCAACGCTAACCCCCTAGACCAAGGAGGCGGTTTGAATATCCTTTATTTAAGCTAAATTTGTTTTATTTATTTATTTATTTATTTTTTGCCTGCTTCTTCTCTGTTTTATTATTGTAATTTTCCTTCTGCACGTTTCTACATAGTCATTCATTTAGAACAAGGGTGACCAACTCTCGGCCCGTGAAACAGTCTGTGGCCCGCGAACCTTCTATCGGACACACACTTTTACTAAAGGCGCAAATAAAAGAATAACCACAAGCTATGAGCAAGTAGCACGTCCAATAATTCAAATATATTATAAAGACAAAGAGCTAGGCCAGGTTCAGAAACCCCAATAAATACCAGCTAGCAGCTTACTTAAAACAACAACAAAGGACGCATGTCATTCCTTCTTACACCAAACACAACGTCAAAATGCTGCCTAACGGCGCAACAGTTTTTTTCGACTATTAACAAAAGCAGCGGGAATTTTGGAAATTTAGGCAGTACAAATAAACAAAAATTACGCACGGCTGTTACCGTCAATTCTTAGCTGGAAATCAAAACCGAACATTTAATAAGTAAAAAGTAAACTTAAGTTTGCTGATGTAATTCACGTGCAGAGAAGAATTGGAGATCCCCTGGAAAACTTCATCTACGGTGGCTTCTACAATCAAACAACAAAAGATGAGAAGTAACAGACGTAAAGACAATTTTCCGAAACAATTGGAGTAAGTTATGAAGAAGTGCCACATTATGACACCAAACACAGTACAAATGGAAGAAGTTAAACTGACGCTTTACAAGGGCGGTTTTATGGACTACATCTTACAAAGCATTTATCTAGATAAGAAAAAAGAGATTTAAAATGTATTTCTTACTAGCAGCGCGAATAGCATTGAGGTACATCTAAAAAAAATGAAAAATCGGATATTAAAGTTTACATTTTTCTCTCTTTTATTCATCGTGACGGATACCGTTCAATTGCGGTTTCATAATATAATATAATATTAAAAAGTCAAAACCGTATGGAAATTGTGAATTTGTTGGTAAATGTTCATTGCATTATCATCAAGAAATTTTGCAATATTCATTGATGATGATTTCAATATAACCTCAAAATTGAGGCACTGCATTCATTCACGAGATTTTGATGGATGCAGTTCTGTCAGAATTAACTTTTTTAAAGAATGCATGAAAAGCGCCCAGTTTCAGTATACCTTAGCGTAACAACAAATGGAGCGCCATCAATGGTTAGAAAACACAAAGGCTTAATACAATGGATTAAAGATGGGGCTCACGAAATTGTCAATAGCTTTACGTTCATGTTTACCCTCTTCTAATACTCTCTAAACCTTCAACTTGAAATTTGAAGGTTGAAATTACATTATTATTCTATTTTTCTCAAACCTACACATAACATACACAATACACAGAGTCGAAGCTTATTGCGATAGGTTTGTAATTTCTTAGGTGAGATACACAACTCTAATCTTTCAACAGCTTAATTCTCTATACATTTCTCATAGTATTTCAAAATTCAAATTTAGAGTAAATTTTCACAAATGAAAAGCATAGAATAGTTTCCATGAGTAAACTGTGAGTTGCACAGCAATCATTTGCTTGTTTTAAGTGAACTTTATGTTGGGAAAGCATTAGTATAAAGTTAATATATAAGTAAAATCTAGAATTTCATTATAAATGGTGAAAGAGTATTTTGACCATAATGATGTTGGATGATTACATGCTATAATGAATCAAATTTTCTGATACCATTTGGACGTTGACGCGAGGTTTGGTGAACAAAATTAATTACTCAGTTATATTTCATGTGCTGAAATATGTTAATGCGTAACTTCATGTATTGCCAAATGTTTGGAAAACTGCAGAGAGAAAGCAGGAACCCGCTACAAATCTAGAAGAAAATATGATAAAATAAACATAAGAATCCTGTGAGAAAAACTCATTTACTCTCTCTCTCTCTCTGGCTCAAATATCTACTAAATAAAGAAAAGAAGAGGAAAGGAATGAAGGAATGCCATATTTCGCTCTAAATTTAGTCCATCAAGTACTTTAAAATATTAAGTATCATTAACATGTTTAAGTTTCGGTGCTTGAATTTAACTACCTCCACTTCCTTTATCCTTCTACCACACTTTAAGATACTTTGAGGTTTGCATATTCCTCCTTGCAGCTTCCCTTTCTTGTCCAAAATGAAGTTGTGACCTTAACAAATCTGGGACAAACCACAAATGAGTCTTTCGTCACATGCTACCTGTGTCGTAATGAAAAAAAGACCAACTTTAAGCAGATTCGAATTTAACTTTTCGTCTGGGATTGCAACCTCTTACACAGTAGCAGTTAGGAAAAACGTTTTTTTCCGTCTCCTCTCTCACAGAATCTTCATTTGAGATCTTGTTCCAATTTCCTGACGTCCGGGGTCAGTAGGGGAGAGAACTCAGAACGATATCCGCAACGAGAGTGAAGGCAAGGTCCACTGTGGGACGCTGGTATTCCTAAATTCTAAATGGTGAGAAAGTTTAAAGCGGAAATCAATAGCTATTTATTTTACTGGCTGTTTAGTACTTGCTTTGTATTTGCGTGTGAGTATATATAAGTGAAAACATGTAAGCTATTTCTAAAAGTCCATACGTTCATGCATAGAAACTACATCATATTTTGGCAGGTCTTGCAGTAAAAGAGACAAACAGTCCATTTTCTCCATAATACATCTCATTTCGACCCATAAGTAATTCCATAAAGGGATAACTAGCTATATCAGTGGCGGCTCGTGATCCCTATGGAAGGGTGGGTCAGGCATTACTACATGATACCCAAATGGCTTGGGGGAAGGTTTCTGTTATCAAGACTTACACGCCTCCCCTTCTCCCAAAACTGTAGCGTCATCGTATATTTGTGCTATAAACTTCTAGTTTATATGGAACTCTTTTAATTCAACTGCTAAAGTACGCCTTAGGCCTTCTGTAGTCAATTCAGAAACAGCAATGCATTTTATGAATCTTTCAATCGTTACCCCCACTGATGTATCACAATATCACAACAAATTGTGACATGCATGTAATGTCTGTCGTGTTGTTCGCTATACAGGAACAAAACTTGTCGTTTCTATTTTTCCTAATCTCATTCCTATAGAACACGATACGTTTCCCACTTGACACACTGCCAGTCAAGATTTTTTTTTTCAAACAAAAAAAAAAACTTCTTAATATTTTGCCGTTTTGCTGAGTAAGCTTCTATAGCTTTCGATTGATGAGGTCCAAATCGTTTCACTTACAATTTAACAGTTAAATTTAGACGCAAAAAAGGGAGTCTTCAATTAAAAAGTCATTTTATTCTTTGCCATAAAACAGATACGCTTTCTGTAACTTAAAAGTTATCGCAATGAAAGTCAACTTTCCACTGACAAACAGTGAGAAAGTCATCCAATTTCAAACAAAGTGCGAATACAACTCCTAGTCAGTGGTTTCAGTAATCCCCCAACATCTGGTTCCTAAGAAAAGAGAGAATACCGAGAGCTGGCCATAGGACGTCTTTTTGCTGGCCTAAGAGAACACAGAAATAAGCAAGAGAAAGGTAACCCATCTTGAAGAAAGACAAATAAAAGTCCTTTAAATATTTGCTGATCCTGAAGGTATAAAGCGTACAATTTTGCGGGCTGGCCCATGAGCTTCCCTCGCCAACGGAGGACCTGCATGCTACCGCTACAACAATACAGAGGAAATGTACTTATTGCGTAAGGTACAATAAGTTACATATCGCTGTTTTCATGTATTTTTTGTTTTAAAAGTTGACTAAGAGAAGAGAAAATGATATATGATTATAGCATTTTCTTTGGAGGGCTGGGCTGATCTGGCCCTTATTGACGGGCCGCCCTTTAGCTATACGGCGCAGAAATATGGTATATCAGTAGCTAGAATGCAAGAGAGAAATCTGTGTGCATAGCGTGTAAAAATAGCAATTCCATTTTGTTATTTCACAAGATGTCGGAACTATGGCCATTACCTTTCTGCATTTGAAGTAAATTGTGCACAATTCATTCCTAAGTATGTGCAGCCTAATGACAATAAGATCAGCCAATTGCGACTAATGCATACAGAGAGGTTTTTGGAGACTTCTAACCTTTTGGAAGGAAGCAGTTTGGGAGTAATATGACCTCACTCTGCGTGCTATTCTAAGTTGTTTGTATCACTGTCTTTTGTCAGAGAATTGGATATTAAATGCTTGCCTAACAACAAGAAAAACAAGTTCTGGCCTAACAATAATGGAACGAATTTATAACTTGAATAATATTTTGATTTTTCGACACAATCTACGTAAGGTCAATATATTTATTCCAGCTATGTTCTATCACCCCGTGTCTGAAGGGATTTCCACAAGCTTTGAAAGGAAAAGTATGAACTTTGCGAATGAGGCAGCCAAAGCTGTGGAGTAGGAGGACTTCAACAATTCATTATTTCAATTCTCCAATCGCTAAAGTACTTTCCGCGCAGGTGCATTCTCTTGATGGGATATTTTTTTTTCTGCAAACAAGATTTTTTCTAACAAAATTTTTGATCCAGTTAATTTACAAGATTGGAGTAATACACTCCGTTTATGATTTATTTCTTCTAAAGAAAAAATTATTTATTAAACTTTCTTCCCAAAAGATTGATGAACAACCAACTTCTGTCCTTGTTTTGACTGCTATTTCCATTCCGGTGTGTGATGGTGGATCTAAGTCTCATTCGCAGCTACAAGTCCACACACAAAATCAGTTATGTTACTGTTAAAACGCTCCAAACACCGTTACTATATTTTCAAACAAGAGCTAATTTTTTTTCGAATTGCTGTTAGAAAGCGGGGCACCCCTCTCACACCAATGTAATTATTTTTGTAAAATATACTATACATGTTCCTTTGAAATACCAACAGACTCAACATCTCTAGGCGTTTTAACTCGCCAGTGATACCATATCGTTTATTTATTCAATGAATTCTGCTGTTGTTGCTCTATCATAAATGTACGAACTATGACCTATGTTTGTCTAAGGCTTCAGGACGCAGGTTCAGCACATGGGATATAATAATGGTCTGACTATATGTAAGCAGTATAAGATACTGCATTTGAAACTCATTAATGACCAATAGCATTTTTCACTACTGAGGCATCACAGACGGGTGACAATGATATGATACGTGAGACGAAATGTTAAATTGGGAAGGAGTTATATTTCTAAAGTAAGGGTTCTAGCTCAACGTTTTAGGGTACCTGTCTGACATTTGCCATTGATGAGTACCGAGGAAAACCTGAAAAAACTTCAGAAAGGGAGGACGGATCTCTCATTTATGAGCTCGTGCTTTAATAACCTGTTCTCTGTCTAACGAAAGCTGATGCGAAAAACAGACGCTATTGCTTGTTGACCATAGCACAAATGCCATACTACTCCATTGCAAATATTTCACAAAATATCTGCTCATTTCAGTCTATTATTTGTTTATTAATAAATTAAATGAGTAATAAATATATAGAGGATTTTTCAAACAGTAATAATTTTAATTGTATATGAAAATGCTCTACATGGAAAGGTGTTTGGTTTAATGCACACACCTTACTCCTTCCATCTCTGTCCATGCCCAGTCATAGTGTCTTAAATTCGCTGTTTCGACCCAGAATAAGAGCGGAATGTTATGTTTGTTGACAGTTCATGTCAGCTTTCCGTAGACAGAGTTTAGAGCACACAATTATTAGAGAATGTTGAAAAATTGATTTCTTGGAATTATTATGTAACATTTTTCATCTTAGCAATTTAATTCATGTCACAGCTGTTTCAATTGTGCTCTTATCAAAATAATAAAACAGTGAGTGACCAAAGGAATGCTCATATAATCCAAATGAGCTATTAGTACTGAGAACTACGCTGTTTTGTTATTTTTATCCGTTATTCCCTCTGTGTCCTAGGCAGAGGTAAAAACTGAGACGATGTGTCATTGAATTTCGAAACTTTCACTGAGGCGGAATCTTCTGCAACAGAGGAAAGCAGAGATACTCATTAGCACCGGTGCCATACTCACACACATTTTTCGCGTAAAATGCGGATGATGTCCTCGCGTCACGTAGCTAGGATTAACTCCTGTAGTTTTCTTATTTTACTACATGTTTGTTTTGTAGGTATATAAGGTAACATGTCTACCGGCTACAGGGGATCTCGATAGACCAATACAGAATCACTATTATATTTTATGACGATAACTTAAATCTATATACAGAGTGGGCGAAATGTCGCTTTTCTCAATATTGATTATTAGGTTTCATATTTATACACACATACAGATGCCATAACTGGAACAAACGAATCGCTCTTGTGTGAGTGGTGGATTGACAAATATGTGTATCGAGAAATTAAATGTAAGAAACTACTGAGGAAAGCGTATTAACGAATGTTTTAAACTTATTTGAAAGTTACATATTATAGAAGTTTTCGTGTGCAATTCTTTGTTCTCGCGGACAGTTCCCTAATTGGAAATTTAATAGTTAAATTTAAAATATATTATAGTATTAAAAAAAATACCCCAAGGGGTGAGAAACAGAGAAGATTGCAATATTTATAAAATAAGAGAATAAATGTCATTAACTATATAGAATAATCATATTTATTTGATCTGAAGCTTATCCTGTTAGATATCGGGCTCATTTTACAGAAAGAGAGATATATTTTTTAAACTTGGTAAGTAAGTTGATTGGATAGAAAGGTTCTAAGATGTAAAGTTATTCTAAAGACAAATTTCAAAACTTTATTGCAGCTAGCATCAATTAAGCACCACAGGAAACTTTGCAAATCGAATTTCACAAGCATAAAATACTAATTTTTTTGATTTTAGACCACTTACATTTTTTTTCAGTAATCTTTTCCTCTTTGGCTCCAAAGGATATGCCTTTGATATGATACTCTTTGTAATATTTCGTTCATTTTCATGTGATTTGATCCCCCCCCCCCCCCGTCATCAAATTCGTCGCATATAACTGAGTGTAGAAGTTTGGCTCCACCATTTTGAACCTTATTTCATTCCTTACCCTAAAACCCGTCTCTATTATATTCTAAAACCAGTAAGCTAAAAACTTGTTAAAATTTAACATTCAACAAAACTGTGAGCTTCTCTAATCTAAATGCACCATTTATCTTTCATTCTGTGACCCAGGTATTTAATAATTTTCTTTTGGCATACTTCATAATTTTGGTAATTAATTTGTTAAACTTAAAAGCATTTCTTCCTCTCGTGTTTTTGAGTGTAATACCGTAAAACATTCCTTTTTGTCTACTTTCCGAGGTAGCAAATTATTATGTCATATAATGTTTTGATTCATAAAAATAAACAATAAAAATCTTCTTTTTGTGCTTTTCGGTGAAATACCTGCAAATTGATTTTATGTACTTTCCGATAAGGGAATAGTGTAACATGTGTTGTTCTATACTTAACTTGAATTTTATTTAATGCTATTTTCCCTGTTTTGGTGCAAACCTTTATACGGGTAAATGCGTATGAATTTTTAATTGCTTTATTTTTGGTGTGTTAAATTTTACAACTAATGATGTTACATACGTTAATGCTTTTCATCTATTGTTACTATTACTGTAATATGCACTTGGTTAAGTTCAATTTTGCGGAAATGATTACATTTCATGTAATGTTTTAACTTTGTTAAATAAATTAAAAAAAAACATTGTTTTTTTGAATACTTTCTCTCTTCTCTTCTACCTTAATGTTGAGTACACTGATATTTCCAACGCCGCATCCTAAAAGTTTTCCTTAGTTTTGCTGCATGGAATTGTGGAGAGAGCTCCAATGAAGTTAATTAATTACGATATAATCACAATATCAGCAACAGGTACTAATAACTAGTTGTACAAGTTACAACCTTTTCAACTAATGTCCTACACGGAGTCAGAATGAAAAATCTATTTCTAAATATATAAAATACACCATGTACGGTGTCTCAAGAAAAGAAATATTACAAAAAGTGAGGCGTTGACTTGCATAAAAATAAATAAAAAACAAAGCTAACAGCAGGATTACATACAGTAAAGTCACAAACTCTCGCACTACACAAGAAATCAAGCATGAATCTCTGAAACCAATATGCAAATAAGTATATTCAATTTATGTGCTAATAGAATTAAATTAGGAGTTGTTTGATCAGCCGATCAGAGATTCCCAACCTTTCTCTAAACGATTATCACCTCTTCAGATTCCAAAACACAATTTGCATATATAACGCTTCGAAAACAGTGAGCAATGGAAAATGGGCGCTAACGTACAAATCACCAATGACAAAATTTTCTGCAAAGGGAATTAAGTTCATTTTTCTATTTATCGTTTCAGTTGTCTATGGCAGGAAAATTTAAATGTACCGATACATTATTTTGAAAATTGGAAAATGTAAAAACCAAGAAATAAAATCAACAAATACAGAAATTATTTTCTTTAGTTCATAGACGGCTGACTTGGAACCATACTTGTTATTGCATCTGCACTTAAAATGTATGATTTATTATACTTCTTACAACGTTATGAGCTGCACAAAAGATACATTTTAATTATTTTAAGTGCTGTATATATTTTTTCTGTAGCAGAACGCGAATCTCCCACTCTTTGCCAACCCTTGAACTTGTGATCATGTTAGATAGTCAACGCAAATTTGCATAAACAGTAGAAGTATGTATCAAATTTATGTTTGTGCTTAGTTGTGTTCCAACAATCATCACTCGATATCTTCGATTTATGAAAAAAAAAAAAAAAATGGCAAAAGGAACATTTGCAGTTACTTTTTGAGCATCGACGTATGAAATTAACAAGATAGTAAACGGGGGAAAATTATCAGGATTGAATGCACAGCAATTTCTCGGCGAGTGTTGCCCTCATTAGATGGAAGTATTCTGATAAATAACACCCATAAATAATTATTATAATGCGCCTTTTAATAATCTTTGCTCGTTACTCGCCATAGACAGTAGACAGCCGCGTAATGCAGTTATGCGCACTATGAGTAAGCCTATCTTTTGATTCCTGACAGCAATTTCTGCCACTTCGTTGGATGCTTTGGGTGCAGATAGTATCAACAATAAGGGCATTTCTCAAGTACGATCTTTCAGTTGGCGTGCCGTAAAGAATAAAATGGGATTTCGTAGTGTGATTGCTATGGTCAAGCAAAGAAAACAAGGTGAAGTGCTTTCTAAAAATATCTAAAATCGAAAGTCGCATAGTGATAAATCATTTATTTTTAAAGTTTAATGTCAATCGATATAAAAAGTTGTATAAAATTATTAAAGACACTTCAGTGTACTTTTTACATGAATAAAAATAGGACTACTGAATTTAAACGAGATCATGCTTCCATTTTGATGATGAATGCTCAGGACACTCAATAAAGACAACGACCGAAGAAAAATCTTCCATGCCATATTAAATTATGAACAAATGCAAGTAAGTGAGACTGTTGATAATGCAAAGAGCTCGTGTTTCGAACAACTTGCGCCAACAATTATATATGTAAAAACTCTCAGAGCAATGGGTGTCGAGTTTGTGAACGTTTGACCAAAAGCACACCAAAATGAACATTTCTCAGGAATTCTTGGACATATTTGAACGTTAATTAACGAAGTTACTGTGACGTTGCATCGATGCTGAAATATGAGTTCACCATTACTCGAAGCAGCAGTCCAAACAATGGCTACAAGAGGGTGAAAGTGTTCCGAAATAGACCATACGTGTTTCATCAGAGGGAAAAATAATGCACATAGTTTTACGGGATGTCCAGAATGTTGGGCTAGCCAGTAATAGGCAAAACAATCAACAAAGATTTTTGTGGAGCTTTTCTGGATGCTATGGATGCTATTAAGCCCAACGTTGGAATTTGTTAAAGAAAAAAGTCTCAGCTGCTCAATTGTGGCTACAAAGCTGTATGAATTGCACTTCGAAATGCGGCCAAAAGGCTCAGTGATATTTTCCTCTTTTAAAAAGTTGAATAAATGGCTTGCTTGACAAAATTTTACCTAAAATACGGATGTAATGGATCAGACAGAATTAGCAAAATCATATTCTACTGAAGTTATAAGGAAGTGAAAATATCCTCGGTACAAGTTGAACTATGTTGGAAACTGATAAAGCGTACCATAAACGTATTTTGCAGTAGAGCTTTTTTATTTGAATAGCTTTTACTGGGCCGAGTCTTTTTGCCAGTATTCAAGGACTATGTAATAAAGAAAGTGTTTGGCATTATTCGCATAACTGGGTGCTATAGTCGGCTTTACGAATAGTAGAAGTGCATTCTTGCATTTGCTGGCTATTTAGCGCTAGGTACCGACATCCAATTAACGGGTACATTTCAAGGACTATCTACATTTCACTTATTGAACTATAAACATTCAATCACATGTAATGCTAATGGTAATACATTTCACTCAACCCTCTTATTAGTTTTAGCCAAATAATCTGTTGAAGACCACAGTGTGTCACCGTGATATGTCACGTTACGTAATCCGTATTTGCCTTTTCATTCTCCCCTATCCTACCCTCATTACGAAGCCCATTCTTCCGGAAATCTCTCGCAAACAACGTTTGCCGCCAATTGGTTAGAATACATAGCGATTTTATTATTGATTGATTAGAATGTGTTGCATCATCTTCCCTTCTTGTCTGGTTTCGTTGACACCGAGAAGCTGATTGTTAGCTTTCCTTAAATAAAAACGTTTTTTGGTTTAGTTTGTATACTGGGCGAGATGCCTACCCTTCCAGGTTTGGAAATAGTTTATTCGTGACATAAAAAGTGCCTTCACTGTGTTTTACATAAACTTTTCTTTGTCTATAACGGGTCAGCTTCTATTCGCTTATTGTGCCAGTAACCCTGGTATTTTTCTAACTTGGTAATGGAATTCTTTGAGTAAATTAACGATCTGTCATTTCCCATTGAGATTAAAATTGGGGGAAGCAAGGGGAGAAAGGAATAAAGTATGTAGAGGGAGTTGTAGACATATTGAGGTACGAGTATAAATGAAGGGAAGAGAAATATGACTAATTTTATAAACAACTAGATTCGGAAAGAGGTAAAATTTTACAAGAGGGAATAGAGAGCTAAGAAACTGGAAACAGTAATGGGAAATTAGAGCAAAGAGACATTTTCTTAGTACTTACTTGGAGATATAGGTACTTCATTGAGAACAAAAAGGGGGATGGGGTAAAAAAAATAAGCAAAATGTTGAATGATGCAGCAAAAATCCATAATTAAAAAGTTTGTTATAGTTTGTGTAGAAATGAGACAAGGAAAAAAAAAACATCTCTCCAGAATTCGGGTGCTCATTTTAACACACTATTACGGCAGGAGAATTTAATTAATACGGAAAAAATATTTTCTAGGAAACCAGGAAATTATTGGATACTTAGATATGGGAATTACGGGTGAAAAATTCTATGATCAAATTAAGAGGTTAGGAATGAAGAGAGCACGTGGTATTGATGGCATTCCAAGGGAATTTTGGAAGGTTTTAGCTAAAGAAGATACTTGAAGGCAGGAAATTTTGCAACAGATAGAAATGGGAAACTTATGTATAAATAGGCAATATCAAAACAGAGGGTTATGAAAAGAAATGAACCTAATATTGGAAGATATTGAAAGACAAGAAGTATTTGGTAGTATGAGATAAAAGAGCTCATTGAGACTTTATAGGGAAATAAATAATATATTAAAACAATGTGAAAAGGCAGGTCGGGAAACTGGTGTTATGAATATAAAAGAGTTAATATATGATAAAGATGCAGAAAAATGGCCGAAGTTTGGAGAAACTAATACAGATTTTCATTGTTTATTATACTGCAAGCAAACAAAGTTATGGAGAGAATAGGTTTGGCAAACAAAATGGAAGAATTTAAATGGGTAAGTATTAATTAGAAATATTTTAACTGTAAAAGGAGAGAAGAATGTTGAAATAATAGGGAACTATTTGGAAAAAGTTAGAGAGAAACGGATAAGAATGATTAAGAAGGAAACGTAACTTAGAAGTGCCATAAGTCAGATAAATATAAACAAGGATAGGATAATACAGCAATAAATAGGATGGCCACCAACACAATAATAACCTGCAGTTGCTTGTTTACAAATTGTTCGGATATATTTACAATACATTTTCAATTTCAATTTTATTACATTGGGTATTCAATAGAATTCCTTTGCTAACTTTTCTTAAATCCAGATATTTGTGAAATTATTCTATATTAAGTGTTTTATGTCAACAATTAAGTTTCATTAAAGAAACGTGCACTAACGGGGGAGTGTTTATATATATCGCAGTAGCGTTAGATATTTTGGTTTCATTTATTGCATATAATTAGATCTAAACAAAATTTCTACTTAGTGTCTAAACAGTAGAGGTGATTGCAATTTTAAATTTAGAATTCTGTTTACATGCGTGCATGACAACAATCTTTGTAACTTCTGTGAATAGCTACCGTGCCAATTTCAACAATTCACACCCGAGATTATAAATTTTAGCAAACACAATATTCGATAAGCTTTTGCTGCTGTTGTGTGATCTAAAGCAGCTGAAAATGTTCCAACACGTCTTTTATGCTCTGCTTTTCTTGGGACTGCTACATTTGCAGAAGGAGAGGTTACATCACGCGGCCTTTCCTAGGCCAACAATTCATATTCCTTCAGGAACCAAAAGAAATATTTCTGGTGTTCCTAGGATGCGGTTAGAGGGGGAGGGGTGTTTTCACATGTATACATTTTCACCGCCTCGACTCGAGCGGGAAAGTCGCCCTCAAGGGAGCTAACCTAGTAATGTAGGGCACGTGGATATCCCTATTGGCGGGAAAGGGGGAAGACGAGAGGTGAAAACCTTTTAGCCCGAGTGGTAAGGCTACGTGAGATCTGCCCTCGACTGAAAAATGGAGGAGAATACTTGGAAATGGAGAAACGACCGAATGAAAATTCATAAGCAAGAGGAAACAGTTTACCTCACAGATTCAAAGCAGCCACTTTGCAACAATGTTAATGGTTTTCCTTACTCCTCTGCATTTTCTTAGTTTTACCCTCTCTTTCAGAAGAAATTCACTTTTTACTTCTCAGTCTTTGGGGAATATTTCTGCATAGCTCTTTAATCCGTATTGTTCTGGTACTCTGCAACTATCTTCTATAGAAATTAGTGCTTCCCTACTCTTCGAAAAGTTATGCCATTCATCTGGTATGAAAAAAGAAATGGATGTGTAACTATGTCTTCTGATCCATTTCACCCTTATATTTAAAGTAATCTGAAAACACAACTTGTCGCTGTTTAAAACAACTATATAAATGTTCCGCAACATAGCAAAATTGTTATAAAATATGTGATTTTGAAGATGGTTGAATGTATAATCGTAAAAGACATGTCACTTATATTTAACTGAACTTGCAGCGGAGTTATACTGATACGATTATATGCACGGGCCTCTTAATCACAGGCGTGAAATACTGAAGAACAAGAGCCACATTCACGGTCTTTTTTTTCTTTCTTTCTATCTTTTATAAACCTCTAGTACATCGAACAACTAGTTCTGGTTGAGAAATACGGTATGTAATCAAAGATAGTCCATACCATTTTATTGGGTGATTATGCTAATGCGACAGTTTTCAGAACTGTGTCATCTCATCTTCAACAAGAATTTGCCTACCTGTTCCTTATCCTTGCCTGCCAGCAGAGTCCAGCATGCACCTTGCCCTCTGACAGAGTCAGTAAAGGTAGGCAGCAGGTACTTCCTCCGTACTTCAGCGCTGCTACAGTTCGCTAGGATATGCACCATGATTCTTCCTCTCCACATAAAGGGCAAGTTCCCAATCCATTTTCACCTGTGATTCTGATCTGCCGCCATGCTCGGGCCTAAACTACGTTTAATGAGTCTGACCCTGTTTTGAAGTACAGCTTCACCCCCACCCAGATTTTAACCCCGTTTGCCCTTGTAACGAGATCTCCTCACATTGCGCGATTGTAAGCTGCCTATCTATATCCTTCAGCGGTTCCTGACCTTCCTCCATACAGCTCTCCTGTTACTTTAGCCTGCTATCCAAATATTTCCCAACTCGATGGTTTCTCACCCCCTTCTCACTTTGAAGGCCCATGTCTTATTTGGCTTCCAATCTAAGCTGCTCCTTGAAGCAGATGAAGGCGAAATTTATGATATTCAGTTACCGCATATAACTGTCAATCTAAGGTCCAGGCGTTCCAGGTTCATATTCCTTGGGACCCGCCATCCTGACCTTGGTTTTTTTCGTGGTTTTTTTCGTGGTTTCCCCTGGGGGTTTCCCACGTCACCTTTTTCTTCATAACTTCACTTGCCTGTTACGTCAACACGGTTCACCCCATTTCTTCTCTGGATGTCCCACTTCCTTCTCTCCTGTTGATTGGTTGTTATGGCTTTTGAAATTCTTAATACTTTACATTATATTATTCCATTTTGCTATTTATTTCGATAGGTTTCTATTCTGTCGTTAATGGTGTATATCTGCAACTATGCTCTTATGCCATCATATTTTTTTTTAATTTATCAGTGCGTAAACGGTCTTTTGTTCTCCTCAGAAAGTGCATTTCGCAACTCTGTAATATGTGTTTGATTTTTCACGTTGTTACCCATTCCTCACTACTATACAGTAATATAGGGATTGCCATAGTTTTACACTTTCACCCTTGTATCTTTTCTAGTTTTATTTTTAAATATGTTATGTATTGTACCAAACATTTTCTGAAATTTGGTTACTTTTACATTTGAAAGGTGGAAATGTCAACTGTTTTAAGTGCCATTTTTATCGTTTTATTTCAACAGTATGTTCCATGTGTCCAGATGCATATTCCAATCGTGTTTTAAGTGTCTATATACGGATGAAAATGTTCAAATACTCGTAAATAGATAGTGCTGTTCTAAATACTATGCTATGCTCCCGTCGGATGTTCTTAGTGTCATGTCATAATAACATTAGTTTTTAAGGGAAAATATTTATAGCACAGAAATATTTAGTAAATCACATCCATTCTAATTCTTTGTTAAATGACCAATCAACATTGATACACAGGCAATATGCCTCCAGCAGAATTTTAAAAGACTCAAATATTTTTAATTGTCAAGCCTAAGACACAATGTCCATATAAACTTTTTAGTTCCTTAGCTATCTACTCAGCAAATACTTTTCACTTAAATTCAAATATGCTTTATATAAATAACATTTAAGATTGGGTAAGCGGAATTTTAGTTATTTGTTTCTCTTTTTATCAGTGGCTTCCAGGTTGTATAAAATATTCTTAACCTTCTGAAAATAAAATTAATTAAAACAATTACATGACACCAAACAACAATACCCGAATTATTTTCAGCTATATTAATTATAAACTAATTAAGGTTTTTAATTGTTTAATCTGAAATATTTATTCACCTATGTTTAGTAAAAATGTCAATAGTGTGAATTTTATTTTTGCTTTCATAAATAAATTTAATTTTTCGATAATATTCTAGAAATAAAATGGAATTTATATTTTTATTAAATATAAATCGTTACCAATCGCATAGTAAGAGAGTATACAGAAAATACATATAGGTAGTAAAGGGCACAATAGTTACTTTTAAATGTTACACGCACAGTGATTACGAGTAGGCATTTTTGATCAGCAAAAGAAACATTGAACTTTTTTAAGTTATATTAAACTCGCAAATATTCGAGAGTAAAGAATAACACCTACACGTCCTAGATTGTGGCTAATAAAATTTTGTCTCAATCACAGACAACATGACAGCAACCATAAACAATTCTGTTTATAAAAACCCTAATAGTGGGGAGCATATAATATTGTAACATAAAATTAGATTTAATTTTAACACATACTTTCTTTAGTTTGGCATGCCTATGTACTGTTCAAGAGAAGTGTTTGTTCGCATTCTGTGCGGTTATTATTGTCGCGAAAAATATCTTAAATATCTTAGGCAGTCGAATGTAACGAACATACGAGCGAGCTCACTTCAAAGATTATTCAGTGCCAATCCAACTTCAATGAAGTTTGCTTCAGATAAAACAGCAAGTTATTTCCTCAGAAAGAAAAGAGCACCTAAATAATGCAAAATGGCAATCGATCACAAGTATCAATTGTTGACTTCAATTTTATGAAGGTTCTTTTAACATCTGAGGTCATCAGCTCCCCATTTAACTCAGGGCGCGAAATGACGATAAAATTTTCTCAGAGACCTCTTTTTTTTAGGCTTGAGGGGGTTCTTTTACGTGCCGTAAATCTACGATACACGGGACACACTGGTTTACTTTCCTTAAGGAAGTCATAATTAGAATTTTAAGCTAGCACCAAAAAACGAAGTGATCTGAGAAGCACTGCAGCGCCTGTAAGAGTTGAAATGAACTTAGCAATGCCCCACCGAACGGCATGACTCAGGCGGTAACGCTTGGGATCTCGAGTTCAAATCCATAATATCTTGACAGTTGGTTTTACCGTGGCTTCTCTGGCAGCTTAGATAAATGATAAAGATGATTTCTTTTCCACAAATTTTCCACTCTTATCATTTCTGACTGCGGGTCGAAAGTATCAGGTCGAAATGTGGGTGTGCTTCGTGGCGGTTGCTTTTCACTTTGAATAGGGAAGTTAAGAAATGACTGAGGGACCGACTTCCTTGGCCCTGTCGGAGTGCTCAATTTGGAAACAGTATTACTCTATCTACGTCTGTGCCTCCCTTTCCTGACTCTTGGCTTGTCCCTCTATGAGGTGCCTCCCCTTGTAGGCGTAGACACAAATATCCCCTGGTATGGCTGAGATACCAAATGTCCCCGTTAATCCAATGCAATCTAATTCATACAGAAGTGCATTGCCAGCGGCAGATCTCTAACGTGAAAAGAATTAACTATAGAACATATGTTTAAATAGGATTTTTGTATTGTTTTGAGGTGATCTATCCACAACTCAATTACTGTATTTTGTATATTTTTCTAGTGTTAAAAGATCTATAATATTTTTATATTCTCTGTTGAGTTTTAGTTTTTTATTTTTGGCAAATGCCACCTTGCTGTAGCCATTTATAAACATGTATTACAGATTTAAAAATATCTGAATGCAGGGTTAATGTTTTTACAATATATCAAACTTTAACCCCTAATAGCTGAAGAACGTTACACAAAATATGGCAGGCTTCCTTGTGTTAACTTAACCAAGGGTCAGCTCAATTGTTAATGGAATCTATCTGGAGGCTGGGGCGTCGTAATTGATGGTGAACCACGAGAAGCTCAGCCACCTTGGCTATTTGCTGTAGGTAATGAATGTTTAGAGTGTAACGTAACTGAGTTAAGCGAACCACAAACAGAAATGCACACCAGCAGCTGCTGCTATGTAAATAGAACGACAGCAGAGAGCTGAAATTCGCTGCCGACTTGGAGCCCCCATATTTTACGTCCCTTTCCAGAGACATGACTTTATTTTAAACCAGATATGTACTGTCATAAAAATTATGAGATTAATAGCTGGTTTTACCCATCTTTGTTTGAAACATTCTACAAACATTTCAACTAAGAAATGCGTTACACTGTACTTCGCTATTGTAATGAAATACAGTTGGAATCTATATGCATCTGTGAGTACTCACTATTAAATGACTTTAAGTTTAAATGTTTGTAATTTTAAACACATAAAAATCTTTAATTTTTTACTACATTTCACTGCACGTTAGATTTATGTCATTACATATCAGGGACTTCTTTCTATCAGTACATATGGAGTAGCTCTAAGAATTAAATATATAAGCTAAAGACATTTAGAATATAAAAAAGAGTTTTATTACTTCCATATTTTCGAGTATTTTCTTATTACTTTGGTATATGCACAATGTTTTTAATCTTACAGTAATAAACATGTTACAATAATTAAAAATACAAAAAAATAAGGAGATCACGTGTACCTTAAGTTGTTTGCAAAAATATACATTTAAGAATATAATAGAAACTGATCTTAATTTCATTTACAGTGTTATTCTGTATGTGCCTTGCCTTCCCTCAGATTCAAATTATCTCATGGTAATGCGTCATTTAGTTATCCTATATAACAACAATATATTGAAAATTTTTAAATAAAAATCTTGAACTGAATTTTTTAATATGTAGAATACATTTTATTTTATTTATGGACGCTCTTTAACATCTCAGGTCATCAGCGTGTAGAATACAAATCCTGAAAAATATTTAGTAAGTTTTGTACCTCAACAATGCATTTTCGTCTACTATTTCTTATGCAACTTTATTTCACTTATATACATATAATAAGGAGCCTTCACACATATAACAGGATTTCCCTTCTGGTCGCACATGGGCCACAGGAACCTAATACGTGTGCATTAGTTTGGAAAAATTTTCACTTTGGCAATAAAATGACCCATTTGCATAACGGATGCCATTTTAATAAAAAAGGAGCAGCAGAATAATACACATCAAGCGCACTTGGTCTTCGTTTCTAATAGCAAATTCTACATAATATTGAAATTCCACAACCTCGTGCTAATGCCCTGACAAGAGTAAGCTAGAAGGTGCCCAGGATATGGCCAGAGAAAAGTAACTTTCGATTACGGGAGAAGATCGTTTACAAATATTAACTTGATTAACATAAAAATTTAACTTAACATTACCTCATACACTATAATATACTGAACAACATTTAAAATTTAGCTCAATGACCCATATAAAATGAAATTTGAAAATTTAAGATATCAAATAAATTATCTAACCAATACATTTTGCAAAGCTCAATTTAAGGAAATTTAAAATATCTTTAGTGTTATTCTGATTTGATAGCAGTTTCAAAATGTTGCAACACTCAATTTCCCATTACAAATAAACAAAACAGGAAACTGAGAAAGCAACATTAAAACACTTATAATGCAATGGATAAATCTTAATAAACCTCCAGATAATGAAAATCACTAGGTGGGACTAAAGAAGAGAACTTCGGTCCTGGCAATTTTGAAGAAAGGCCTAAACGTGCTAGCGAAGCAGTCTCTGCCAAGGGATAACGAGAGGCAAACATGCAAAAAAGATTACGTCACATTATTCTGGAAAACTTCCTTGCCTGTCCCTGCCAATAGAAACAAGATGCAAATAAAAAAACCTTTCAGTGCAGAAAGGGAGATAAGAAGAGGTAAAAAGTAGACAGGAACACATACTGGGTACTTAAGAATGACTAGGTTGTGAATATTCCGTCGCTATTTTAACATTTCGCGTCTTGGCTCGTTCCTAGCCGGAACACCATCATGTTGTGGGTAAGAGATCCTCATGCTATTGCTTTACTTCCAAAACAAAACCACTAAGCCTCGTGAACAGATAAAAAAAATCCTGAAAACAACACAACAGACCTCGTCACTCAGCCAGAAAACTTTCATTCGCACAAAAGACTGTGGTGTAAGACATCAGTGATCCCACAAAACAAGTTGCATGGGATTCTGTGATATTTGTTGAGGATGAAATGGTCTTCTTGATGACCACATCAAGAATCACATTTTCATTCATCTTGACTAGTGAATAAACAAAATGTTCGGATTCGAATACCTTGCTTCACATGCGTCTTCTTTATAGTACACATTTTGTTTTCTGTTGTGGTGCGGCAAGGCCCATGTGGGCAAGAAAGCAGTCACAGGATGCTCTTCGATACATGCAGAGGTTAAGGAAATTTCCTGCGCCGTTGTGGAATAAAACTCCAAGATTGTGGTTACGGTAAGATAGGTGAAGGTTCACACTGTCTCCAGAATACATATACTTAGTACTGTTTCTCTCACATTTACTGATATGATGTCGCCTTTAACCTAACCTAACCTAACCTCACCAGGAATTTTGTGCTTTGTTACGTTTTATAAATAATTATCATATATTTTCAGTGTTACTTTATGTCGAAATGTAAGATTTTTGTGTCTTCAGATCTTCAGAAGCAATTCCATGCATAGCATATTAGCAGACGTTGCTACAAACCGCCGCTGATCATAAACAAACTCTGTGACGGATATTAAAATCAAAGCGAACGCCCACAGACATAAAACGCTCTGCTTGAAAAGGACGTGGCACTTTGTGGAGCGGCGAGAACGATGGCACCAAAGACCCCCCCCCTCCTCTCATCCTCTCTCTCCCTCTCGTTCCTCTTACCCCTTTAATACCCTATTGTTCGAACAATTCTAACCACCCTACAGCGCCGATAAAACGTTTTCATCACCATGTTTGGATGTCATTGTTATCTAAATGCCGTGTATGCGAAGGCCCCAAGTCATAAACCAAACCAAATCCAAGACCAATGCAATGACCCAGTATGTGCAACGACTCTGCCCTCCATTTGTGTTATTGAAAGCAATCCTGAATCCATCGGATATGACGAGTACCCACCGCTTCTGTTGCTTCTGCAATCGTTAATCATTTCGAATCGATTGCATCCATTGCTGATATCGCCAACAACCACTAAAGCATACTGGTTAGGTACACTAGTGTGATTGATACCAAACAAAGTCAGTTTTAAAATCAGTATTTGTAAAAAAGAAAGTAAATGGTTTACGAAAAAAATAGAAATAGATGGAGTATAATAAGTATTACCATTAATTTATATATATAATGCATCAGATTTCTTCACTTGTAATATGTTATTTTCTGAAAGTATGACTTTTGACATTCAACACAGTCATAACAATAATAAAAGTGCACAGAAAATGTGTTTTGTTAATAATACCAGAAGAAATTTTGATAATTTTTATGTCTGTGATAGAAAAAAGGTATGGTTGGTTATACATGGAGTTGCAGTGCTACATGGCAGGGCAAATCTATCACCGATATCTGAAAAACAGTGCCAGTGTAAACTAAAAGCTTTCCAACTATAGAGCACAAATCTGGCAGTCTTAATTTTAGATATTAAAAAATAAAATAAGGCAATAATTATATCAACGAAAAGGACAATAAAATAATAGGATAATAATGCATAGACTTCTATGCATTTCTCAATATTCAATACTTGAAGTAAAACTGACTTTTCGTGTATCAAATAGGACACAGCTATCTTTCGTTTCTGAGCAACGTCACAGACCACACATCCAAGCTACTTAAACCACATAACACAGAAATAATTTTAAACCATATAAATAGATAGGAAATACATTCCACTCCACAAAAACAAAGAAAACCACTTGCCTCAGCCTGTATCTTTAGAATACCATGCTCGTGTGACGCGGTTTACATTAGCACCATCAGCACAGCATTAATTAATACACGCTTTACAGAACACATCATACACTGTGCCTAGGTCACGCCGTCGCTTAGCATGCCCTCTAAGCTGACAGAGAGCGTAAAGTTTGTTTTCAAGATACTGACATATTAGCCTCAACATCTCATTATCATCCTCGCCTATACCGGGAGGCAAATGAAATTTACAATCATAGAAACAACTTAAACAGAGAGAGAGAGAAACTCTGAAATTATACTCAGCATGGTATCCGGCTTTACAAAATACCAAAACAAAGAAACTACTCGAACCAACCCATCAATCGCACCCAACTGGAAGCGCCCAGGACCTCCATGTTAGATCCAATCTTAACCAACGAACCAATCAGAGCTCAGTTTCACAGTGCACCCTCACCATATGTATATCATCACCCATTCCAGCAACGAGTCAGTCAGCCATTGCCTCGTTTCCAAGATCAGTCACTCGAGCACACCACTGATGAAGTCCACCGCAGTCGTGGACGAAACAACTGGGAAGATGGAGGAGAAGAATCTCATTGAACCAGGATCTAACAGCCCGGAAGACTCAGTGCACATAATTGACACCTGCGTTCTACAAAGAAAATATAATTAAGTAGACTTCGAAAGAGGAAACAAATGTCATGTAATACGAAAACACCATTGAGTTTGAAGAACGAAACAAATATAGTAGCCCAGTAATAAGTTATGAGTTCCTTATATTAAAACATACACTCATTCTCTCTTAATAACTCCTGAAATTTTGTCGCGCACCCACTCTGTATATACAAAAAGTTCATAGAGATAAATTTTAGTATAATAATTGATGACGAGAAATGATGCAAAAATGTGCAAGGTGGAAGCACTTTGAATAAGAATGGTGAAATTATCACAGCGTTTTTTATTACATACAATAAAAACATGTATGACAAAAAAGACTTTTAGTCTCGGATGTGAATTGTAAATATATAATAATTAATAAAGGGTCATCGAGAAGTTCGCCGCAGTGGAGAATTCACTAGGGAAACGAATATGGGCGGCAGCACTGACTGCGTACCGAGAGTATAATTATTGTATTCACTTAGCCACTAAGGCAAGCATACACTCCAAACTTCAAACTTTAGCAATGGTGGACGAATTATCTTTTAAAAACCGGTTTTGAAGTAAGGAAGAAATGCCAGAAATGTAGTAGTATGAACTTCCTCTTGTGCGGTGCACATCACCCGAGTGCGGACACTTTGTCGATGACCCTTTATTTCCATAAAGTCGTAAGTAATTAAACATTAAAATTGCTGAGATTTAGCATATGAAATATTCGTCATTATTTATAATAGGGAAATTTTTCAAAAAGTTATCTCCATGTCACACAATTTTATATTTATATATTTCTGCATCGGATGTAGTGTTAAACTTGACAAAATAAAAACCAAACAAAGTAAAAAAACAAACAAAGTCTTTGAATTAAAATAAAATCCCAAAAACTTAATTTCATAATCCCTTCCTCTTATCAAATTAAACTATACTTAATATTACCAAATTTCACTTTATAGTATTAATGCAATTTTCATCATATTTTTATTTCTTCTATATAAGAAAATGCTCCATGTTAATTTTGTCAAATATAGAAAAATCATCTTTCTTGAGCTAATAAGGAACCGACACATAAAACTACCTAATGCCCTAGACTGCTGCAATCTTGAAGAAAATTCTGGAAGTTTTACAAAACTTTCACCTTGACTGTACAAGGAACGTTGCGTAATAATTATGAGTCCGTTTTTGTTTTCTCCCGTCACACGATGTCACCATATTTTAAGCGTTTCTCGCAAATTCAGCAGCCAGTAGAGAGAGCGAGACAGAGATTCAACTTTGTGACTGTCGACCTTACCACCTTCTCTTCCAGCAGTTTAGCATGCCTCCTCCCTTCCCGGCCTGTCAGGTGGACAGCAAATTATTTTCACGGCTTCCACTGCTACCGTGATAAATGAGGGTTGTGTCGCCAGCAATGGACCGCTTGCTTAACTTTCCGAATTAGTTCGAACGCTTGTGGGAATGCAAACTTTTTAGAATACGCATTTTCTAATGGAGATGTAGAAAATTCTGCATAGCAAATTCATTTCTTTCTCACCGACTTAGCCTAGGCCAGTAAGCGACAATTTAGTCTCACATATACAAAGGTTGTCATTATTAGTAACAACAACATGGACTATTTTTGTTACTAATGACAGAGAATGACGTGTGTATGTTAAGAATGACAGAGTGTATGACAGGACTTCTGAAGAAGAAGAAGAAGAAGAAGAAGAAGAAGAAGAAGAAGAAGAAGAAGAAGAAGAAGAAGAAGAATATGGTCGCAAAGATCCAGAGGGGCCACCATCCTGTTTGGTGGGGAGTGAGCTTCAATGGTGCACAAAGCTGCATTTCTGCCAAAATTGGTTAAACACAACGACCAGAATTTGAAATAACCCTCCTTGAGCCTGTGGTGAAAGACCTGAACTCCATTTTGTTCAGGAATGGATATTGGAGTTTCCAGCAACATTCCGTACCAATCCGTAAGGTAAGATCCACTCAATCTTGGCTCAAGAAAAATGTTCCGAGTTTTATTGCTATCCAAGACTGACCTTCTAGCAGTCCTAACCTCAACCCCTTGGGTTGCAAATTGTGGCCAGCGCTTTTATGAAAAGGCACCCTAATTTCGAGTCTCTCAGTGGCAATTTCCTCTTGAAGACAGTGCGTGCTGCTATTGATGAATGGCCCAATCCTGTCTCACTTTGAAAAATGATATATGCATGTAGCACAGAAACATTGAATACCATGTCATACAAAAAAAGTACAGTACACAGTTGCTATTATAAAAAAAAAAACTTTGTAACAGAGCTTATCACAAGACAAGTATATATATATATAGACAACCCACAGTCAGAACTTGAACAAATCTTAACAAGATTCCCAGATTGGTCTCCTACTATAATTCTAATATACCTTTTTTGTAATCTAAATATTTTATTTTGTGCAGAATTTCTCAAAAAACAAAGGGAACATATGTATAATATATTGTCAGCTGAATTCACGGCCGTTGTAAAAGTACAACTTTTCAAGGTTTGTTCCGTATTTTTCTTCATAGAAGTTAGTACACTAAAGTTTTCGATATTTCTATTATATGTCCAGTTAAAGACACTCCTAATTTATTTTTAAATGTTCATTAGCAGTTATCAGATTTTCTAAATCTTTCTTGTATTTTAAAGGCTAAAACACCTTCGCAATTCCAGTTCTAAACATTGATTTCAAAGAAAACGTCTTACTTTCAAATTTAAGTATCAACATGGTTATTAGCTTCTTCAGCTTTCATTTTGTATATTTCCCATTTTTATTCTGTTTTTCATGACAGTGTGTAAATATTTAGGCGGTTGATTTTCATAGCTTTGTTTGTAGGCATATTATTTTGAATACTGAATGTTAGAAAGATATCTTCTGTTTAGTAGAGCGTTTAATTGTTACCGTTTTCATGTTCTACGGAATACTTCTTTCGTAGTAATAAAACTGTTACAGGAAGTGCAATATTAGGTTTATATTTATACTCGACGCCACTACCAGACCAACATGATCCTAATCACCGTGATTCAAGAATTCCAACTTCCTTCGGATGCTGCACATTTTTGTGTCACCGTCACCGAGTGAATTAACTTGGATAATAATTGTTGCGACTCGCATTCGGGATATTTTGATTTGAAGGTGCCTGTAAATTTGGTACTGGGATTGTTTCAATGTCTTCCTTACTCTTGAAGGCATTTGTATGGCGATAACTGAACATTACATATATCTGGTTTCAAAGAAAGAGCAATGAAAGTATAGTGCAAGAATGCAGTTGCCAAACTAAAGTTGTTTCTTCAACAATAAAGTGAGTAAAATGTTTCTTCAAAATGGAAGTGTCGTGGAAGAATCAAAATAGTAAAAAAAAAAAAAAAAAGTTCATGCATCACTAGATATTTTTAAAACATATTATAAAGTTTCAACACTTTCTAAATTACACTGGAAGCCATGCCAGTAGCACCTGAAACCGCGGAACTTAGCCCAAGACCACTACCACCATCATTGTCATCACAGGTATCGGAATTCCTAAGCAGTTAACATAAAGTGTGATACACTCAAACTGCAGATTGTTCGGAAAGACACTGTACAGTTACAATATATCTGCAGATGTGTTAACATAGCCAGAGAAATGAAACCAGATCTCGTCTGTAGAGAAGATGACATTAACTATATCAATGGTATTCCTTTCAATAAGATATAAACCATTCGCAGTAACGGATTAACTTTTCACGATCCGCATCTTTCAATTCTTGCACTGCTGTCACTTTGTACGGGAACAATTTCAATGTTTTCCTAACCACTTTACGCGCGGTTGCAAGCCCGATATCTTCTGCGCAATGTTTGATGTGCTCCATCGCACAGTCTGAAATGTCCAACAGCTTCTCTTCGTTGTGGCCTTCCAGTTCGTTCGGCATCTAACACTGAGCCTGTCTCTCGAATTTTCTCATTAAGTTGATGAACTGTATTAGGATGAGGTAATTTTCTGTTTCTGGTAATTTTTCAACAAATGATTCCTGAAATAAATCTTTGTATTTATCGCCTTGTCGAAAGACATGTTCATCAAGAATAATATGCTCCTCAATTGAAAGCACTATAATTTAAAACTGAATTGAACATCTAAACACTACACATATCTCTTTCAATAGCTTTTATCGACTGATAATTGAACTAAACAGTTAAATGTCATGCAACAATGCAACGAATTAAAAAACAATCGCGTATCTATGAAAAATTAACTAAGTCAACTGGTATTAAGATTTTGTGTCGAAAAAAAAAAAAAAAAACCTAACTTTGGATCGAACTTCCAACGTACTCTACATCTGTAGATTTAAGTGCACAATGACTTTCCGAACAGCTTGAAATAGACAGTACAAACAGAGACTTAAATAGAAAGAAGTCTGATTCACAGGTAAACAACAACTAATGGGTAAAGGCATGAGGAGAGAGGTGAGTCTTTGTGCCTCTCCCACCTTTTGTCAGTTCAATAGAAACATAATTCATTCCGCTTCATTCTGATTTTAGTGCTTAGAAATTGCAATACTTAATCATCACCGCCATCTTCGTTGTCATCATCAATCATCAGCATTGCTCCAAATCTACTTGCATTTTAATTCCACCGGCTTAATGCGTTGAAGCCTCGTATTAATGCAACTTTTTAATTCTCAGATGGGATTTTTACATAGCCACATTAAGAATTTGGATGAACCGAGCAGCTGCTTAATAGCTTTCATTTCTCATCTTTGCAGCTTAATGACTTTCTACCAATATTTTAAGTCAGTATTCACCGAACGAAGAAACTATTATTGTATTATCATTGTAAATGCTAGTGTTTTCATACACTATTTTCTTCCAAAACTCATCATATTTATTTTCTGTATTATTTTGGCATGTCAAATTTCTATGTTAGTGTATTAAAGTCGTACTAATTTCTGTAATATTTTCTGATTGCAATAATTATTAGTAACAATTTAACAGAAATTGAGCCGAATGAAGGTTTGGTTGTTTGCCAAGCTTTCGGCATTCTTTAAGGTTTGGGCGATTACATTACAATAGGATTTCGTTTGGTGACACCTGATAGGCCAAGAACCGCTCATTCATCGAACTGCTTTTACTACATCTCGACATGAAGTGCTCTGAAGAAGATCATGGAGGCATTGATGCCCATTTGGCAATCAACGAAAATGTTACTTGGTTGCTTTCCCATGAATAGTCATTAACAATAAGTGCCGAGAAAGCTGCAAATTTCTAGCAATAACAACAATAATACTTGTGCTGTTGTTGATGAGCACTGTCATTCACTCCGAGAGCTAATCATGCTGTTTATCACGTAAATATGAAAATACAACGTAGATGATTATTTATGCCAAAAGCTACATTAGTGGGTAGTGCATAAGGCTAAAATACTTTTCAAGCTAAGAAAATCAATAGCGTCAATTTATTAATTTCCTATTGTAACGGTTTTATAAATACTATTTGAAAATGATATTTTTTATGTTGAAATAGTGAATTTCTTACTTTTGGTTATGTCACAACATTTTTGAAGTTTGATCACTATTAATACATAGCCAGCCACAAATGAAAAGGCATATAACTAATGTCACCATTTTATAAAGCAAATTCCTCTTTTTGTTACAGTGAATTAATCATAAAGCAAAGATGGTTTGGAAATTATCAGCGTTTTTATATTGTTAACGGCCAATTTAATTATTGTGTTATTAGAAGTTTATCAATGTCATTTGTTACACATTCCAATTTCTTTATTGTTAATTTTTTTCGGTAATTTTGATAATAACTTGCACTGAAAGTATTACATGTAATAACATTGCACCAAATGTAATACATATAAAGACGTTTTATTATGTTTCCGTCATTTTAATAAATTTTAATATGAAATATTTAACTTAAAATACACCATTCTCAATGCATAATTTAAAGTTTTTTTCTGTTTTTCTTGCCGATGTGCGTTACTCAATACCAATACTTATTTTTAAGTGAACGTTGTAGTTAAAAGACAAACCACAGACTAAAGGAGCACTGTGTAGTATTTATCATCAAGCATTATTAATATGGTGCTTTATTTTTTATTGAGTTAGGACCTTCCAATGTTTAAGATACGAATTGCCTGAAACAGCTATGAAAACGCTGCAGTTTTACTTCAAGGTGAACATGAAACTTTTGGCTGTGTGGTTTTGGAGAAAATTTATACATCTTGAAGGATTTATGTTAGTGTCGATATCTGCCTTCATCCAAATGAATTGCGCTTATATAACAAGACTAATTTCTCATTTCCAGGCCGCTCCCTCTGTCTGCAACTGAAACCACCTCGACTGCGGTTTCAAAAGTTATCATTCTAATGAAGCCAAGTCCTTTCCGAGGTACTAATGAAGGCGAGGAGTGATTTATGTGAGGAACACTCTTCTTTTTTTAAACTTGCACTCCGTTATCGTTACCTCCTTTAGCTCTTCTTCTACCTACTTCATAGCATCTCATTTGCCTTAAAGAACATCGGTTGCTGCAGCGTGTGAAAATATGAAGTTTGGGCTTTGAAATTAGTCTAGCAAGGAACTGTGGGACATAACTATTTGTTTCTCAGCTGAGCATAATGTGTAGATCTAGTATGGAAATTCTTATTAAAAAAAAACGTACTCTTCATTGTATTAAGTAAAGAGAATTTAATTTGCTATATTTTGAGTACAGTAACGTCTTGAACAGTCAAAGCCACAATTCGTTAATAGTCTTATTCTTATAAACTTTTATTAAATCATTAAGTAGTTTTGAAAAACTTTTCATTTATCGAAGTTTTCTTTTTCCTTTCTGTTAGTAAGTTAGATTTGTTGAATTTTAATTATTTCTAATTAAAAACCACTTGTTTATCCTCTAAAGTCTGCGGTGTAATGTTTATGAGCGAAACAGTTACATTGGGCTGGTATTTCTTAACATTCACTTAATAACATTTATATATATATCGGTTAAAATTGGCATCTTTATAGCAAACACTAAGCTCATGCTCGCTTACATTTACCGTCTATCTCGCCATTAATCGCCAAGACCCTTGAAACTCAAACAGATCTCTATAAAGCCATAAAGTAGAAAAGACATTACCTTGTGATTGACTTTTAGCTGCCACGTGGCCGCGACAGCACGCTGTTGCCATATCCCATCACTTGCTGTCCGTCTCTAGGGGCTGCACTCCTAGATCATAATCATCATCAACTTCTTCTTCATGCTTCTCTTCACTATTCACTTTCATTTCCATTTCATTATGTTCACTATCACTTCACTGGAATCTCTGGAGCAACTAAAATTTTTATTACAAAATGTTCCACTATTTCTTCTTTCCACGCATTCTCCAGCACACCCCTCACATGTTGCTGCTGCATGAATTGTTGTTTATCGAAATCCTATTGAATCACTTTTGTTTGATGAATGATACAAAGCACAACCACTATACTTAAAATACATGCACACCAAAAATTCGATCAGTGCACGCATTTTTTTAATTGTGTTTAACACCCGTTTTTACTACTGAGGCACCATAGCGGTGTGCATTGATTATACATGAGATGGAATAATGGGAAAGGATTTTTTTTAAGGAATGAAACGCTCCAGGCCTAATTTTAGGGTACCTACCCAGCATTTGCCATATATGAGGACTGAAGAAAACCTGGAAAAAACCTCAGTCGGGGAGGACATCCTGGTGGGATTAGAACCCCAGACCTCCCGCTCACGAGTCCGCGCCTTATCGACCTCGGCCACTCGTGGCGGCCTTGCATAGTTTGCCTATCATTACAAATGTAGAAACACCCATTATGTGCAATCATGAACTACTTAGAAACACCCATCTCGTATATACTCGTGAACTAGTTGAATCCAGAGTTGTGAAAACCTGAATATTCAACAAGCTTTCGAAATATTACCCTGCACGAAGGAGAAATTGTAAATATATAAGTAAGCGAACTATATAAGAAATGTATGTTGGTGTTAGATGTTTCTATGGCTATTTTGAACAATAGCGTCGTTGCAAATAGAAGCTAGTGACATATTTCTGGAAATATGTATTAAACTTATGACGCAAGAACATTCATGTATTTATGTACTCGTTGTGTTAGAATTATATTTATTGAATTAAAAAGTGATACTGTTTACAAAGACCATATATTGTATTTATTGCTGAGCATTGTCTTAAATCTCAGAACAATAATGTTGATAATATGGCAGATTAACTAAGAGCATCACTATACCATTCCTCGAAAATGAAAAATGGTGATATGGGAATTTAATTGCACGAGGTTTCGAATCTACAGATAGTAACATTTCTTCTTACTGTGTCGATAAATATTTAGAGGTTGTAGCTGTAAGATGGGAATATTACAATTAAAATACAATTTAAGTGTATCCTTCATCAAGTGGTAAATTTTCATGAATCATTTTGGATCACCCTTATTATGTTTCATTAAGTAAATACATAATTATATCCAGAATGTTTTAAAAATAGGAACATTGTGCTATGACTTTTATTATTGTCTTTTCTAAAACAAATGGTAGGCAATTTCCTTCAGATATAAAGTGCAGTTTAGATTATGGTCGCAGGATATATGAATGTCAGGACTAAAAGACTCATAGAAGCCCCTTTAGAGTTAAAATCATTGAGGTGTTCACCGCCCTTAATGGCATCAGTCCTAAATCTTGATTAAAAGCTTAAAATCTATGGCACTAACACGCACATCACGCCGTATTCAAGACCACGAAGTCACCGCAAGCCGATTGCGGTTTCAGATTGTAATGGACCTACATAATCACGCAGGGAATGCGTGTCTATAATTGAGGCCGTCACAGCAGAAAGTGATCATTATGGATTGTTTTAGGATCGATAACAACGCGCAGCTGGAATGTATTTGGATTGGCATTAATGTGTTTCCAATGTACATTCCATTTTTAAGCTTTTAGGGTAGATAACATATTCAACAAATTAACATTTAATATTAAATTATCTTAAAATTTATTTTTATTAAGCGCAGTAATTTTAAACAGCACGGAACACATTTTTAGTGCAAAAATAGCAACATGGAACTAATTTTCTTCAGTGAAATGAATGGAAACATGACAAAATATAAGAAATAACTCATTTAAGTTTTTAAAATTAAATAAAACTACTCATCAGATCTGGGAATTTGTTCGTATTATTGAGCTGTTACTGGAGTACTATTTATACGCAGGAAAAATAGTTTACAATTTAAAGATGGTGTTGTGGAATGTGCATCTACAGAACCTCTGTTTGGACGCTTGGCCGGCTTATCGAGGATTTGCTTGGCAGCGGGAAGCACGCTGTTTGCCGGCAGAGTCGCATATTCATAAATCCTTAAATTCAAGAGCATAAATTTCTATAGCACATCAAACACCTATATTTTGGTCATACAATGGCATTTTGTGTACCAGATCGAGTTTCTTTCTGCATTCCTGTATCCATTGTTTCGTGCCGCTATATGACCATGTAAATAAAACCCTGCTTCGTTCGTTAAAAAAAAAATTAAACGGGGGTAAACAAAACTAACATTATCCAACACGCAATTGCAGAAAATAACTCTACTGAACATTATGCAGTGGTTGCAATATTTGAACTATAGCTATCTTATAGGGTTTTAATTTTAAAAATTTAGTGCCATTCCATGCCGAGGTTTGCGAAATTGCTGACTCCAGTGCAAGCTTTTTCAGAGATTTCTTTGGACTTTGTTCTAACTTTTCTCCGATGTCATCGAGTTTTTCCTCTGTAAGAACACGGCGTTTTACTTTCGGTTTCTTATCAAGAACCAATCTCGTTTCCCTAAATATATTCCCAAGATTACGGAACGTTTCTCTATGAGGCGCACGAAATCAGTCTATAAATCTCCATCTCAGTTCTCTACGTGGTTTTGTTATCACTTAGGAATCATACATGAACATTTTGTGTGCTAAAGTATACGGACTTTTTGGCATTATAATAGCACTATAACACTGAACCAATGGTCTAACATCGTTCAACTCTTGCGCAGCACAAAGACTTCGTGTCAGAACACGGATGGGAGGAAAGCGGAGGGGGAAACAGAACCATTTAGAAACAGGGCAGTTAATCTCCGTTAAGCCGGCCACTAGTCCAAATGAAGTTCTGTAGATTTGTTTGCTATGTTCCAATTTATAACACCAAATCATGATATGGGCCTTTCATAATTGAAGATTCATGGAACTCTTATTTACAAATACAGAAAGTTACAGATTCTTAGCATAACTTTAGCAGTTGTTGCCGTATATGAAGACAGTAATACATATATATTATAATGGGTTCAAAAATGTTTGTTTTCCGAGTTAAGGCGCTTTAAACACAATAACAATGGAAACTGCTTATTAAAATAAATTATGTTTACAGAACTGAATTTAGAACTGTAACCTTAATTCCTCAGACTGAATTATATTAAAGCTCCCACACTACCACAGCAGGTTTGCATAATCACAAGATTAACGAAACAGGTTTCCCAAAATCGAGGAACTAAAGTTTTACGGCTATTCTGTGGAAGCTCGTTGTTTGTATACCAAGAAAGATATCCAGGACGAAGTTGCCCATGTTTTAAATTTCCATCACCACCGCTGTGAAAAAAGAAATGTAACACTCGATGTACCAAAATAGAACGACCAAGATCTAAATCTCCTGAAGTAGAGGAGAGCATTCTCAATACCCAAGATAAGAGGAATTTAAACCTCATAAAGCACCAGACATGATAAAAGGGCTTATTTGATAGTATTTTTATTTCAATACTATCATCGGTTTCAAATACGTACTTCATTCACATGCGACCAAATATGCATAAATGACCCTTTCTTCTGCTTTAATTGTTACTGTGCTCGTACCACCACTTCCTTTGACCCATATGAGTTTTCCATCTTTACCAGGTTTTCCCATCATCAATATTAATTTCTAGAAAGACCATTATTATTTGCCGCATCCTTTAGTGCTACAGCGTTAACGGAAAACTCACGATTAGCTTACTTTAAGGACTCCCAATTTCAGAGAGTGTGGAGGTGTTTTAGACAGGTAATTTGAGACAGGTACAACCTATTTGTTCAAATTTCGAAGTTATGGGTATAATTTTCTGAAGCGCCAGTACGCCACTGGCCAATCAAGATGTTCCTCGAAAGCACGATAACGAAGGGAGGTTTCTAAACCCAGCACTCTGACGCAATGGTTTCATGACATTAGCTTTGGAGTATTTGTTTCTGAGTCAGGTTAATTGCTAAAATTGCTTATGTCATTTTCATTAAAATGGTCGATAGCTCACTTATAACTTTCCACACTTCATTGCAATAATCTTCGGTCTCCTGTTCGTCCATGCCTACAAGCAAACAGATGAACGAACTCGAAGAAACCGCTGTTGCCTTTAAACAGGAGCTGAATTCTCTACCGGAGGAGTAGTGTGGCTGATTCTAAAATTGGATGCACTGAGTGCTGGAGAGTACATTGGTATTAATTTTCTTATTGTCAATCATTACATATCCAAAAACTTATAGTTAGCCCAGTAGTCCATGAAAAACCCTAATTAATATCACTTATGGACATATTAAAAAACGAGTTTGTTAGTGCTATTGCTGTATCAGGTTATACAGCAGCCTGGAATTATAATTTGTTTTAAACGCTATGGAAAATTTTGATAGAAATTATTTAAATAGAATACTAGTTCCAAGTGACTACGTTTGCCCTAAAGCCGATGCCACGGCTAATGGGGCGAATGGGATCACGTCAAACCATGTTGCTGTTACCAGTAACAGCCGCAGCCACGATTGGATATCTCCGTCTCGCTCGCTCTACTGGGACCGATGGAGAACGCTGAAGGATGATTCGATCATAGGAAACTTCTTTATTTTTTCCTATTCCAACTTCTTTTTGCGCTGAGCTCTCCATCTTACAGTTGAAACGAAAGGAAGGGGGAAAAAATAGTCGTTCATCTGAAATAACCACTTTTACGTAGGTTAACTTGGACTGGAGCGGAAAATCTCCTGTCTCACTTTAGCTCTACACAAGTTTTCTCGGGTTTATTATGTTTTCTTTTTCCATTTTACAAACTATGCTTTTCTTCATCAGAATTTCTCTGTACCAAGAGAAATACCTTCAAAATAACAACGAAAATCTCTGCACAATAAATTATAAAGCTCAGGAGTGCATAATGGAATTTATTATCTAGAAACTCCTAGAAACTTCTCTGAACATTGAAATCGAAAGAGCTCGAAAACAATATGTTAGTTTACAGAGGAGTACAGTAGGTTCCCGCCGCGCGGTATTTGACTTTATTCTAGGAAGAAACTCCTAAAAAGGAAGTAAATATTCATGTTCGAAGGTATTCAATATTATGGATGATTTACTGCAAACTATATACAAATTATATTAAAATTAATTTGAAAACTATTTGATCCTGCTCATAGATGCTGGGAATGTTATTGAAGTGAAATAAACTGCTCAAAAATTAGAGGAACACATGTTTAAATCAAATCCCCAAAATAAATAATACAATTTAATTTTTGAAGAAATTGAAGATCCGTGTAAATTTGGAATAGGCATTCTAACCAACCCTTGTTTCACAGGATTATAAATACGAATTATTGATTGTTACAGAAAATAAAGTTGAAATACAAGATTACATTGTTTATCAATCAATGTTTCCATGGTTATTCTAACACTCGGCATCTAATGTGTTCTCCGTTAGCTGCGATGACTTCATAACATTTACGTAGCATGGCTTCGCACCAGCCTCCTAATAAAGATTTGCGAGATGCTCTACCTTTCTTAAGTGAGTGCATTTGCGAGTTCTCCCAGGTTCTGTGACACAACAGGACACTCGTGAACAAGCTTTTCCAGCTTATCCCACGGATGCTCAATGGAATTGAGGTCAGGACTGCATGTAGGCCAGTCCATCACCCGAATTTGCCATAACCGTGCTCGAACCGCTTCAAAATCTGTCATGTGATGCACTTGGGGTTATTGACGTCAAGGTTATCGAGCAACTTTGCTTTTTGCGGCGAAAGAGAAAATAGTTCTGCCGACACCTGGGGATCTTTTCCATGTAATACAACATAGTACATTTTTAATATTATTACGTAGTTAAAAGAAAAATACACTTTGGCAATAAAAATTACATACATGAAAATGAATTAATTATTCTTTTTACTTAAAGAGTATCTAGTATTAAAAGTACAAGTTTACTAATAGAAACAAAGATTACACACAAGAACGTACGTAGCTAAAATAAAAAATAACAATATTACTAATAAAATAAAGATTACGTATGAAAAATTGACTAATTAGTGTTTTCATTTAATGAATGTGTAATGCAAGAATGTACTTTTAAAAATTACTCATGAACATTAACTGGTTATTCTTTTATTAAAAAAAATAAAAGTGGTGTATTCAGAGTTTTTTGTGCAAAATAGCTGAACTCACCATGCGCAGCATCTTCAGCAGTGTCGGTTATCGGTTGTAAATCGCCACCATCGTCAGCAGAGATGTCAGGAGTCTACAAATGTCCGCAGCGTCAGCAGACGGGATTGAGCCTCGGGTAGCAACGGCAGATGAGGACGGACCTCGGGCAGCGGTGAGAGCAAAGATCGGCGGACCCCTGACGACAGCAGGTGGAATTGAGCCCGGACGTCGTCTTGCGAAGAGTCTCCGTAACGCGATAACGGAGGTGAATAACAAAATAACCTGAGAGCAAATTTATTATTATTGTACAGCAAAGCGTCGAGACGATATTCTTGCCTTCGATAACTTTGACTATTTTAGTGATGATAAAAATAAGTATAAAATTATAACAATAATTATAACATTGATTACGACATCCATAATGTTACTGGTATATGAAATAATATTAATAAGTGGCATGAATCCGAGGCAATTGTAATATCACATGATGACGAAAATGAAATTAATGACATGGGTGATTTCTGCACCTACAACAACCCCGCTGTGCTCTACGATAAAGTCTCGCCGAAAGGTATGACGCCTATTCCCTTCAGCGTTAGTTATTCATTAAAAGTGTCCTCTGCTTAGGGAAGAATGCACTTATCTATCGACTAGCAGATCCAACTGCCGAAATATTACTGGATTTTAACGCTGTACGCAAATTAAATTTCGCTTCACTTGCAATAATTGGTACCGATATTTATGAGATATAAATATTTAATTATTCAGGTGCACCTTACGAAATTTTCAGGGGGGATTACGTGGCACAGCTGTTCTTTGGTAAATGTTCCAAGCCTAAAATTCATGAGATGTGGTTCTAAAAACAAAAATGCTTGCGTCTTTTAATTATCCAATGATATATATATTTATAATTTTCAAAATTGTATCACGTAATGTTAATGCCGTGCAATAATACCTTTGGAAGTAATTTCTTTTTGGCTCGTTAAAGTTTGGGCTGTATGTAAAAAATTGAAACCATTTGGACAAACCTTAGAGTCAGTTTTAAAATTATTTGTAATACACAATATTGATTTTAGTTTTTTTTTTTTTAAATTTGTTTCAGCAATATTCACAAAACGTAATTTTTCTTAATATAAAAAATAACGCAAATATATGTATAAAATTTATTTCATGAAAATGTAGTTATTTTAAGCCCAAAAAGTTACGCAGTAATATTTATTATGCAATTAATATATATATATATATATTGTTAAAATGAGTTAATATAAATTTGAAAATAAAATAATAACTCGTGTAAATATTAAACTTTTTACTTTATATATATTTGATGACGAAAGACATAAAAGTATATATTTATTGTACAAGCTGTATAAAACCAAAATACATACTTACCTCATTTTGTATTATTGTTATATGCGAAAACTTCATTATCTTCCGATGATACTTCTAATAATGCTTTTCCTGTCATCTTTCTCTAATAGCTCATCATTCTCATAATTAACATACAAATCGTCGATTTCGCTATTCCTAGTTTTCTTTATACTATTGCTTTTATTCACTATTTACTTAAGTTAACTACTAGTTATTTTAACCTTAAATATTTTACGAAAATATGCTCAATATTTTGTTAAATTGTATTTACTTACGAAATTTTTACTTATTATATTCTGGTTTATTTCTAAAGTCTTTCTCATAGCGTCTCCCAATTCTGTTGCCTTTTCCAAATTTTTCTTTAACCCCTCGTTATCTTCTAAAACAGTATATAATTCTGTATATATCTCTTTATGCTTTATTCTACATTCTTTTCCAAGCTTTTGTTTAATTTGATTTATAGCCGATTTACATTTTTATAGCAACTTTTCTCAAACTATTTTGCAACTAAGTTGCAAAATTAGAAATGCATTACCTGCTCGAACGTTTAACCCTTCCCGAAACGTTCCTACTTCCAATGCTTATATTCCAATTGTCGTTTCCGTAGCGCCCAAATTCGTATATAAAATTGTTGAAAAAATATGAATTCATTTTGTCAGTTATACTATACAGGATTAGACATTTATAATGTCGCGGCCATTTTCCTCCGAAACAAAGGGGGAAAATAAGGGGGATGGGGTTTAAGGCCAAATTGATTTTTTTCAAAAAATGGAATTATGTATTTTCTTTTTCGGAGTGGAAAGCGTATTCAATTTTCAGTATAAAAGTTCTAGTACATCTGTCAGCTATGGGCGATAGATGCTTTGATAATGGAATAAAAAGACAGCAAACATTTTTCATTCACTTTCACTTGTCTTTTGTTATTACTAAGAAAGTAACGAATTTGTTTACACGCAGAAGTCCGTTTGTTGACATCGGTACACAAACGAGTGCTCATCATTGCCAATTCAAACCGCAAAGGACATTATTCTCTCGATACACGATCAAAGGGACAATCGACATGATTTACATTTATGGCGAAGGTCATTAGAACGCCAGAGCAGCTTGCAACTTATAAGGAGATGGATATCCTGAAAGGAGGCAGCCATCTGTCAGAAAACTTCCGACTTGAGAACTTATTCTCCGAAACGGAAGGTGTCGCAACAAGAAAAAGTCATCGAATGAGAAGTGTTACTGGGGAAAATTCGGAAGTCGCTGTATTAACTGCAGTTGCTGCTAATTCTCACCGAAATTCCCGTCAACTTGAAAGTGATTCGGGAATCCCTCAAAGGAGACTAAGCGTCACAAATACCATTCATATCACATTATCCTACATCGAGCCCTTCATGGGGATGCTTTTCAGAAGCGTGATTAATATTGCCGACGGTTCTACTACAAATTCAAAACGGTAACATTACCAACATAAGTAAACTCATGCCAGTAAAGTGAATGAAAAATATATGTCTTATTTGTTCAACATCACATCACTATAATCCTTAGCTGATAGATGTACTAGTACTTTTATATGAATATTAATTGCTCTTTCCCTTCCCAGAGAAGAAAATACACCATTCCATTTGAAAAAAATCAATTTCACCCTGAAATGACATTGAGAATGGTATTTTAAGGACGAGTTATGGTCCCCATCTTATATTCCCCTAAGAGGACTTCAAATTTTGTCTGCAGTACTTTCTGATTTTTCCCTTCGTTTTGGAGGAAAATGGCCGCGACACTACGAATGCGTCATTCTGTATATTGTAACAAGCTCAACCTCTTCAGATGTTAGTTTCCAGTCAACAGCTGTTTACCTGCAGGTAAACAAACTTATAGTGTTTGGCAATCTATAATTTGTACCTATATGGAACGATAAAAGTTTTTTGGCATAATTACAGGAGTGCGGTAAAAGATGCAGAATGTATTGTTTATTGATACATTTTAATATACTCGCATTCGTCATTTAGTACGTATCTTTTTTTGCATTGCGTATAACCGACGTGTCAATATCCGAAGTACAATCTCCACAACGCTCATTCCCTTTACATTTTGTTACACGTTTTAAACGCGCATTTGTTATGCTATATGCATGCAAACTTGGGCTAGTTAACATGGAATGTTCAACCATAAGTTTAATTGGTATCTCCCATTTTAGTTGCCTATGAAATGTATTTTCGCCATTTTATTATACCTCAAGAATAAATAAATAAATAAATAAATAAATAAAAAGCTTCCCTTTGAGGTTGGCAGAACGGTTCTCTTGTTCGCCACCCTGGCGCCAACAAAGCAGTAGCAAGAACAAAATCTCGCGATAACCTTGGGATTATTAATTCCATTGTGACCTCAATAACCTCCAGTGTATCGCCATGTGATAACCTTAAGGTCATAAGTCATAAACTTCAAGGTCATAACCTATTAGAGCAACATACTACTTATTAGTTTTTGATACATGTTTCTCAAATGGCACTGGGAGTGTCAAAAATATCAAAACATGTATTCATTTCAGGTTATTAAACGATATTCATCAAATTACTTGGGAAATTGTATAAGAGACAGGAAAAGGATTATGATACGAGAAGTAATATTATTAACATTTTTTTTTTTTTGGAATATCCAAGGAATAAAACATTGTGATTTTGGAAAATGAAACTTTAATTTATACATTCTGAAAATCATTTACAATATATTTCTATATATTACTCTGTGGAAGAATATTTAGTACTTAAAGCACACCAACTTTACACCAGTTCTGCCTTAATATTGGATCCATCTTAAGTTAATAAAATTAATTGTTCCAGTTCATGGATGAAAAATAAAAATTATAAATTGGTTAAAACTGCATGATACTTAAAGAGTTGTTAGACTTTTAGAATTCATTTCAAATGTCAATTTATAAATGCTGCAAAAATTATTGAGAAAAAAATAGAAGGGTTAGTATACCAAATTCAAGAAAGCACGTACTTGCAATGATCATTTGTGGCTACCTTGAGAAAAATGTTGCGCTTGTACATTGTAAGTGTCACAGAAACCATAGTAGACACAATTTTCCGCTATTGTGAACTTCTGAGAACACATATCTTGCCAAACGAGTGCTTTTGGCATACAGTTCAACATTCAGGGGATAGTTCATGCTTTCTTGGGTCTAAGGCATGCATTCACGCTCTTGATACACTATTAGAAGAGGTTACCAAACATTATACTTTTTGCTGCTTTAAGGAGATATCTCATTTTCTGAGAGAAGGGTTAACGATTAAAACGCTGAATCACTATTGCTGTTTTCGACTTTTTCACTTCATAATAAGTAGAAGTTAGTCTTTGATAGAATTCACAACTAAATTTGATATGCAGGTCCTTGCTAGCTCATTTAATGCATTTTTATCTTGATACACGTGACTAATTACCTTCTATAGTCGCTAGTATTTAGCAAGCTTATTACGAAGTAATCCGTTACTTCGCTTTATCGTGAATGAACTTCTGAGATTGGTTTCCAGTGATGAAATGTGTGTTTCACTCTTTCTGATATAACATAATATAGATATATTGTCTTATAGTAGTTCAAATATGCGTTGCAATTGGCTATTTTTCAGTCCTTTTGTACCTATAACGTTTAAGTTAAATATTTTAAAATGCAACACAGTTAATTAAACACATAATAATTTGCAATGCCTATAAATCACATTCATTTAATTGTTCTCTTTCAACAAAATAGTCTCCTCTTGATATAACTGTAATTAATTCATCGTGAAGATATTTTTTCAATAACAAATGCCATTTATTTGCTAATAAGGAGTCCCATATTCTGATTGTTTAGAATGGTACGTTTATATTGTGTGCGTTATGTAAAAAATAGTTTAAATTATAATATAAATATTTAATTTCCCTTTCAAAAGTAACCTTACACTGCCTTAAAACGGGTTATATAGCAAGTTGTATTGCTATCATTTTTTACATTTTCTGAATTTCTCAGGCTTTATATGCATTACTGACAGTCCACTGCATTAGACATTTATGAAAATTACGATCAAGAAGATAGATATTTTTGTCCGTGTTATTTTTTTTACTTCAGTCTTGAAATATCACGACAATTGTAATAATAATAATAATAATAATATAATAATAATAAATATAGAATGATCATGAAATATATTAGTTATTATAGGTTAATATAAACAATTGATGTTTTAATCTCGAATTTAAAAGATTTAATAACTAAAAGAACAACTATTGAAAGAGGATCTAGAACTGGTTGAACAGTTTATCCTCCTCTTTCTGGAAGAATTACACATGCTTTTTTTTTTTTTGATTGATTGATTTATTGACGCTCTTTAACAGCTCAGGTCATCATCGTCCCATTCAACTCAGGGCGTGAAACGGCCGACAAATTTTGCTCAGAGGCCTCTCTTTCAGACTTGAGGTTCTTTTTCGTGCCGTAAATGTACGACACGGGACCCACGGCTTTACTTCCCTTCCGAAGGAAGCCCAGAAAAAATCCATCGGTCCTGGCCGGGTTCGAACCCGCGATCTTGGGTTTAGGAGGCAAGTATGGTAACCACTACACCACCAGGACCGACAATTACACATGCTGGATTGATACTATTTTGTATATCACAATATTCGATATTTATTTTACTAATTAATTGGGTGACGTCAAATTGTTCTTTTTATTTATAAATGCAGTGGATCGCAGTTTTGTTTAATTTTGTTACATTATATTTATAGCATTTTATGTGATACTTGTTAAATGAGAAAATGATAATGAAATAGCTCGGAAGTAAATATACTTTGGTAATAATAACTACAATGCCTGATGTCAAAATAGGGTTTGAAATCTTTTGGAAGAAGAAAGTAACGGTTTAGTAATTTAGCAATGCTTATGGAGGGAGTAATGATAATGCAAACACAACATTAAAAAATTAAAAACGTATTTAAACCATTCACTTGACTCAAAATTAAAAACGTATTTAAACCATTCACTTGACTCACTGTTTTGTACGGAAAACAAAAGAAACATTATCTCTAATATGATTAAAAGAAGATAAAAGGCCCAAAATTCTATTCTAGGTATTAAATTATATGTGTATTCCTTCTACAGCCAAAAAGAAGAAAAAGAAAGAAAGCTAAGTTAAAAACAGTGCCTAATACTGTAGGAGGGGGTAAAACATTTATAAAATATATGCAACAGGAAAGATACCTAAATATTAATGCATTTAGGGCGTTGCATTAGATTTATCTGTTTGTAATGCTACATCACTGTCTACCATATTCATGTATTAAGTTTAAAACTGCTATGACTGAATATGTTGTTGCGTGGACAGGATTTACTGGATGATTGATATGCGCATTTCGTGTTTTTTATTTTCAGCGCAAACGCCACGAGAGAATTAATACCTCATTGTGTAATGTCCATTTTGAAAGAGACCGTTTCGTGACAATGAGTGCATTTGTCATTTCATAAGTTATAAATTTATTATTATTATTATTATTATTATTATTACTATCGTTGTTGTTGTTATTGGAATATTGGATCCATGTTTCAAGATGCAAGAGCAACATTTTACTTATATTGTTAGAGTTAAAGTTTAAGTTTTCAGTTTATAATCTTAAGTACCAATAGAGCAAAATAAATCGTAACTTTATAAATCAGGTAGCAAATAACATTTACATTTCAACCTCAACAAAAGTTTTATTTCTTTTTCAGAAATCATGTTTGGTTTGTAGCGACTAGATACACTTATTTAGTACTAGGCAGCAGACTAACATTTATCTCTCTTAAAACAAAGTATTTTTGAGTTTAAATCTAATAAAATATACTAATAGCTCAAACACTGTTTTAAGTTTGTTACAAAAATAGGTGCAAATAGCGAATATTCAAGATGGTCTACTTACATCAAGAAGTGCTGGTGTTACGTTACTATATAAGTATTAAAGAAAATTTCCTCCTAATTTTATGAATATATTGAATAATTTTATTGAATATCTACACCTTTCTTGAATATTCGCGTCAAATCACAAATTATTATACATTTTATATACATTCATTACTCATTGAGTGAAAATTAAACTAGAAAATACAGTTAACGTTTTCACTAATTAATGCATCAAATATTTTTGAAAACTTATTAACAAAAACGTTAATTGTGTTAATGTCAATTTTCATAATATTTATTTTCACTTATAATATTTTGGAAGTTTTCACCACAGTGTCTTAAATTTCAATTTCTAGTGTTACCATGCTGACAGCTAAAATCATTTATGATAGCAATTTCCACAAAAGCATTTTCAACATGGCTATTCTGCATTGAGCGGCAAAATATACCTGCAGGGATCGTTTTTTAAGAATGTTTTCGAAGGCATAAAATAATCTTTTCCGCTATCATAGTAAAAAGAGTTAACAATATCTTTGGTAAAAAGTTCACTGGTTTATAAAATACTTAGTTTTTTCAAGTGTTCTCCTTATTTAACAATTAGGTAACTTAACATATTTGCAATAGGCCAGTGACTTATCTGACTAGGTAAGCTGAGACTGGGACGTATACAAGAATATTTTGCTCAAAGATCTTCAGTTTGCAATAATGTTCTTAGGATAAATCGATTTTCTGGAAAATTAAGAAATATTTTCTCAAAATCTATTTGCTAATAAAATATGTAAACCGATTTGGTTATAACATTATGAACATCTTTGTTCAAACTATCGTAGATAAATTTTGTCTATTTAAAGAAAGACACCTTTTATTTATTCTTGTTGTAAATATATTTTATGCGGACAAATTATTTCTAAAATTTAATGGTCGAGAGATTCAGAAATACAATATTGTCTTAGGTGTTTCCGGAAATCGATTTATTTTAGCTGGAGTAACATTTTTCTAATAACTTATTTCAGGCTCATCCTGCCAGCAAAAGTCAATCCTTATCTATTTTTTCAGTGTGCATGTCATTCGTTTAGGGAATTTAGCATACTCAGTTCTTATTCAATAAAATCACAATACTTTATAAATGCTAGTTATACCTGCATTTTAAATTGACAACTAGACAGTGTGAACAAAAATACAGAACATTGATTATAGCCTCATGAATTGAAAGTTTATTAAATTTTTAGTAATGGATTTATTTAATGTATATTACTTAATATTGTGCATATAATTTTGAGTATTTATATAACCTCATGTATATAAGAGTTGTGTAAAGAAAAATGTTTTTTTCTATACTTATTTTTACAATTTTGAGGGGTTCGTTCAATTCAGTGCGTGGATGCGTTTGATGTTCACTATTTTATAATTCATTTTATTTGTGTGTTTTTATTTTCTGTATTGGTATGCAGAGAAGGTACATTCATTATATTCAGCATTAAATTTGTAATTGTTTTTCATGGCAAATCTCCCTTAAAGGGGTGGAATACAAGTTCAGGTAATGATGGAATATGGTGATAGGATGATAGGATGATAACTGAGCAAGAGACGTGTCATTTGTTAATCAGGCGCATCTCAATAAAAACAAAACCCTGCCCACAATGTCAAAAATTATAAAGAAGTTCATTTGAAGGAAAGCCTGAGGAACAAGAGAAAATCCGGTAGGCCAAAATCAGTTTTGAATGATAAATATTACCTCAACAAGTTCAAGAAAATCCACACATGCCCACAAGGCAACTACCAAAAGATTAAAGTGTCAGTCAAGCACCTGCTAGTAATTTAATGAAATCTATTAAATGGTGTCTGCACAAAACACAACTTTTACAGAAATTATGAAAATGAAGATGATTCTGAGTGAAGAAATTAATTATATAGAACTTTTTGGAGCTTAAACAGTGAAATCCGGAGTTTGTAAAACCATAATTTCAGATGAAGTTACATTTTGCCTAAATGATACACAATCGGCATAACTTTCTATATTGATCACCAAAACGATATTTGATTATGTAACCCATACACAAAATTCACAGAAAATAAATGTGTCCTTGACATAAGCTAGACCATTTTGCATTTTTAATTAACGTTCAACTCCTGTTTATACTGCTGAGGAATCATAGACAGTAGGCACTAAATGATACATGAGATGAAATGATAAATTGATATTTTTTTTAAAAGGAAATTAGCGATCTAGGCCTAAGTTTAGGGCACCTCCCCGGCTATGAAGACTGAGGAAATCCTGGAAAAAAGTCAGGATAATTCTGGCGGTAATCGTAACCCAGACCTCACGCTCACGAATTCGCGCTCGGACACCCGTGTAGATCCATTTTGCATTGATGATATCTAAGCTCTGACATGTATCCACAGCTATTGCAGAACAATACTTTCAGCTTCATAATTTGTTTCCTGATGTGGGTAACTTGCTAAAATGAAAATCAGAATGGAGCTGCATTGATCCGTCGAAGTACTGTATAAGAGATGGCACACTGTTTGGTAAAAATGGTACTCACTTCGAACATTAATTGAAAGGGCAAGAGAACCCAAAATTTTTTAAATAATTTGTAAAAATAAATATAATGACGTTACACATAATTCATACAATAGTTACAATTTTAAACCAAGTAAAGGATGGCATTTAGAAACAGATGCTTTTTTGACAAATCCTGTATACTTGAGAATATAAAATTTTATAAATAATGCAAAAGCTTAAGTGATATATGTCTAATACAGGAACATTTAAAGTTTTTAAGAAGCAGTCAAATTATAACTTAATAATTCTATTCTTTTTGTTGATTCTATAGCTAAGGGTATATACATATATGTGCAATTACAAATACTTTTAATAGCTTTAAGTCACTCATAGTACATTAGTTTCTTCAGTTTTTACCAAGTGTAAATATAAATTATAGTCACCCGCTTCCTTTAAAGTCTTGCAGGCTGTGAGCTGCAATTATTAAAATAACTTTTTTATTATCCAATGTGAGTTTAATTGGAGGAAAACTGCTATACATTAGCGTTAATCTCCTTTTTATGTAGTTAGCTGTGAATTGTTACTGAGTTCTAATTTGAAGCGTTTAACATTAATTATCCAAAATGTAGCAAATTTCCATGGTTTTGAAAACTGTAAGCGTAACGTTGTAAACGTACTACAATTTAGTCAAACATTTTAGTGAAAGCAAAGAACTGTGTTGTAGAAAAGCTTTAGTCGTAACTATGCCGCTGTTGCAAACAGCAAGCACTGGAATTCTCAAATTAAACACGTAGGAAACCCCACATGGGAACTGTCACATATGTGTACAGTGCAAAACTCCGCCGGGACTTCTCCGGCTTGTTTTATACAGCTCAGTTTGGGTACTGTATGTGGCCTGAGTCACATGGGAGTTAAATCATGTGATCAGCACCAATACAGAGCCCAGGGCAGCTACTGGGAGGTGGGTCAGTTGCAGTGTTTCTTTAACCCTCAAGCTACGTTTGACATTAAAATCGAATTTTACAGGTGAATAGTTCCAGATACAACCATGTCGCTTAGGCAAGTAGGAGTAAAGGCCATATATATGAGCTATGATAAAAATAATATACTGGACTTTAATACAGCGTAAATAACCGTGCTCCTTTGCATCTGTAGGAAAGAACGGAATATGCAATTCAATCAGAAAACTTACAATATGTAGACGTCGAAAATAAATTAAACACTGAACTGATACATCATTAGTCATGTAAACAACAGCCGGCAACCAAACGAATAACTACCGGCATTAACGATCCACTGGCAGATGGTTGAATGAGATGCCTAGTATTTATTACAAAACTATCGTAATATATTTTGTTTAACAAGATAGTAACACTTTCCTATATTTATATTAACTTAGAAAAACAATTTTAAGTTTATGCTGATCATTTTATAAAGACTCATGATGTAACATTCTATTTGATAAATTCAACAATCTATGTGGTTTTGCAAGTAGCATAGTGTTAAGTTAAAATGTTAATTATTTAATAATTATTACACTGACATTTTTTGCTTTGGCAGACCAGCGACATTATTTATATATGACTAGTATTGAATACTTTGGTATCATTGATTCTCTGTCAGTAATCTCAAAATTTCAAAATTTAACCTTATTCCTTTGATTCATTTTGCTAAGCGATGTTAGGAAATATTATATGGAGTACCATTTACAGTCTATTATTTTCATTTGCTCTTTCAGCTCTTGGATATTTTCCAGTTTTCTGCAGCTTGTCTATTCCCTCTAAATAATTACTTCCATTGATCTGTTTGCTCGCAAGGTATTTATTAATGACACGAACGATATGTGTTCGTTATTTATACAACATAAAGTCGCATGTACTCGTTACATTTTCCCAAAGTGTATTTCCTTGCTCTTTACTAAATGAATTTGCTTAGATTGAAAAACAGCTGTGTCAATTGTTATATTTGTGCAATATATTTCCTTTATTTCAGTCGATAAGATAAACTTTTAGCGGTAAGATAAATGTATGAACTGAAATTCTTACTGCTTAAAAGAAACAGATTCTTACATATTCTACATATGTGTGTGTAATGAATTTATTATTGTTTGAGCATTTTTTCTTTTATAACAAATGAGATATAAAGTATTTTCTTCAACCCCACATAAAAAATAAAATGATATATCCTACGTTGCTTAATATGTGTATATGTGTGTCTTAATGGCCAGAAACTTCGGCCGTTATCTTTATCGTTTATTGTACTGAAGCAAAGTAAGGTGATTATAGAGTGCAAGTTTTCTGAAGTGACAGCAAGTACAACTGTCACAATTGTTGTATGTTTATGTAAAATTACATTTACCAGTTTCTTTTAATACTGCGCATTCTCACCATAAAAATTTAGCTCTCAAAAAACTTCTTTCAACTGTGTTTAATTTAACTTTGAATTCCTAAGGTATCAGTTAGAGCTACCGTACGATGAGTTTGCACTTGGAGTCCATTATTGTGAGAAAGAAAAAAGTGTTCAGTGAGAAAGGTAAAACATCCTGCAGGGGTATAATTTCTAAGAAAACGTTAGTTCTGTTCTTAAGCGAGAAATGTAAAAGTGTGGTAAAAAGCGAAAGTGTTTCTATTTCATCTTTAGTTTATATAATTCTTTTTAGCGTAATAGACATCCAAATAGTTCACTAGAAGGCGTTGGGGAGTTTAGTTTACATGATGAAATGATCCGAGAGCTGAATGTCTCCTTGCAGACAGCAGAGAAGTCGTCTGCGGCTGTGACGTAGGCTGAGCGCAGAGATATCGTGCGTTAGCTCTACCTAATTTCCAAAATGGAAAATTAAGCGCTTTCATGTAAATGTATGATTTTATTTTATTCTAGTTATTCTTTTAAAACATATATATGTAAACTAGGTACGCTTTTAGGCAACGTCAGAATATGTATAATTTATTATTTTTTATTATTAATCATTACTTCAAGGATATAAAACTTTCAAATCTCAGGGAAGGCGTGTAGATTAGTAATATTTTTTATACTTTTATATTACAATTAGAATACTTTTAAGCATTTCTGCCAATAAATTAATAAGCGAGCACTTTTAAATTTTGTTTTATAATAATCTAGAACGATTTAAATGTTATTTTTTCTTATTTGTGATCAAGACTAAATATTATATGTTAGCTTCTCTTAAGGATTAGAATGAAAAGGGGTAATTGTCTTAGAAGTTTTTGCACAGTTGCATTTTACCTTGTCTCCTAAAGTCAATCTCCTCGTTCTTTTAAAATTTTGAGATACATTCATTTATATGGTGTGTAACAAAATTGAAATAGTTTTAACTTTTAACTCATGTGATATTTATATCGTTAAATATTTTCTCCTGACGCAAGGCATTATATTGCTGAGCACACCAAATTAAATGAAGGCATAAAATCAGTTATACGTATATAGAAAAGTACGGATTGAAAAACGCATTCTGCTAAGAGGAAAAGGAAATTATAATTATATACCTCAACCTCATTTAAGGTAGCTGATATAGAACTATTACGTTAAACTGGAACTTCAAGTGCTTCGTGATGCAAATGAAATGTATAGTTTTCTTTAAGACAAAACTCGTGGCGTGAGAAATCTTCCTTATACCTAAAACAATATTACCACAATTTTGGCAATAGTTTCCAACATACGTTATAAGTACTTTCATCTTCCAACTATTATATACATCACTTCAACAACATTCCATTAATCAGTTAAAGCAATAAATTAAACACTTCTGGGGAACAAACAACAAATCAGACATTCACAACATATCTAGTCACCAAATCCGGAATTTTAAGCATAACATTTGTTTAAAAAATGTTAGTACATATTAATTTTCTTGTCACACTCAATAAATATTGTCGTTCCACAGGAATTTAATAATAAGTTCTATATTTACCCACATTTCTGTGCAAAATTTAGTGCTTTACTTTTATTCGGAACACAAAATGTTTTATAGCTTTTTTTCTGCGTGATAATTTTTATCTCGAGCTTGGTAAGTTTTCCTTCTGAGGAATAGATGACCATCATTTTATATCATGTTGGAAGAAACTGGAGACGCGCGTGATCATCAGTATGGTATTCCTGTTAATTTAATGCGTCACCAACTTTGAAGCTGTAGTTCCCCACTCGGACGCTGCTGATTGGAGCGTCGTGCATGGATCAACCTGAAAACACACAAAAAATACCGGAAATGTGAGATCGCAATATCAGTTAAAAATAACTGAAAGTAGTTTTAGACATTAAGGGAAAAAAGGGGAAGAGAAGTTACATTGGTGGTGCCTGCAATGTAAGTGAACATTTTTTCAAGGTTTGAACATGAACATGTTTGGTGTACAGCTAGTGTTGCAGGGTTAAGAAGAAAGATTGTAGCATATATATAATCAATGTGGTGGTGGTAGTGTCCAATGTCCAATCCCCAGTTCACTTCCTCTTGAGATGACAATTATGCTGTCCATTTGAATGTGCATAGCGAGAAATTTGCGGAATGATGGAGCAATGACGGAATTACTGGCAGGGGAAACCGGACACTTTAGAGGAAATCTGCGATGTCTTTCGTCCGCCACACTTACGGCCTCATTATCTTCTACTTACATCCGCCTTGACAAAGTCGCCGACCTTTGATAAATCCTGGGCACTGTAGTAGACCTGCAGAAGAACATTCTGTATTTCGACTATGTTTTATGATTACACAAAACCTTCACTAGGTGTGCAACTTCCACAAACACTCTCAGTAAGCAGGGTTGCCAGAGATTTCCTTTTAATATCCTGTACTTTTTTCTGTATGAATATTATGTATGTTAAATCACAGAAAGCACGCCAAGTACAGTTAATGTGTGAGCATGACGTAGTTTTATATCCTGTATGCTTCTACTAAGTGCCATTAATATTGTTCGTGACTGTATACTTCAGCACAACTCAGATCTGCGATGTAGCAATGAAGATACTATTGCATTGAACAGATAACAATATAAAACAGACGTCAGAATTTTAGTGCGTAAAATTCCTAAGTATGGCTTCCTTCGGAATGCAAGTAAAGTCAATAGTTCCGTGTCGTAAATTTATGGCACATAAAAGAACCTCAAGCCTGAAAGAAGATACCTCTAAGCAAAATTTATCGGCCGTGTCGTGACCTGAATAGAATGGGGCGCTAATAACCTGAAATGTTAAAGAACGTACTTAAAATAAGGCTTAAAATTATAGCAATATTAATAATAGTATACAAGAAATATAATATGGTAAGATACCTGATATATTAAATTTGAGATTATTATTGAACCAATTTGAATTTTCATATGACGTAACTATTTATAGTTCATTCACTTGCTTCTGATTGAGATGCATTCTGTAAAAACGTGAAGTTATTCCGATTATAAAAATTAATTCCTCTAGGTGCAAAAGAAAGAAAGAAACGTGTATTTAGCGAAATGAGAGAACATCTACTTGGCTCTCGTGCGGGCAGCACGAGAGTGACGTAAAACCGCATCCATCGAGCACGCAAAATGTGCTAAACAGATTTATAACAGCAACAAAATGACTACATTCTTATTAAAGGAAAGCACTTGTATATCTGAAAATAGGCACGTTATTGCTGCTGCGTTTAGCTTTTTAATTATCACAAAGTGAAACATAATTTCAGCCATAATAATTTTAATCATTGCACAAAATTAACTGCACTCATTTTTAAGAAATCTGCGACGGCATCAAAGCTTTTTGAGGAAGAACAAAAGCAGAAGCAGATGTACAAATACTCATGCAAGATTTTCCGAAGATGTTTAAAAAAAAATCCGCACAAGAGTAAACAATTTTTTTACTTAGCCATGAACACTTCGAGCAATAATAGAAAAATATTCCTAAATTTCTGTAGGCTATTTTGATCCATAAAAGTGGTATTCCTGATGATAACACTGCATAGTAGTATCATAAAACATATTGCTTCATCTTCACTGAAACTATTTATTTGCATTTCTTTTGATATTTTAGAAGAAAGTAAGCAGTCTGCATTCACCATTTTAGAAATCTTGAAAGATGCATTATCCGGTATGAATTGCTTTTGGAAAATATTGTTAGTATATAGACCATTCTGCTACACAATGTTATTGCGAATTTTTGGAAAACAGAGCATTTGTAAAATGAACATAAATGTATTGTAAAAGTAAATTGTAGTTCACACATTATACACAATACCTACAAATATGCATGTGATGGTTTAACAGTTTACAAAGATACAGCAAAGGCAGAACAGCATTGATTTTTTCTTTTTGTGTTTGTAGGTGGCCGGTATAGGCTACCTGAGGGGTGCCGACAAGCTAATCACATGCCTCCATGCAATACTGCCCTTTATCAATGAAGTCGTAAGGCGGAGGTAGAGAAGAAGAGGTTGCCACGGCAGGCCAAGACTCACCCGGGCTTTAGTGCCAAATGAGAAGAAGAAGAAGAAGAAGAAGAAGAAGAAGAAGATGATGATGATGATGATGATGATGATAATGATGATGATGATGCTCCATATTCTAAAATATTAAGACATGTTCCAACTATATGTCTGCCTTTAGGCAAAGTTGCTGATAGATTATTGCAAAATGTTGATACAATATGTACTTGAGACTGCCATAACTATTTTTCAGAATAAAACAATGAAAAAAGTAGTGCTAATGTATATCTAATTTTATGTGATATTAGTAAGCTAAGTAATTATATACTTTTGATTACTGAAAACAAGCAATGTTGGTGGAATATATGAAGCTAAAAGGAAATAATACATTGAAGTTACATTTGTTGAGTGGAGGTAAAAACCACTATCGATTTGGTATATTATTGACTGTCTATTCCAGATTCGAATGCAGATGAGGAAAGGATATTTTAAATTATGAAAAATACGTGAAGGGATTAAAGGAATAAATATTACGCATATTTTACAAAAGCAGAGGTACAAGTTACCTTAATTGTTAACGAAAGTTCTCGTTCGATTTTTTAAGTAATTACGATAGATTCAACAAAATTTCAATAATCACAGTATGCATTGCAATTGAATTCTGCAATGTTAAAAGGAACTAAGGAAAAATAATTGCAATTTAAATTTTTCTCTTAGAAACCATTTCAAAGGCCAAACTGCATAAAACTACGTTAAAAAGAACCAAGTCTGACTTCAGTAATTCAGCTCTGTTTGATTTATAATGCAGTGTTAAAACGCATTAAATCATTGACTGATTCCCTTTAACACAGCATTGTTTTGAGTTGACAGTACCTAGAGCACTGTTCCCTTCTAATTATTTACATAAGCCATTTGTTTCATTGCGGTATTGTTGTAGATGCAGAGGATTTTAGTGGAGATAACATACTGTTAATATAATAGGGAAAAATTCGGAAAAGTATCAAAGAAAAAGTATTAAGAATTGCAGAGTTTCTGGAGAACAGTACATCATTCACATGGTAAACGTATTGAACAAAGAACAGGTGAAGATTTTGAATGTCGAATGCAATGTTTTCAAAATATACGAAAAAGATTCTCACTTTATTTCAAAATTGAAGATAAAATTCAACAAGACATTCACATATAGCATTTGGACAAAAATGCAGTTTGGACCTATTTCTTTTGATGCTAACAAACTTGGAATAATAAATATCAATGTACCACACACTTTTTCTCTTGCACATAAGCGTCTACCTGTTGTGAATATGTACCTAAGGTATGTTCTGGTAAAGTGACTACCCATGCTCTGAAGATTCAACACCTAGAAAAAGTCTATGCATGCGTGTGTCACACTTCAGATTCTGATACCATACTGGTTTGGCCCAAAAAGTAAGTCAAGTGTTACTTTCTGAGCAGTGAATAGAACTCGAGCAAGAAAACAAAACTTCTTATAATGGGCACCAACGTACTACTATTATTTGTGTTGAAGTGTTCAGTTTTCAATAAGTTCATAATACAATATTAATTAACATAATAATATTAACCTTGCTTTCTGTATTATTAAATACTAAATTAAAAGGATACAAGTCATGATTTACAATTTTGTTATAAATCGTAAACGTATAGATTTTTTTAAATAGTCAGGAGTCTACATATGTGTCTAAAGGCCCCTAATAACACCACAAAAATATTTTGTTTCAAAGAATGCACACATAATGGCTGTTTTTTTCGTTTTCCTGAAAAGTTTAAATTTGTAATTGGTTCCTTTTAAAATTGCAGGATTCAATTGTTTTACAGAGTAATATAATAAACTGAACTTGAAAAGAAACTATACTTTGAATTAAACCAGTAATATAATTGCATAAATCAATTTTAGTTCTACAAAACCATTTCAATTGTTTCTAATTGTGCATCTCAAGTAAAAATTACTATAAAATAAACTGCCAATTATTAATTCAGTACATTTTATTATATACAAAACGTTGTTAATAATATGGCATGTTCTGCATATGGGGTTCTCTCATTTTTCCTTTGATAAAAAGCAAGATTCTTGAGCTCATTCGTCCATTGTCGGCATTCTGAAAACCTGGCAACCGTGTCAGTACGTCAAATGCCGCCCCCGAGGGACATTGTACTATGTAACGGAATTTTTTACCAGTTTCAAGGTCACACACATATACATATATGTACATACATACACATATATATATATATACAGGACGCACAGTAATTGACTAAATAAAATGTGCTTAGAAAGTAACCGGTTCTGAAATATAGACTCAATCCTGCCTCTTTTATAACAAGTTCCTCTATCTTTTCTAAAACCAATACTCCATTTATACATGTTTATGACTTTGAACTCCAAATTAATATGTATATATATATACATACATACATACATATATACATACATACATACATACATACATACATACATACACACACACACACACACAACTGTTTAAGATCTTACCAATTTCTTCCTTTCACATATTCCAGCTTATGTTATAAACATTAACCTGGTTTCAATATTTCTTTCATTGCTTTAATAATAATAATAATAATAATAATAATAATAACATTAATACTTTATGTGGTTTTAATTTCTTATTTATTACATTCCACGTGCCAATCACATTGTACCTATTTTTTTCTTCACTCTAGAAACTTCTGAAGACTTAAAACCTCATTTAGCACAAGAAACTTATTCAAACCACCAAGTGTTTGCTACAATACTCTCAATTCAAGTTGGATACTTGCATCGAATTACAGCACATAGATCTAAGCGGAGATGGTAACAGCTTTTTTTCCTAACTGAAGCCTGTAAACACTGTAATCAACTATCATATCCCCTCTGTGCAATTCACATTTGCTCTGGGAATGGTACGTATGAGGGTAAACGTACTATCCCCCCCTCCAGTAATTGTCAATATCATCATGTGCCACCAACATTCCGTACCCCCAGTGGATAATGGTCCTTTTATAGGCAATTAATATTAGGTTGGAATATATATAGGTAGACCCGCCTTTGTGCGACGTCGGTTTTCCAAGCTGGGAGCGTGTAGGCAGCTGCAGCAAATGACAGAGTTGTGTGTTAGAGAAAATGCAGCGGCAAAGGGTTAAATTATTGGTAAGTATACTGAATCCAAATTAAGACCGGCGCATTAAATTTGTATCGAAAAATTGCGAAAAACACAGATACTCTAACGCTATGTTCTAGCCCTGCGGTTGCGTTGGCTTTTACCAATGTTTGATTATAGAGTCCCAATAGTCCAATCCAATTTGGAAAACACTATATATAACTGGACAGTGATTTTGTAGAGTTTTTATATCATAAGATCAAACTGCATAGTATATGACCCCATATTCACCTTTTGAGACTGTTTTCAAAAAGCATATGTTTGTGAAATACAAGTTCTGCGAATACATTCACAGTAATATATTTTCCTCTTGTGAAATGAAAAGAGAGCGTATAACAACATAATTATGCTTATGTGTATAACGAGGACAAAGTACAGTCAAACCTGATAATTTTATAAGATTTACATAATGATAATACGGAACTACAAAGTGCATTTCTTTATAATTTATAGAAATTATAAATTTCTCTATTGGTGTAAAATTTATAAGAATTTTAATTCCAAAACCCCCAGTAAAAATGCTGACCTATTTTGGGCAATGGGCTTCTTATTCTTCCGAGTTTCACGTCACAAATGATAATACTTTTACTATATGGAATGATTGCTTGTAGTTGAAGAAAGCATTACCGTACTTTGTAATACTGAGTGGAAAAGTCTTGCCAAGCACGAGGGGAGCGCTCAACTCTTCGAGGTACTGAGACTGCCAGTTCGGATACCGGACATGCCAGTCAAAACATTAAAAACTATGTAAGAGGCAATGGTAGGTCTTCATACTATATAAAAGTGACGTTTGGGGATGGGATAAAATGGACGGTCTAAATAAATTACATTGTGATTTCTGGAAACGAATTTCAAGATGGTGAGGAGTACATCAAACTATGGCGTACAATAAGAGGTGCGATGCTGGGAAGATGCAGTCTACAGAAAAATAAATATAATTACATATTGGCTAAGAATAATTAAAGGAAAACAAACAACCCTAAGATAAAATTACTACAGGCACCAATTAAACAATATGCATTATCCAAAATGGTGAATGGTGGCAGTACAGCGGTAATTATCAAAAACCGCTTTAAACTTTATTTGGCACAGGGGTAAATAAAACAGGCATAGCTTAAAGAAAAAAGTCAAAAGAAATTTGTCTGATATAAATCGGCAGGAAGTAGAGGGGCGATTACTGCAGATGTCATCTCTGGAACTACAGAGCAAAATTAAAAGTAGATGGCGTAAAGAGACCTATATCATGTACGTGAATACAACATGGCTTAGCTGGAAGGCACGTAAGGTTGTTGACAGAAGACAGAACGATTTGCCCATTACGCTCGGAACCGGAAGACAGGGTGCACATTTTTGCTAAGTCTACACAGACAAAAGAAGCTAGGAAAACATTTCTTCCGGATTTATCTTTTACTTCCAATAAGGGGAGACTGGCATGTTGCGACTTAATTGTAAATAGATAAAACTGGCTAAACATGGGCATTTTATTTAATGAACGTAGTTTTAGGGACAAGCAATTTCTATAAATACTGTACATAAATAATTCGACAAATTTTATATGAATATCAGAATTATTGTATATGTATTTGTTTCAAGTATGAGTGTGTGAGTGGTTCTTGTTAATGTGGTTTTATTTTGTTGCAATTAATTTCAGAATATATGCAATATATGTGTACCTAATTTAATTGGAATAATAAATAATGGTACTGCTACTTTGTAATACTTATCACGCATATCCACGTAAATTATCTTCTGATATACATATCTGCTTAGCCTAGCGTTTCGGAAAACAAACGCAATTGCTCTTATTCTTAACTCATTACGTTATTTAATATTTACTAACATTTATTCATTTAAAAACACGTGCAGAATGAAAGTGAAATAATCAAGCACATTCAAGGAAATGATAGGGTACATAAAACCTCTTTAATGCATTTTCTGATTAAAACCACAGTTAAGTAGAAAATAAGTTTCATCAGTTTGGTATTGCCATCAAAATTAGCTGCAGTGCGACATTTCCGCTGAATGTCAACAAATGGAAATAATATTAAGAACGACGCGTAAATCTCATAGGCTCTCCTAGTAATGTTGTTACGTTTTATCGGTGGCGAACTAACAGCCTACTAATAGTAGTAGGAGTACACACACACACTTCAACTTCCACGGCTCTTATCTATACTCTAGGTCTATTTCAATTGATAGAAGGCACTAAATCAGATATTAGACATTTTATAATACAATACACAATAAGCATAAAATTAACAATAAAAAAAAAACTAAACCAAAGTAATATAAAGATAAATAACAGTAAAAAGGTCACACACACTGAATTCGTTTCTACCTCCTCCTCCTCCTCCTCCTCCTCCTCGCTGCTATCAGCCTTTTCAAGCCTGAGCTGTTTCACTTTTATCAAATTTACCTATTCCCTCCTCTTCCTGCCCGCCCACAGAGTTCAACATTACCTCTTGTTCGATCCGGTAAATAATCGTGGTAGACACTTTTCCCTGCATTCTTTCCACGATTATCACTCTTTTCAAGCCTGAGCTGTTTCACTTTTATCATATTTACCTATTCCCTCCTGTTCTTGCCTGCCCACAGAGTCCAACATTTCCTCATGTTCGATCCGGTAAACAGTCGTGGTAGACACTTTTCCCTGCATTCTTCCCACGATTCCCTTTCCTCGTATATGGCGCAAATTCTCAGCCTGTTTTCGTCGGCAACAATCATCCGCCTGGAGTTGACTCATTCAAGGAGCTGCAGTTTAAGGGTTCACAACTCTTAGTCCCTTTCGCTTATTAGCTAATCAAATGGAGTATTGAAACAATCTTTCAGAGAAGCATCGGGCTTTTATTTTGATACTTATACCAATTGGAGTTAGCATTTCATTTCTTATATATTGTCTTACTCTTAGATTTCCTAGACCAACTCTCAAGTAAAGTTTCGGCTTGATATTGTTGGCCCTTGCTTTACAAGAAAGAGACACATTATTTGTAATGTTAGATCTTAGCTGCCAGAAAAAAAAAAAAACGGTAAATAAGTTATTTACTTTCAATCTTAAATTGAGCAATGGCACACTGCACCCGTTCTTTTAAGATGATTACCGGTCAAGTACAGTGCGATCAGTGATGTTTTCCTCCGCGGCGCGGAGTTTGTCTATGAGCGAGCTCCGACCCTTTTGCCACGCCATATATGGTTGGTTTGTTATATTGTTTTACCCTCCCGCTAATCACCGAGACCCGGCTGGCCGGTTAATAGGCTAACGAGCTCGTCCATGTACAAAACACTCCGGGGGAAAACAAAACTGACTCATGCATATATACGCACTCTCGGATGCTGGACGAGGACCGAAGAATGAATGCAGTAAGTTCAACAATACCTATATCACTAAATTTCTATACTAACAAGTAACCGGATCAAAAAGTTTAAAATAATTCCTTTATAATGGACAACTAGCCAAGTTCTAACCGTTGTCCGCACTCCCGATATGCTGCAGAGGAACGTAACCTCAACCGAACTGATACGCTAGAGTACACAAAAGCGAGTTTGTTTAGTTTACCCAGCGATGTGTGGTTTACAGAAACCCTCTAACTGAGGCACAGAAGTTTGCATTACCGAAGATCATTGTTCAAACATTTGGAAGGCTGTGTATAAATCGTTCACACATTGGATCGTGCTGTTACATACACAGTAAATAAAGCAGGATTTCTTCGACTTTATATTGTACCATGAACAGAGGTTCGTTTTTGGATAAACTTTTAAAATTCTAGTTAGATTTTTGTTGTACATCACCTAAAGGAAAAACAGTTATATATAATGAACATTAGCAATATTTGAAGATGAGCTACAAATGCACAAGAAACAATCTGTGAAATGACGACAAGATAAAAATTATTTTATTAATAATAAAGCCCGTTAGTCGCCTCTTCTGGAAAGAATGAAAAGTGAACACATAATTAAGAAAATATGCCAAAAGAAATCACAGTAATCACTCACAGAAAATGTTCGGAGTCAGTGTAAAACCATTTTTTTCTTTCACTACATTTGAGTTATCTGATTTCAAAACTCACTAACTCACAAAGTATACACTTTTCAGTAAAAGAGATAAAAAAGTTTTGCTTGAATGAATTCTTGGGTTACATATTTTGCGTTAGTACTATTAGGGAAACATAAACCTGCATTTTCATAAGCAGTTTAAAATAAATATTTAACATACACGGCGCAAAAATAAGGAAAAAATTTAGTTGGAGTGATTTGTAACTGAAATGAGGATTTGGTGAGTTTTGCAAAAGTTACTCTGGATTTAGATTTTTTTCAAATTATTTTGTGAAGCTGATTTTCATAATCAACATTTTAATATTTATTAAAAGCATATATGTAAAAAAAAAAATAATTAGCAATAATGAAGCCACGTATCAAGTAATACAAAAGTTTTGCATGTAGTTTTATGAACTTGTGTTTTACACAATTTATATTTATATCGTTTGTGTTTACATAACAACTAAATTATTAATTCCCATAAGATCATTTTCCATTATTCCAATGTCCAGAGCAGTTGAGACTGTGAAATTTATATATTTTCGTTGCCGTGGCCATATTTACATTCCTACTTTCAGAAACAGTGAATTTAGCTTAACATTATATCCTCCTGTAGGGGAGAAAGTCTGGAACAAGATGACATTAAAATGTCATTTTTAATGGTTTTGGAGTTAGCGAGTTTTGGAATGAAATACCTGCCTTTTGGATAATGGCAAAGAAGGAGAGAAAGAAAAGGAGGGAGCATAATGAAATTCGGAAATAATGGGATGTGAGGTTTATTACTATAAGCTTAAAAATTCTGTAAAAGAATGTTTTTAATACAATATATTACAATATATAAATGTCTCTATATTTCCTACCGCTGGTGTTCTTATTTAAAGGCAGAAAACAAGTGAAGGTGGTAAAAATAAATATTGAATCTCGGAATGAAAGTATTGGGTGGAAACAGAAAAATTAAGCAAAGGGGTGGGGGAGAGGGAAAATGAGAATTATATTAAGTAATGGGAAACATATAAAATGGAAATATTAACGTAAGATTTCAAGTCGGTGGTGTTCACGCTCTAAAGAAAATTTTCCATATTTATGAGGTAACTTTCAGAGACATGAGTCGGTAACGCACCAATTGTTAAATCAAATGCATCATCGAAATCTTTACAGTGTTTTCTCTTGTTTTGCTATTTTATCTAGATTGTTCCAAGAGTTACTTTATCTTTCATATATATAGCACATAAGAGATTGCTTTCTTTGAATTCCGTTGATCTTCCCCTTTTCCTCATAGTTCTGATGTTTTTATATCCTGCATAGTCTCAACCTGTATTTAGATTCTGAGTGTTTCTCGTGAAACTTTCTCAACTGAGTAAAAAAATTACCACATTTGTATTATAACGAATAATATAATAATGAGGATAAAACTTAGCTAATATATAGGTACTAATTTATCTTATAGAGCACCAGATATCTAGAGTTATTAATATCATATGTCATTTTCAAAGCAATAAACTACCTGTTTACTTTTCTATTTTATAATAAAATAGCATTAGCTTATTCATGCGCACAAATTGACTTAAAACGATAAACTTAATTTGAAACAAAATGCTTTACAAGCATATCAGTGGCCATTGATTATATAGAATTTAACAAATTGTAAAAGTCAGCAGAGCACTAAAGACTAGCAAGCAAGGCATTATACGAGGTCTGTTCAAAAAGTATCGCGAATTTTGTGTTTTTTTAAAAAAGTATTTATTTATTCATGAATATCTATTGTCCCCTTCAAAGTAATCCCCACCAGATATTATACACTTGAGTCAACGTTTTTTCCAATCCTCGAAGCACTTTAAAAATCGTTTTTTGTGATCTTGTTCAGCTCCTCCTTCGATGCCGTCTTTATCTCTTCAATCTTGGCGTAGCGTCGTCCTTTCATGGGCCTCTTCAGTTTTGGGAACAAAAAAAGTCACAAGGGGCCATGTCTGGGGAGTATGGTAGCTTCGGCATTATAAGTGTGTTGTTTTTGGCCTAAAATTCGCGCACAAGCAACGATGTGTGAGCAGGGGTGTTATCATGGTGCAAAAGCCAATTTTTGTTCTTCCACAAATCCGGGCGTTTCTGGCAGATTGCTTCGCGCAAATTGCGCATAACTTGTAGGCAATACTCCTTATTGACCGTTCTACCCTGTGGCAAGAACTCATGATGCACCACGCCCCTGCAATCGAAGAAAACTGTAAGCAAAACCTTCACATTCGACCGAATTTGGCGCGCTTTTGTCGGTCTTGGCTCGTGTGGCAGCATCCATTGGGATGAATGAGCTTTAGTTTCCACGTCATAACCATAAACCCATGATTCGTCACCAGTTATGACCTTCTGGAGGAAATTTGGGTCGTCGCGGACAGAGTTCAACAGCTCCTTAGCAACGTTAATGCGATGGTGTTTTTGGTCGAAATTGAGCAACTTTGGTACGAATTTTGCGACGACCCGTCTCATGCCCAAATCATTGGTAAAAATCGAATGGTACGAGCCAATCGATATGTTTAGGTCCTCAGCAACTTCTCGAGCGGTGATTCGACGATTGGCCTTACTATTTTCTTCACTTCTTCAATATTTTCGTCTGTTGTTGACGAGCTCGGGCGTCCGGGACGCTCTTCGTCGTTCACATCTTCTCGACCCTCTGAGAACATTTTGTACCACCGATAAACGTTGCTTTGGTCCGAAGTAGATTCACTATATGCTACAGTCAACATTCGGAATGCATCCACGCACTTAATTTTGTTTTTCGCACAAAATTTAATACAGATTCTTTGTTCCATTGTTTCGAAATAGGCAAAAAACGAAGACGAGCCAAAACACGTCCAAGCAAAATAGCTGTCAACAGTTAACTGAACATTCAAAATGGCCGAGCTTTTCAACATAAGGGAGGGACATGAGTATCAATATAACGCCACAAAACAATCAAAGATCGAATATACGTATCCCGCGGAAATTCAAAATTCGCGATACTTTTTGAAGAGACCTCGTATACGTAGATCTGTCTTTGTGCTGAGAACTGTTTGCAGTTGAGTTATATAAAGCTTGCTCAGGATCGGAATTTAGGCGGCAATATATCAATTTGTTTTTTGATAGTCCACAGCGAGAAATTTACTTGTGACTGAAAGTAAAACTGAAAAGGGAGACAAATTTTGTGATCTCAGGTCAGGAATGAAACAAACAAGTAAAGTAAAATAAACAGAAGGAATTTATTCCCCATTTGTCACGTCGCATCTGCTGACTCCATAATGATTTCATTGTTTTTACTGTCATTTGATTTATTTATTTATTTGAGTCGCATTTAACTCAGTATGTGAAACGACCGATAAATTTTCCTCGAGGCCTCTTCATTCAGGCTTCAAAATTTTTGACATGCCGCAAATCTACGACATGGAACAAACATTTTTACTGCCTTCCTGAAGGAATCTATGTTTAGGTTTTTAAGCCCTAAAAAGTTCATCGACCCTGGCCGGATTTGAACCCGCGACCTTAGGTCTGGATTTGTCGGTATGGTCAAAGCGTAATTATCTCGCTAGAGGGGCCAAAATATTGTATGTAAAACTTCTTTTAGATAATAATTTGCAAATTTATACACATATCACACACACGCCTTCAATTATTTTACTTTTACTTTTTTTAAAAGTTCAGATTATTTGTGTGCATTTAATATATCTTCTGTAAATATTATAATTTTATAAGAATATCTGTATGTCATATATGCTTCCTCTTAAACATTAAGTTCTTCCAATCTGCCGTTCTGGGCCAACTACCCTAGCCTTTTATTCACCTCTTGCAATCCATACAGCACTTTAAATTACATAAAATTACCCTTCATCGCATTATTATCATTTTGGTGTACCTAGAATAGCATTTTACAAGTATTTTAAATATTTATAGCCTTCTATTTAACCATAATAAGCATATTTTCAGACGCTGACGTAACTCAAGAGAATTCGGAAACTTTCTTAATGTAAAAGTTTCACACAGGTTACACTTGCAATACAGTGTACAACTTATTTCTCCTCTACTACTAGTATAGTTCTCAAAGAGACAGTCGCGGTCCATTCCAATACCCGGCTTCGTTTTCACCATTAACGCTATTAAAATGCGCAAGTCACCTTCCGGATGGGATTTTTATTTTCCCTCTTTTTCGTATCCCTCATGTTTGTCGTATCCATTTGATTGGTTTCAGTTCTTAGGCCTCCCGCCATTTTGTTTTGCCATTCCAATATGTCTTCTTGGTTGGACATGAGAAAGACGCTTTTTCTCAATTCCCTTCCTTCTGTAAGGCTTAAGCTTGCCTCAGTTTTTTTCTTAGCTTGTAAACATTTTGTGTTGTACCATTCTACTTGTGTATGACTTTACTTACATTATTCTTGATTTTCACATATCTGCCTGCCAATTGTAAAATTTCTGGCGGTCTTTACCACACTATCTGCCCTGCTCCCCCCCCCCCCCGTTATATTCATTTGCCGAGTCAAGCAACTTTCAAACAAATTCCTCCATTCCCTCTGGAATTCACCGGTATTGAGACAAAGGCGACCAGAGATGTCATTACTTTATCTTGCACTGAGGCTAGATATGTGAATGGTGCGATTCCGCTCTATTTACAATTTTGGAATTCTGTATAAAAGCTAACATCTCCTATGAGCGTACTATATGATTAATATGCTTCCACCTTGCAATTTATAAAAGTTACATCTCCCGCTATGTGTTGCCCTTATTTCCCGTTAATAATTTCCAGCTGAAAGGCTTCGTAAAAGAACTTTCCCGTCCGCGTGTAGTGTTTCGTCTTTACCGAGTCGCTATGCTCTCTTACGGTCATTTTCCCCACGTTCTATAGTTCTGTTTTCATATCCGGTTCTGATATTAAAATTTCCCATTATAACTAATCCCTGTGAGAATACGAGTCTTCAATTTGTGTGATGGTGTCAATCAAGTCCATAAAATAGCTGGCATTAGCATACTGGAACACCGTTGGCTGCCTGTATAAAATTAATATACATAATTTCATTCACTTAATTGACAATATACTCCAATACCTCCACTTAATTTAATGTTACGCCTGTAGATGTGCTTTGAAGCCACTAATAAGTTACCCTTTCGCCATCTTTTAGTCAAGTTTCTATCAGTTCCGTAATGTCTACACTATTAATAAAGTCAATGAACCTGTCGTTCGCAAGCTTTTTCTCCAGACTTCAACATTCAACAGGTCAAGCTATCAGATGGACAGCTTTTCCCTAATGACACCGTCTTCCTGTTCTAGTGGAGTATACATGTTGGAGAAATGTTATCATTTTATTGCTGTAGCTATCTGAGGTGCAAAAAGATCTTGTTGTGTGTTTTATGAAATGGTTTTATTTGGGATTTCTGTAAAGCTGGGTGCCATGCCATATTTAGTTTCCGTGTTTCTTCTTTTGTGTTGAAATGTAGCGGTGTTTGAAGAATTTCACGGTTTCACAGTTATGTCGAGTATGGCTTTGTGATTTTTCTATATTTTATCACTGTTCACGTTCAGCCAACAAGACCATCTTCCGCAACTGAGATTTTTTTCCGATTGGTCTATGCAAGCGTCTCTTATGCTACGCTATTAGGAAGTTCACGATATATTGCGTATACTGCCCCACAGGAACATGCAATTCTGTAAACTTCTGCCGGACAGAGTTCCTTGCGTGAGCGCAACAAATTACGGATTGGTTGTTTAGGCTTGTAGATTGTGCTGACGTTACGGCGTTTAAGTATTCCAATGCAGTTCGTGATAATTTAAGAAAGGTGAAGGCTTCCTCTTCCTATTCTTCTTCTCCTTCGGTGAATTTTGCTTGGGGTTGGACGATGATAGCTTATTTGGATGCAAAACTTCTTTTGCCGAGTATTCATTCGCTTGTAGAGAACGGTCTATGTATGGAACGGAATTTGATCACAGATGTGAACAGCACCTTACAAGGGAGTTTTCATCATATAGGAATTTTGTGTAGAGAACTGTCTGTGAGTGTAGGGTAATGTGTGACCTAGAGTGTTGTCTGTATTCCTACTGACTAGTAATTCAGTAAGGGGAGCTCACTGTTTATCTCCATTACCATGGTAATTGAATTCGCCAGTTTATACTGTTAATGTGGTGAAGAAATTCATCCAGATCTTGATTGTTATGACTTCAGATCACAAAAATGTAACTGGCATAACGCAGCCAACATAAAGATTTGTGTGTAGCGATGCTTAATGCCGTGACCTCGAAGAATTTCACCTGAACGAATTAACCCTTAATATGTTACATAATCATATTTATAATTTCTTTAATTTTAGATAACTAACTGCTGAACCTTTGTCTTTGGCTCATCAGCAGTTTTCCGCTGGAATATCTAGAAGACTTGGGCTCAGTTGCACCCAACAATCTTTTCACCAACCCGAAGAAAAAAAAATCACATATTTCCATTAACAATAAAAATAAAACCGAAAAGATGCAAAATACTCTACGAACTACACACTACTAGAAAGCGTATTTCTAAGTTGCACGTATGTCCCTAGAGTCATCACTTCAGGTTGTTGTCTATATTGTTGAAGTCATTATATCCTTGTCTTTAAATATTTATTCCCATTCAGTAACTCTCCTATCTTCGCTTTATACTTTTCTTATTCATAGCAAATTCCTAAAATTTACAGCGTCTTGCCTTTTTAACCCATTTGTCTCTTAATTTTTCCAAGTATTTTCCTACCATTTTAATTTTGTTCTCATATACTTTATATTATTTTCCATAATTTCTCACTCCTAATATTATCCCACTTACTTTTTGCCATATATTATCTCCATCTTTTAGCCTCTTCAAAATGTAACAAATAATAAATGCTTTTTTCTATACATAGGACAAATATCTAGATTTCCACTATCTCTTATATCTCTTAAATTAATCACTTCTGTTCTAGTAGGAGCAAATTCTTTTCTACCCATCTGTAACCATTTCCAAATTACACGATAAAACATCTCCAAAATTAGGCAAAAAAAAAAAAAAAAACCAAATAAAGCAAAACAAGATTATAAAAATTTGGGTCGTCATGCTAGGTAAAAAGTTGCACTTTCAATTTCTAAAGGTTCAACTCTTCTAGGAACGTTTTACCTACGGCTTAGTATTGCGCGAGCTAAGAAGAACTAGACAAACTGTCGCGCTGACCCAAAGTAATAACCCTTCGAGCGTTTAGACAAGGCATGTAGTCATAAAATTAGTTTTAGATGATGTCACCATACTCACGTGACAATAGCTAAGAAATGAACGAGCAGATATCGATCGGCGAAAAATTCTCGAGTGATAACTGCGCCCATTTTATCACACAAATATATATCATTTTTTCTTCTTCATAAAGATTTCTTATCTCCAGGCTACCAAACATTTCTTGCCTATCTATATTTTCGATCCTAAGTAAGATCTGCATATAGAAATTGGCGATCATACTGGACTGTCCATGGTAACACTATTTATCAATTATTTGAAATTTACATTTCAACATATATAATTTTCGCGACATGAAAAGTATTTCAATGCTGAATATACAAGCAATATACTTGCAAAATAACCCAATCATTACTTTGTAAATACAAACACTTAGATAAGCAAGGTTTGCAGAAATTCTCTCAAACGACTATCTTGAAAAACATTGCAATGTGAGCTAGTATTAAAGCAAAAATGTATTTGAAGATAATAGCTCATATTAGCTTTAAACTAGCATATTATTTAAGTTGATGGTCTGTCCATCTCTATTAAAAAAAAAAAAAATAAACCATTGTGATTAATGTGCAGAGCATAGAAGCCATGGACAGTGCGATGCCTTTTATAAAATAAAATAAAAAAAAAAAAACTAAATAGTAAACGGTGATATTTTTGGCGCTGCAAGCGGTCTTGAAGATTAGCAAAGAGGATTTACCGAGAAGCAGCAGAGAAATGGACAAGGTGTAGGGAGCTTCTACTGCTGAATATTGTAAAGAATACCAAAGCAACACAAATTGTACTATCTAGTACAGTAGTTAACTTGTAAAACTACAACCAAAACGATTTACTTGCAATTGTGTGCGTGGTACAATTTAAGGCTGGTAATGATAAGTAATTGATAAATCAATCCAGGCAAAGCAAGCAACTAACTATAGTTTATTGTTTTTTCTCTTGGCCGATGTCAGCAAGCTACGCAATGGGTTATGACGAAACTATATATTCATACAACGAAATGGAGAGGTGTGTCGGTTGCTGTTTGTAGCTGCAGATAGGATCATGCCTATCATTGTAATGCAGCATTTTTTCCTCCCTCTTCCCACCAAGCGCGCATGTATGTAATAATCCCCCCCCCCCAACTTTTCATCGCACACAGAGAAGCGGTTAGAAGAAAAAAAAAGGAACTTGACTATATGTTGATGACACAAATGTCCTTGCTCTAGCCTTTATAATTTAATTTCGTTGCATTTCTTACGCGGCCTGGTACGGTCGACCAAACAGTAAGGGCACGCTTCTCAAACTGAGTTCTGTGAATGGAACTTCCCTATATTGCTGCTCATCATAGAACCAGGTTCTTGGGCAAAACACGTTTATGCTTTTTTTCCCTCTCTCTTTCGCTTTTATGGGCTTAAAATGGACATAAGCTGTGCATCCTACATGGGTAGGGACAGAGATAGTTGGGAAGAGGAGAATTCTTCGGCACTATTCCCTAAAGCAGGAAGGGATGAATAACATCGGGCGACCAGGAGGCCGAAAGGGCGATGCAAAGACGCGTTAACGCTTTTACAGTTGGTAAGTCTCAGCTGCCCGCTCTAGTACCAACAACATATTTATTGGAGGTGTACCGAGGTCCAGCCCCCAGGCAGTTGCATATACAGGTACTTTCTTCTGAGCACTAAGCAGCACGATAACACATGGCAGCTGGTCTCACCTGCCGCTTGTGACCCTATGAAAATGATACTTTGGAATAAATGAGAGGAAATGGGAGAAGGTAGCGTTCGTGGAAAATCCCCAGCACACGCCTAAGCCAAAAAAAAAAAAAAAAAAAAAAAAAAAAAAAGGAAGAAGAAGAAGAAAAAGGCCAGGATGGCCAGCTCCAAGGGGTGTGAACCTGGATGTACCGAATGCGAATCGCAAGCATTGCCACCAGAGCCACCCTCCATTCTGCATATTACCAAATTCTCAAGGGGGTGTTTCTATCTTACGGCTTTGGGTAAACTCAAAATTATTGTCCATCAATATTCGCGAACATGCTGCAGATATAAAGAAGCAAAATGCTATGAGAAAATTTTATTCAATATAATTATGTCGCTGATTCCAGAAAAAAACCAAGAACTATAACACAGTAATCATATTTCCAGATCTAGATACAAAACTTAGCCATTGTTTTAGACGTTACTATTTATAATTATATTTTAATATACAATTTTAAACAGAACAGAACTGGCGCAAATATACTGTTCTGTAATTACAATCAAATAATTTTCCCTTTTCCTTTCTTGGTAAGTACGGTGCTGTAACTGGTAAGTACAAAGTCTCGTAAATTCCCCACAATGATCTTTCACTCCTGTGGTGATGTTTCCAATGAGAATGGAGTAGATAACACTAATCTCTCGCCAGTTACGTGCAACATTTACTAGATGGATAGATGTAATTTTGCTTAGCAGGTAGAGAACAGCAACAACGCTAACCGCTTGCTTCCACCTAAACAACAATAACAACACGTGGCTGAGAAGCACATATGTTGTGACGTCATCCTAGATACAATAACGAGCAATTAGCGTGTAGGAGATACGAATGGCTGGTCGGCATACACGTGTTTCTACTAGCAGAGAGAGAACGTAGAGTTTATAGCGTCCCCTCTCACCCTTCTGCCACTCCATCTCCGCATACCTCGCAGAGAATCCTCTAGTTGCGCAATTGCAACAGTGTTTACTGCTGTGCAAATTAATTGTCTACGAGAGTTTGAAGGTGTGTCAGCAGGTAAATGTGGAGTGATAGTCCCATCAATTGTGCGGTAACTTGCAGACAAGTTCTAGCCTTAACGGCCTATTTCAAAGAGAGCTTCCCTAACGAACTTTGCTGCTTTCACGTGAACAGTTCTAAAACCGCAGTGGGAAGCAAAAAGTTATTTTGATGCTTACCAACGCGGACTAGCATTTATATAACTAAATAGCATTATAAACATTTAATCTCTTGCGTCAATACTATTATTCAACATTTTACGGACCCACATCTTTACGGTAAATTAACATTAAAGAAATAAAAACACAAGTGAGTTGCAGCATAATGTGAAAAGTAACTATGAGAAAAAGTGATAGTTGTATTTCAATGCTAAATCTAAAACTAAATCTGTTGCCGCGAACAATTCGGATTGTAATCCAGGTTCATTTTATTGCGACAGAGAGTTGATTTATCAGCTTTCTTAAAATATATATATAGAGGGTGTCAAAAATGTATACACGCTTTCACAGTATATATCTAATATATTTTAAAGTTGAACCGAAAAACAACATTTACGTGTGGTATGCTTTCCGTAAACAGATATGACTCACATACATTATGATAGCGTTGCTACGTGACAGGTAAATCAACAATGAATAAATGAAGTCAAGATTATCGTATGATGTTCTTTAAACAGATGTGACGCACATTATATTATGCTAGTGTTTAGTGATTTTTAGTAGCGTTTAACGCCCGTTTTTACTACTGAGGCACAACAGGCGGTTTAATTGTCGTAAATCTATAATACAGGAATACAGCTTTACTTCCCTTACACACACACACACACACACACACACACACACACACACAAACACATATATATATATATATATATATATATATATATATATATATATATGTCACTTATTTTCTTGCCATAGAAGGACTCTATGAGTCCGAAATATAGCGATCTCAAGTGTGACTTTTTCTTAGTGTTTTATCCTTTACTACTATTATAATTACTGTTAATTTGTTACATTGTTAATAGTGTTACTTTATTTTTGTTTTTCTTTTATATTATATATATGGGTATAGTTCCCCCCCCCCCCTCAGGAAGCCAGAGAACAAAATAGAAGTTTAAAGCGGGCTAAGGCGATTCCACTGAAAGATCGCCAACTTTCAGATAAAAGTTGAGTTTGTGATTTTCACTTCGGCGAAGAGTTGATCATAAAAACAGAGTATTTCATAGTGGAAGGTAAAAATATGTAAATACTCAGGATATGCTGGAAACTGAATCCAGAAGCAGCACCTCACATACTCTCTTAACTTGCCGAAATATTTTATGACGATTAAATCTCGCAAAATGAATGGGCGTAAGGAGAATATTTATAAAGAGGAAGATATATAAACTTTTTGAACCAAATATACAATTTTTGTTCCGGTAATATTTTATTACAACAACCATTTAAATATCTTAACACTTAATCTATTTTTTCATTAAATTTTAGTAAAACTGTGTAATTATGCATTTCAAAAATTGAAGGGTCCGGAATGTTAAATTACTACCCGTACTAGAAATATATGATGTAATTTTCAATTAAACTTTCTATATACAGTAAGTAACTTACACTATATAATTTTCTCATATAATATAGATTATTCCTTTGTGCATACTCATTTATTTTTACTTACCTGTACCTTGTACCATAATTCAGAAAGGGTTCCCCTCTCCCGAAGCATATAATATAATTAATTTGATAGTTTATTGACTTTTACTGGCAATGACAGAACGTTATCAATTATATATTTAAAAATAGTATCTTTCTTTATATAGAAACCGTATGTATGTTTTAACATTATCATAATAACGCCGACAATTTTTATTCACACTTAGACCCAAAACAGTGTATACTCACATAGCCTAGAGCCTATAGCATGGCTAGAGTAAACAGCCCAGCTAGACACTAGTGCGATCTCATGCGTAACACTTGAGAGCCAGCACAATATCTCTTATATACGCTTTGGGCATACATTTACTCACATATAGGAACGTACGCGACCTCCAGGCTTTACGAATTTGGAAACCCAAGTGAAAAATGACTAACGCCGAAATGTATTTGCTTCCTTTTCTTGGTATGGCGCTTAGGATACACTGATCGATAGTATAGAGCATTCGTTTGGACGCGTGGCCGGTTTACTGGGGATTTGCTTCGCACCGGGAAGCACGCTATTTACCGGGGGAGTCGAATATTCACAGTCCCTTAAATTCAAGAATATACATTTCTACAGCACACCCATACATAAATTTTTTGGCCACATAATGGCATTTTGTGTACAAGATCGGAGTTTTCTGCATTCCAGTATCTATTGTTTTGTGTTGCTGTATGGCCATGTAAATAAAACCACGCTTCGTCCGTAAACAAAAAATTAAACGCGGGCCAATAGAGTGAACATTAACCAACACCCAATTGCAAAAATTAACTCTACCCACATTATCGCGTGATTGTACAATTACCATATAGGGTTTTAATTTTGACAGTTTATTGCCATTCCAAACCGATGTTTGCGAAATTCCTGAACCCTGTGCAAGCTTTCTCAGAGATTTCTTTGAACTTCATTCTAACTTTTCTCCGATATCATTGAGTTTTTCATTTGTAAGTACACGGCGATTTACTTTCGATTTCTTATCAAGAACATTTCCCGTTTTCCTAAACCTATTCACAAGATTACAAACCGTTTCTCTATGAGACGCACCAACAGCACGGAATCTGTCTATAAGTCGCCATCTCACTTTTCTACATGAGTTTGTTGTCACATACAAATAATACATGAAGATTCTGTGTGCTAAAGTTTACGGAATTTTTGGCATTATAACAGCATTAACACACTATAACACTTAAACAAGTGGTCTTACAACATTCAACTCCTGTAAAGCACAAAGACTTTGGGTCAGCAGATGGAGAGGCGGGAAAGTGGAGGGGGAAAACAATTATTCATCCACCACTATCTCGCACTTTGATAGAAGTCGACTCTTAAGATGCAGCAAAGATCTAAACGATTTTAAGTTACGACCGATGTAATTTATTGATGTTTATGCAAGCAATTACTCTATTGATAAGCCATAGACAAACTTTAATTGAAATTAGTTTAATACGAGTTGATTTTTAATTTTCTTAAATAAGCACACCCTCTTCCTGCAAAGGATCAGCATTCATTTACTAAAATGTAAAGGATACACATGCGTGAAATGAAAACGGAAGACAATCAAGGTTAAATTTATCTCAGTGATTTAAGGGGAATTGACGAGAGGATTACATTCCTGGAGGAATATCTCAAGCATTAAATCAGATGTGCATATTGAAGAAACTTTTGCATTATTTGATATATAATGTTGAAAGTTACCAAAACGTAAAAGGAAGGAAAACTAACAGTCTAATGGAATAAAATTCTGAGTAATACTCACCTTATCCTCATATCCTGAGGCAAAGGAACAGCACCATAGGCAGGAGCCACGTCACCAATGCTCTGGAGTAGGTTGCTCTGTTTGCTGAAACAGAACACAGATACTCCATTAGCTCTCTCTAAGCAATTATCTCTCAACAATAATGCAATAAACCTTCAATCTCCAAATCAGAAATCCAATATGATCTGCATTTCACCCTTCAGTATACACTTATTGCTCGGGCGTCAAACTGAATGCGTTACATGGTAACCTATTTCTGGATGTAATGCGCTTTCGGCGACTGCAATGCAAACTGATGCGTTCTAGATTGTCCCTACTGACACAATAAGAAGAGCATCTACTTATGGACTTATTTCCCTTCGCTACATTCTGCGGAGATCTTATATAAACATATCAAAACAAAGTTTTTCTTTCAGGAAAAATTATGTTAAGTCTGTGCTTTTTATCTCTTTTTTCTTAATTATTTTCTTTCCTACTTTTTGCCTTCTCTTATACTTTGGAATGTTCTTAAATTAATAAGATAAAATGCGTGTTATATATTAGTTTTAAGAGACATTAACACAGGAAACTACAAAAGTTACCACTTTTAAATCACTTTCATAAATGAGATTTTAGAGTTAAATAGCTAAATGAACAAACGCTCATTAAGGTATGGTTTAAAATATTTTAAATTTATTTACAATATTTTAATTTAATTTGTTTAACAACTATGTACATATTGCTATAAATGATTTAAAATATTACAATCTTTCATGTATATTTTGTTCTAAAACTACGGAGCACAAAGACTTACATTTTTTGTTATTTGTAGGTGGGAAGGGTATTAACAAACTGAATAGTTAAATTTTTTATTACAACACGGGCAATCGTCGGTCGTGGTGGTGTAGTGGTTACCATACTTGCCTCCTAAACCCAAGATCGCGGGACGGATGGATTTTTTCGGGGCGTAAAAATCGTAAGTATGGCTTCCTTCGGAAGGGAAGTAAAGCCGTGGGTCCCGTGTCGTACATTTACGGCACGAAAAAGAACCTCAAGCCTGAAAGAGAGGCCTCTGAGCAAAATTTGTCGGCCGTTTCACGCCCTGAGTTGAATGGGACGCTGATGACCTGAGCTGTTAAAGAGCGTCCATAAATAAATCATTCAAAAAAAAAAAAAAAAACAAGGGCAATCTAATATCAGTTACTATTTTTTAAAAATAATATGCTATCCAATATTACCGTTCTATGTTTCAGATTATTTTAGTTTACATGAAAAAAAATTACAAAAATTCACCATTTGGTTCAACAGCTTCTGAGAAAATGTATATTACACGAGTAAAACGTTAAGTTTGGAGAAAGGAAAAAAATTGCATATTGTAACAATTTTGCTTTTTGTCTTTTTTTATGGTACTATTATACATAATTATTTGGTCCTCATACTCTTTTCTCCATTCTTCCTTGCTTATCTCGTTTTTGCAACCCTTTTACACACAAATATTACGATTAATTCCCATTTTACTTACAGTTATACTCTTTGTTATATTCCCAGCTTTAAGCAAGTTCTTGCTTTATTACCTCTTGTTTCTGCTGTTGACTTCTATGCAAAGCTTGTTTCAGGGATTATATTTCAAATCACGGAATTCAGAGACACTGGTTTTCTCTGTTTTAATTAGTTATAGGTTGCACAGGTCTTTATAAATGGAACAGTTATTTCCAAGCAAGGCAAGTTTAAGCAACATATAAATCACAGAACTATATAGTGGTCAAATGGGTCCAAAATAAACAAAGTTCAAGCTTCATAGAAGTAAGAGTGGTTTTATAATGCTGTCAATTAAGTTAAATGCTGTAAACTTTCAAACCTTAAATGGAAGCTTTATAGATATCACTAGAGGTACTTTCCGGGCTGTTAAGCCGTGGCCTGGTAGAGCTAGGAGTTTCATATGTTTCGTCCACAGCTACGGCGGACATCTTCAGTGGCATGGACGAAGTCTCTTTGGAGAAGGCATCACTGCGTCTGATGCCCATGGCACAATAGCCCAGAAGATATCTCTAGTGATATCTCTGACTCCGGCCGTGAAAGCTTAGGTTCCCTCGAAAGCTTTAGGGGTTTAAAATAGAAAATAATCAAATTAATAATAATAATAATAATAATAATAATAATAATGCAATTTATTATATTGAATGAAGTACTTACAAAAACACAAAGCAATGGCTTTTTTCCTTATTTATTCGTGTTAATGTCTTACATTAATCTCCTGTTAACGAACATTTCTGTTTAACTTAAATACTCAAAAGGAATACGTAAATTATTTGCATGACATATGTGATTATTTTATTCATATCTTAAAATAATATATTTTGATCACCAAAACTGTCATTAGTTTTATACAATACACGGATAAAAGTTACAGCCTATCATATAACATATACACTATCTTTCCATTTAATTTTAGCATATAGTTTAGATTAAATATAAACTACATTTTTCTATATTAAAATGTTACATTTTGAAAGCACAAAAGTACCAAATCAGAATTCCGTGATTACATTTTCCGTAAAAATAGCAATTTAATTATTATTACTTAATCAAGAAAGAAAATGGGAGTAGGTAGAGCGATAGCCAGCAGTGCGATTGTACAACTCTAGAAGCCGAAAGTGCCGCGCCGCATATCCATTCAATTTGTCAGTTGTAGCTTGAAGAGCACGCACCACATATACACCCTCTCTTTTACTATGTACTTCAAGGAATGTTTAGCAGTATTAATAAATGAGCAAATATAAGAAAATAGTGTTGCAAAGTTTTATAAAGTAATGTGTAATGCTGCGACATTAATAATCAAGGAATAGCGGAATACGTGGGTTAGGCAGTAACTATTGGCATTCGCATTCAGGAGGTTTCGAGTTCAAATCCCGTGGAGCCGGCCATCCTGACCCTGCGTTTATTCGTAGTTTCCCCATATCGCGAATAGTTTCTACTATCATTCCATCTCACAGCCACAAGTACCTGGCGAGTAGGCTAGTCTGTGTGCGGTGTGACGGTGGCTGTGTTTAGTACGGAGACGAACCTTCTGAGGGGCTCAATTCCTTGGAAGAGAGTTCCGACGGTGTTGGATACGAAGTGGGGACCCTGTCTATGTTCATGTCTCGTCGCCGCTCTTGGGTTCTGACCTCTCAGTGTTTCCTGTATAATTTGTGCTGCTCTTAATAAATGTGGTGGTTTCTCTAGATATTAATACATATCAAAGTTTTCAGTTGTCAATAGTATCAAAAGCCTTTTGATAATCTGTAAATGTTGAAGATGTAGGAATGTTGAAAGTTATTTACTACAATTTGGCTCAGAGGAAAATCACAGTCAAGAGATGAGCAATTTTTTCTACAATCATTTCCAAGTTAGTATAATGCTATTCATAATTTTAAAGATTAGGCACTCCCAAATAGCAAGTAGCTGTTTCTTAGTGCAATAACTGCTGGAGGTCTGTTGCAACGCTGACCGGCACCTAGTTCTTCCCATTTCATATTCTATACCAAAGAAACATACTCTTCTGCTAAATCTCCGAAAATATCTGCCCTGGAGTATTCTCCTCCACTTCTTTGAACTGTTTGTCAAATTGATTAACAAAAATCTGTTTTGCGTATTTGGATGCCACTTGTTGGTTACACCTATACTTTAATAATAATTAATTCTTTCCCTTTGGTGGCAAAAATATTCCAATATATGTACCAAATTTAAATTTAATCTTTCAGCTGTCAGACTGTTAGAAACTATTAACAATGCATCCTTGTGCGGAAACTTTGTAAGTTCTAGTTAAAAAGCTCAGGAATTGGGGGTATTGCTGTTGTTGTACCAAAGCTACTAGCCACCTGCCCGAACCTCTTATTTCTGTAAGATAGCGAAATATCTGCGTGTTATTTACTAAGATAGCGAGGGTATTCGTTCCCTGGCAAATGTCCGCTTTTATCATTATGATGAAGTTTACTCTTGTTCCATATCCTTCAGCGACTACAATTCCAACCGACTCCAGATTTGTTCATTTATGATGAGCTTCTTGAACCCCAGTGCTTCGGCCTCGATTATGTGCCGCTCCAGAATATCTCCTTTTTTAAATGCTGGTTGAAGCCCTCCTTGAGAGCTAACCCTGTACCACTCAGATATCTTCAATGATGGCAACCTTAAGATATAATACGATATTTACAAACAATTAACTCTTCCCACTATCCCAATCGCCCCTTACTCATGATGTACTCTCTCAATGTAGATTTTACAGAGCTCAGTTCCAGTTTGAATCACTACCCCCGTCATCTCTATATCTTCCCTTTACATCATATAACGCAAACTTATTTGTTCTTGATTAATATGACATTCAATTTTTTTCTTTCAGGAATGCTACTCAATTTCACAACCGCCATAGCATTTTCTACCTATTGTCTGGCGATCAGAAGAAGGCAAGCGAGAGGAATGTACTACGTAAACATTAACAGTGTTGTCAGATACCCATCCATGGTTAGAAGTCTAGCTGGCGTGCAAGATCTGAGTCTGCTCGCCTAACATGTGGCAACAAGCGAGATCCCACACACACTCTTCGTGTTCAGAGAAACAGTTCAAGTTTCTTCCATTCAAGCAGAAAGGAAGTAAACACATCCCAGTAACATTTTAATAGATAGCACAGCGACGAGTGAAGCAACTATTCATTAATTACAAAACGTATAACATCATGTCTTCTTAAGAACTGCTTTATTGACTGTTAAACATACAGATAACTGAAATTCTTGTAGCTTGAAAAAATAAATAAAATAATAGTCATGCTTGCTTTCTTTATTTCTGTACACCCATCACATATTACATACATGGTTTCTGTGAAATGCAGCAACGATACAAAATGTTTGTACACAAAAGCACATTATGCCGCAATAGCTTGCATTTGTTCTGTGAATTGCAGACAAAGAAAATGTAAATAGTGATGTGGAATGCGCAGTGGTGTTTTTGCATTTAAGTTCACAATTACGTTATTATGTCTAACAATGTGATTAACTGTGATAAATTAACGGCAATGTAATCAATGAAAACAATAGTATGCATCGCACTTCCCAATATATTACGGAAAATGGCATTAATCAATACCACAAATACCTGTAGCTAAATCAAAGCAGTGACAAAGAACTATTAACGCTCTTCATATAACCAAGCTGTTATCTAATGGATATAAGTTTAGGGGTCTTGGGCGCAATTCTGCCAACTGCTCTGTGTTCTTTTGCACACTTGGGAAATCATTTTAACAGGATCAAATTGTTCATATGATTAAGGTCACTAAAGACAGCAATTTACCACTTGAACAGCATCCATGATTTCCCTCGATAGCATTAAACCTTAACAGAGATGAATAAAAGGAATATTATTGCTGGTTGACAAAATAGGTAGCAAAAGAGTTAGTTCGTGAACTGATATTTAGTGCATGAATTACTTTAAACAAACAGGGTTATCTAATCATTAACTTGCTGTGTCATTTATCCAGAATTTCAGAGTGATCCCTTCTTAATCAGGCGCTCATGTTACAGGATTTAAACTGTCATTTCATTTTTTTAAGTAAATAAATAAAGGAACGTTCAGTGTTTTTTCCCCTTCCTTAAAATCTAATAATATCTATATCTCATATAATTGCATAATACAATAGCATACTCAATATCGCACAACAATAGTAACCTCTTTTATATGCAGTGGGATGTGAATTAACAGTAAACAAAGAAAGAAAAAACAAAGAGGATAAAGATTAATAGTCGAGAGAGAAAAGTATGGACACTTTGCGCATTTACCCTCACGGATCACAGAAAACAAAATAATAACAACAACACAAAAACACATTGACGCTAATATATTAACTTAAACAACTAACATAAGTAAGATGGAGAAAGAAAAACCATTCTTCAAAAGCAAAATTATTGCGGCCCTTCAATAAATCTCTGGGTGCAGATTAAATATCGCTGAGCATTTAGTAAGCCAGATCATGCCAAGTAAGAGTTACTTAACGATTGTTGTTTGAAAAGTTGATTAATTGTGAAGGGCTCAGAAATATTTACCAACAGCATCGGGTAAGTTCGAACACAATTTGAGCAAATAATCTTCAACCCCTCTCTTGAAAGAAATAGTTTACAGGCAGCCAGGTCAATAGTGGTGTGCGTTAACAGATCACCCGCGACCGAACTACGTTTGTTCCGCTGCCTCTTTTGTATCATGTAAATTTGAATAGAAGAGTAAACTGCTTGATTTCCAATGCGGAGCTTACATTAAAAGAAGCTCGTGATGGTGCTCTTTATATATTCATATAGTGCTGAGTGTTATGTACGTGTTTAATGACAACCGACATGCCTACACTGACGTCATCAATTAATAGTGCACGCACATTAGGCATGTGGGAAGCTGAAATGGATCCCAAAGAAACAGCACGGATTTCATGCAAAATAGACGACGTGTTGCGATTGATCGAGGCCTAAATTAACTGAGCAGGACATAGTAGGTATCATGATGGTGGAAGATACATGACAGTCTGCGATAAACTAGCCCTTCATGATGCCGCATTGCACAGCCGTCGTGCTGCCTAGAAGCCGCTTCTTTCTACCCACCAGCTAGAGCAACAGGTAGGTTTACCACTCCAGGAACCGTTTAACTTTCCTGGTGTCTGAGGTCAGGTATCTGGTTAGGACGCTAAAGTGTGTGAGGTTTAGGTTGGCAAAACTATCTGATCTTCCTCAATTAATTATTTTGGGCTGAATGGGGCGGTCAAAAGATAGTGTTCCTGTCATATGTTTACATTGTTTAAGTGCGATTAGCTCTCTGAAGCTGGTCAGCGATAGATTGGTGGCAAAGATGAAACGGAAAAGTGTTAGGAAAAGAAGGAAGAAGACAATAAATAGCTAGTGTGTTGGCGTTGTGGTGCAGTTTGTTTTACTATTAGAACGTTTGGGAGGTTCGGTTGGATCAGTGACGCTGAACCCCGTCAACTCATGGATATTTCCCTATAGAAGAACTCGACAAGATACGTCACGATATTCACTGATTTTTCCCCATCCCAAACGTTCCAGCAAAGGAAAATTGTGCAGTGCAGATTCTGTTTACACGTCCTGGGAAACATGAGCCTTTTCCGTTCAGCACCCAGACATTTCCTGTAGTATGGCCCTGAACATGTCAAATATCTCCAAGTATAGGTATTTGAAGACTGCTCTCAATGATAATTGCATTCGCATTTACTCTTGAAACAAAGGTTTTGAGCATCTAATTCAATATGTATCCCACCGCCTTAATCAGATGATAGATTAACGGGTTTTGAGCAGTCTATTGAGTTTTTTCTTCTTTTACTTGCTTGTTTCATTCTGTTGTCCTTCCTTCTTTATTTAATAGTAAGATCGATATTGCTACTTTATTTAATTTGCCAGTTGTGTCATTATTCTTTGTTTTAATGCCAAACAATTCCGTCTATGATTTGGGTTGGTAACTGTAAACAAGAAATACAGTTTATATTATATTCTTAATGAAATATGCTACTGAAGAAATACGTTCTTGTTATTTAATATTACAGAATTTCCAGGTCTAAAATAAGTCAATCTGCCATTACAAGTTTGTAATGTAGCCTTGATGCATTTGTGACGTATGAACTCAACACGAATAAATGTATATTCAAGTGATTTTATTGATAATGCAAAAATCAATAGACAAGCTTCATTCAGCTTGTAACTAAAAGTCCGTTTGCTGCATACTAAAATGTTATGCCAGGAATTAATATGTATAGCTGAACCTGTGTAAGAAAGCTGTAGACTTAAAAGTGTTTGATGGAAGTGGTTCCATGTGTACACACTATCTATCTCCGAATTTGCAGTGTGCCAATATTTCGCTAGGTTCTAAATCTCCGCCAAAGGCAAAGAAGTGCATGGCAAAATGGTGTGTACGTGAATGCTAGGATTATATCGTACTAATTACGCTTTGGGTCACGAATTTTAAACGTACCTATCCCTAAAACAGTGTTACTGCAAAGTGTTATCCAGGATTAATATTAAACGAAGTTGTAAACGTTCATACATTCTCTAGTATCTGTAGTAATGCAACAGTTATAGTAATATTGAAATATGAAGATCAAGTTATATTTATTTTAGCTAAGCAGCGAATAAAATTATAAAAATCAAGTGATATATCCACAAAATGTGCTTACCATTATGAATGCTCAGCCCCGAATTTTAATTTCTGCTAACACTTGCAAAAAAGCTTTATGCAGTATACTGTTTAAATTGTTTATTTAAACTCTTTGGTAACACATTGAAGAAATCTGAAGCATGAAAATCTACAAAACTAATTAAATGTATAATTGTTAAAGACACAATTTTAAAAATCAAATAACAATGCTCAAACTGGTTTCACATATTATTTCTATTTTGTTAAGTATTTTTATATCGAAATTTGCATACTGATGTTTAGGTCATTGAAGCTATAAAGACGCTTCAGTGCGAATGAGCATAAAAATAATTTCAAGAAGCAGCGATAAATGAAAGCGATTAAACGAAAACGATAAAATAATAGTGATAGACTGTTGAGTTACGGTATCCTTATACTGTGGATAGGTCACTGATTCATGAACCTAACTGTCTTAGGATATACAGTCTTTAAATACATGAATAGAAGTTACCAAGAAATGGGAATGAACAGAAAAAAGTGGTAATAGTAAAAGGAAAAGCTGTTATGAGCGTTATAAGAGCATGTTTAAGAAAAATTCCAGATATAAGAGTGAATTGGCTGGAAAAATTTTATACAGTCATAGTAGAAGCAAAAATGTTACATGGGGCAGAAATATGGAGTGTAGAGGATGCATGAAAAGGTGTTGATAACATAAATAAAAGTTTTTGAAAACATATCTTAAGTTTACCGCCATCCCCAAATGGTGTAGTACAGCTAGAATTAGGGAGACATTCCACCAAGATAAAAATTATTATATGAATTATGAAATACACACACAGAATAACCAAATTAGAAGAGAGTGATATTAATAAAGAATGTTTCAGTATCCAAGAGAAATGTAAGTGTAAAGGATCATGGTATTTCAAAGTGCAGGAAAGTTTGCAACAGATAGGTTTGGAAAACTAATGGATAAATAGAAAATATCAAAATAGAGGATTCTGGAAATAAATAAATCTAAGAATGGAAGATATTGAACAAGAAACATTTGGTAGTATGAGAAAAAAGAGTTCATTGAGACTTTATAGAGAAATAAAAATAGTATAGGACAAGGAAATATATATATATATATATATATTATATATATATATATATATATAAACACTCAGAATGCAATATAAAAAGTTCACATAAAAGTTCACACTAAAAACCGTAAAACTGAACACTAAAACCACGCGATATTCGAGCTTGGCTCTTGAACACGTGCTGAGAATGAACACGGGACCAAGAGCCAAGCTCGAAATATCGTGTGGTTTTAGTGTTCAGTTTTACGGTTTTTAGTGTGAACTTTTTAAATTGCAGTTTAAGTGTTTTTTTATGAATTTTATGCTTTTAAGAAGTTTTTATTATTCCGTTATTAGTGTATGTATATATGTGTATATGTATATATATATATATATATAATGTAATAAGACAGACCGGGAAGGGTTTGCATGGGCTAGAACTCCAGTTAAGAATTTAAAAGAATTAGAATATGATAAAGAGATAGAAAAATATCCAATGTGTGGAGAAACCAAGACAAATTTTGTTGTTTATTATATTGCAAGCAAACAAAGTTATGGGCAGAAAAGGCTTGGCAAAGAAGAAGAAGAAAAGGAAAGGAAAGAAGAGAAAAAAAAAGAAAAAAAGAAAGAATTTGGATGGGGAAATATTAATTAGAAAGATTTTAACTGTAAAAGGAGAGGACATACAAATGATAGGGAACTATTTGGGCAAAGCTAGAGAGAAATAGAAAAGAATTATTAAGAGGAAATAGAGGGAAACGTAACCTTAAAGTGTAATAAGTCAAAGTATAAACAAGGATAGAATAATACAGCAATAAATATGATGGTCACCAAAACAATAATAGCTTGGAGTTTGTGTATTGAGACCAGAATGTAAATAAGCAACGCTAGAAGGAGAAGATCTAGAGAAGATAAGTACGATTTGAATTCTTTTTATTTTATTTTTAGATTTCATTTTGTAATGGACTGATAAGGTATGTATATTTGAGTGTTGTATATTATGGATAAATTTTCAATAAATTTTCCATTTTAATTTCCAAAGAATTATATTTAGTGATATCTTTAATTTTCCTGTAATGCTTTCATTTTTACAAACTTTTCAAAATGTAAATTATTATGCAATGCATCTATTCGTTTTTCCATTGAGATAGTAGAAAGAGTCCTCCGTGTATTTAAAAAGTAACTAACGTTCCATTTAAACAATTTACGTGTAATTCGGGAGTGGCGTTGTGACCGTGCTGAATTTTGTGCTGGTTACTAACATACTGCGAAGAACGGATTGTAAGTTTCATCAAAATTAACTGAATAGTCGAATGGCTCCTGTAACACAGCTCAACGGGGTACGAAATGCAGAGATACATTAAATTTACACAATTTGAAGTGTTTTCCACTCTACCTAGATAAATATGAATAATTTACTGGGGTAAAGGCAGGGAAGAAGATTGTTCCTGTCTCTGTAAACATCATGGTTCCCGTTTTTCTCCATTATCCTTTTCCTCCTTTTGTTCCCCTTCTGCTTCACATACAGACGAATGTTTACCGAGAGAAGCTGGCAGACCGCTTTGCCTGTGCAAATACAGGCCTTATGAATGTTTGAAAAAGTATAGCCACAGAAGACTAAGGGGAGGAAAGATCTTTAAAAGTTTTGATGTATAAGCAAACTATGCTCCCAGAATCATTAACTACATCAAACTTTCTTATGAGATTTCCTACTTTGTTTCTAAAAGCTTCAAACCTTATCTGAACAAAAGAGGAAAATGCGCGCAGAAGAAATCGTGGTCACACTTTGAGACTAATACACCAACGCCAATAAAACAGGTAAAAGGCTATACAAAATATACAATTGACAGTCCGAAATTTGATCCTCGAGGGCAGTAGATGGACTTTTTATTTATTCTGCACTGTTCTACATGGCCATATTCATTCAGTATTTTATCACAAAAGTACAAGTGGAGTACTTAAAACGCTCTGGAAAAGGAATTGAACCGCGCCTTAGATATTTTAACTTTTTCATAAAAATAGAGATTCAGACCTAAGAATTGTCTTATCACCTCCAGCAGAGTCTAAGATATTTATGTATCTGTTAAATCTACCAAAGGAACTAAAACAACAGCTAAAATTATTTATCAGCTTGATGAAACATCAAACATAAAACCATAGCCAGTTTACTTGAGCACAAAACATGCTGCAATACTGCAATTTATACCAAACCAAATGTTTCTGTCAAGTTCTGTCAAGTACGGGGATTTCATAGATGTGCTTTGTAGATAGTATATATATAGCTTTCATTTCAAAATCTCCCAGTCTACATAACAGCCTATAAACATAAATTTAAAGTTATAAAAAAGTTATTATAGACATTGAAAATATTTCGCCCACAAGTTTCATTTCATGTTACGAAAGTGCGTCAAGGGTTGACCATAGTGAAATGTATAGCGGGAGATCCCGATTCGACAGTACACCACAATTAAAAGGTATTACGATGTAATCATTTATTAACAGGTGTCTTGAAATGCTGTATGCGTATCTAATCTAAATTGTATCTTCGTTCGCGACTTTCTGGAGCCATCAGCAAAGATGTCTTTTGTATTCGCGCGAGACCCTTCTATTATGGCCACGGTTAAAAAAGTCCTTGAGGAAACAAAGTAAGAGAGAAAGCCAGGAACGTTTGCCTTTTGTGCTGTGACCTCCAAAAAAGGAGAGAAATCACTCAAATAACTGCCAACGAACGAAAGCGCAGAGACAACGAAATCTGATAGCCACTCAGAGAACAGGGATTTAAGTTTCATTTCTAGAATATTCCGAAGCCGGGTTAATGCAACCAATAAGTAAACAAAATTTAGGATGCTTCTGGAAAGATCCAAAATTTGAATCCATGTAGCGTGATGCTAAGAAAACGTATAAATAGCCCAAATTTCTACGGCTAAGTTTTCACAGTTTTCACCTTTTCACAGTTATCAGCAGTTCGAGGAGCCGAGCACGCGCGAACGGTTTCAAATATATTCCAGAGCCAAGCGTCTTATTCATTCCTTGCCGGTGGCTCAGTTAGTCAGGAACCACGATCAAAGTGTTGAATAAACAGCAAGTACAGTGTATCCATGTATTTCATTTAACAACTCCCAACCAAAGTCCTTTTATCTATTGGATTAATCCAAAAACAGCTTCGAAGAAAGCCCGAGATCATCACCACATCTGTCAGCGGCCAAATATGGTGAATACGACTTCGAGCTAGCTGTGGCATCTCTGAAGAATCAAGATCCTGTCAGCGGGGAATAAATCAAACCATTTCATTAATTCACCACCATTTCAGTACAAACCAAAGACTATTAAAATATACTGATCATTCTCAAAAGTAAATAAAACCCTCCACAAAACCGTCGCAAAGAGAATGTGATCCTATACATTGAGCGATAAATAGAGAATTTAAGAGAATAGGGAAAGGATTGTGGCCTGAAGGCAGGCAGGTATTGCCAGAAGGTCCAGGAGAAAGGGAGACATACATTGTGCATGATTTACTAACCGAAGACATTAAAAACTGGATGCAGTTTGAGAAAAGCTATTTAAATATGAAAGATGTTAATGGAAACTCATTTAGATGGCAGAATGTATGTTGATTAAATTTCACATTTTGTAGAGTTTCAAGGATGTCTATGACGAAGAGTTATGGTTCATGTACTGTGGAAGAAATAAGAACTGTCTTACTGACATCTTAGCAAACCTGAAACCTCTATATGGGCCAAGCATTCCAATTTTAAATGCCAAGTATAATGACTTGTTACCTCTCTTTAACTTGAATTCTTGTGCTCTTGGAAAACAGTTCGAAGACCTAACACGTAGTGGTAAGGCGAAGAAGAAGAAGGAGGATGGAAGAGGAAGAAGTGAATTAGAAGTCTATGAAGATTATTTGGATGCCTAAAAAGTAAAGTTACATTTATATGTGAGAATTTGCAATGTATGTGTTAACATGCATTGTTTTGCAAAATTCATAAATAAAGTTAGGTGTTGCATTAATATTTTTAAAATAATAATTAATTGAAGAGTTTATTATTATAAAAAGTTTTGGGTAACTGAAGGGTAAAAGCGTTAGAGATGTAACATAACTCCTTCATGTAATAAGTGCATCTGTTGATACAGGACAGGCATCAATGGAATCTGTATCACAAAAAAGTTATACATAACACTTTCATTCAGGGAGAAGCATTGCTTTATTTAAAAATGTTTTCATTCATTTAATCTTTAAGTTCCTTATATAAAAGTAGTTATCCTTAGGTTGTATACACATAACTTTGTGCAACAAAAAGCTAGAAATGTGTTTTTATTTTAGAACTCCAGTATATTTGTGGAGATTACCGGAAGAAACCTGTTAAAACTACAATGAAATATACTCAAATATAAAAAAACAACAATTTTATGAAGAAAAATATATTACTTAAATAGAATTTATCATAGTTTATACCTATCACATAAAGTAAAAAATATAACATCCCTTTTTCAACCAAGAAATTCTTGATATAACATGAAAGAATGAATGAGATTAAATTTTGATTAGTCTATTTTAGCAACACTAGAAATTTATTTTGAAATTTATGTATTCAAATATTAAAATTGCCCCATGACATGTCTCAGTGTCTTTAAATGTGCACAGCCTATTTCAGCTAGGTGAACCTATTTAAGTTAGACAGTCCAAGATCACCATTTACGACATTTAAAGTTTCATTGTAGGGGGCTAGTCAAAAAAAAAAAAAAAAAAAAAAAATATATATATATATATATATATATATATATAATTTGCCGTTGTAAAAATTGCACATTTTACTTCTCATAGTACAGATTTTCGTCGATTTCTTTTTTCTTTCCTGTTGTTCTTTAAGCTTTCCCTTATCTGCATTATTCCCATGAGATATGCGATATGAATACTAAAGTTCCTTATTCATTTCTTGTGCATTTATAACATAAAAGCTAGGAGTATGTGTTGTGAATGTTCTGAAACATTCATATTGGGCCGACCTTAAGTTTACTAGTACAACAATCGGACTGCAGATTTAAATATCTCTCTCTAAAACATCAAGGGGGGGAAAAAAAACTTTACTTCTCTTACTCCTGTATCCTACTAGATATTAAAAATAATTTTCTTTTTGTTATTTATTTCAATATAATACATATTAATATAAAACTTTCCTTTTACTGCTTAACTGCTAAGTGAAAGTTCAATTAGTTTCCTTTTAGTTAACAAAGACAGAACTTCTCCAATTTGAGGTCATTTTCACCTACATTTGGAACTATAACAAAAATACAAATAATGCTTTCATTTACTTATAAAACTAACTTAAAATAATATCATTTAAAACTTACGTATTTGTATAAAACACAACGTTTTTGGGTGCTACAGTATAATTTAACTAAGCTCTATTTAGATTGTCTTAGAAGTTTCAGGTTGATATTGGCCGTTACTCTCCTTTCCGGCCCCCTACATTCTAGCAGTCTCAATAGGCAACTATGCAAGTTCAAGTACCTATCAGAGTTCTGGTTAACTACATTATAAAGTTCTAATTATCTAACTTGATTCTCCATCTTTAGTCCTTCCATGCCTGTGTGAAAGAACAAGTTTTAGTAGTACCACTGTGTGAAAGTTTGAAGGGTTTCGGTTTCGAAAATCCTCTGAAACCTCGTATCCTTGCAAACTCCGTCAAAATATGCTTAAAAAAAAAAGGCAGTTATGTGGTTCACTTGAGAACAAACTCGAAATGAATATTTATTCGTTTAAGGCAATGGCTGACGCTAAAGTTTCACTATTTGTTTGATCAATGTACTTCAAAAGCGTGTGATGAAATTAAATTCCTCAACCGCTACAATAGCAATCAAGCTTAAAGAAACGATACCATCACAGGGAACAAACCGATCCATCATGCGTTGTCAGGCACGATCAAGACTCGGAGAGGCTTTCATCAAGATAGAGGCAGCTAAAAATGAGAAAATGAAGAGAGTTCCTTCCTATCCCTGTCTGTTTTGTATGTGAGAGAAAGGAAGGGGCTTCCGCTCATTACCTTGCTTGCGTAAATGGTCACGTGATGTCTTTCTTTTAGCTAGTAGCGTTGCTGAGGGAAAGCAACGCAGCTACAGCCAGATTGATTCGTATTCAACGCCTCTGTACCGAAAAAGATGAAGAAGAAGAAGAAGAAGAAGAAGAAGAAGAAGAAGAAGATGAAGAAGTAGATGATAATAATAATACTTAGGCAATACAATTTGCCTTTTGTTCTATCATTATGTATTTGAAAAAGAAATCTGTAATGAAATATGTACGAAAAGTAGTGCCAAATGTAAAAAACACATAGCAACAAACTTGAGTTTGAATATGCAGCAATAGTTTAACGTTAAAGACTTACGTGACGAAACTGAATTCTTTATTGGGGAGAAAATACTGGATAGCCCCTCATATGTTTATAGTTAAAATTCAACGTGTAATAAATGTGTGATTCAAGTCAAACCTATTTTTAAACCCTCTATACCGTATACTTTTCTTTATTAACTGTTTAAGCCTTTGCAAAGCGATATGAGTGCCGATAATTTAAATGTTTTTTCTTACTTATGTATGAAATGACCATAAAGAGGTAAAAACTATTCAGTAGAGTTATGTGCTAACATAGGCTATTTCACAGTCAAAATATGCAGTCACCACCCATTTTTTTTCTTGTTACTCTGTTTATCAATTAGAAATTAATAACACAAAACTCACAAATAAAACTGACATTCAATCCAACAACAAGGTTATTACAATCCTTAAAGATTTCAATTCTATGTTTTGATTTATTGGTAGTGTGTTCAGTAACATTGTCATTAAGTTTCAAGGATTAACCAGTATTTGACTTGGATTGTTTGGCGCGAAAGAAGATACTTTCGTACTTGAGCTTTGCTCAGAGCTTGCCCTTTGTGACTACGCCCCCAATGGAGGTATTTCCATGAGGTGGGAAGAAGTGAGAGAGACATCGGGTGACTCCGGGATATGGGATACGGGATACAGGATACGGGATGAGATGAATAGTGTAGAATGATAAACACCATTACAAACCCCTACGTAACGGCACATCCCAACCCCTACATAATTGTGAATAAAAAAAACAAAACGAAGAGTAAGAAGGGAAGAAAATATAAAAGTGCAGCAAAACGAAAGCGTGCAAGTGAAAACTAATGAATTCAACTTAAGATTAAATTACCTCAAGATAGGACATAAAGAACTGGAACTTGTGCAAGCCTTCGACGCTTCTGTATGTGAGAGCTCAGCACATTCTTTTCCCCCTCTCCAGAATTGTAAAACTTGCCGATGGTAAAGCTACCTACCGCTTGTTGGTCTTCGCTTTGCGATACGTGGCGTGGCTCCTTTCGGTAAATTATATGCATGTCCAGCAGAGCGATGATGATGATGATTTTTGGTTTATTTACGACGCTCTTTAATATCACAGGTCATCAGCGTCCCATTCTATTCAGGACGTGAAAACGGCCGATAAATTTTGCTTAGAGGCTTCTTCTTTCAGGCTTCAGGTTCTTTTGCATGGAAGCCATACTTAGGATTTTTACGATTTTTAGTCCTGGCCGAGATCGAACCCGCGATCTTGGGTTTAGGCGGCAAGTATGGTTACCACTACACCACCAGGACCACAGAAGAGCGAAAGCCAGTATTGTAGATTACCAAGCTGTGTGTTTTGAACAGCAATCGCACGTTTCATTCGTTCTCTTTCCTTTTGCCTCACCCCTCCGTAGTCTAATAATAATTGCGACTACTAATCGGATGTCCTGGGCTCGATTCCCGGTCAAGTCAAGCTGTATGGGTAAGGCTTATTTCGGAGTTTTTCTTACTCTGAGAAGATGACGCCAGATAGTTTTAAGGGACCAACATCTAGCTCATTTCATTAATTCATTTCATCCGTGACTGCAGTCTTACATCTACAGTTCACGTCCACAGTACATACGTTGCAAGAGGATCACTGAAGCCAAAGCGACAATAAATAAAACAATAAAAAGTTTCAGGACTAGGCCAATATATAACACAGTACATACCGGCTTTAATTTTGTTATTCTCGTCCCCTTGTGCAGCAATGCGCAACCGCCAGTGCCTTAACCCCTTTGTAAAACTCCGTGGAAGAAGAACAAGTTGCAGGGACTAAGTCTGACGAGTAGTGCGGGTGAGAATGTCATTGCGAACGCTCTGTGAGTGGGTGCATTGTCGTGATAAAACATTCAATTCACCTCATCACATTTCAGGTCTTTTGCGTTGAAGGTGCTCCTCCAGTCGTCTCAGAATAGTAGTAGTGACCTGAATGATTTTCATTTGTCAAATTGTTCGGGTTTATGCTTTTGGACAGTCGCCCTAACCCCTCTTTGTCTTCCAGCGATGTTTTGACATTCTAGAAGCGTAAGTATAACTCAAAACACTTCACACAAGTCACTGCTTTATTAACATAAGCCTTCCGAATAATTTCAAACGTCTACTTCATACATTTGTCCAGTTTCACAAAGAATTCTCTGCTCCAGTTTGCAATCCATAATGATTTAATGATACTAAATCTGCCTTAGGTAACAAAAACTATATAGCAAGCTCCCGATGTTCCCAGAATAGCGTCGTTGCACGATGCTGCGCGCGCACTTACGTGCTTCTCTCTGTTTTTGTGCTAAAGGTATGGTTTTGAAACTTTTTGATAGCACCATGCACATCAGTTAATATAGTGAATTGCAGCACAATGAAATGATTGCGACAACGATTTCTAAAAGTTGAAAAGGGGTTTCTATTATTATTTGAGTTTTCCATAAGGTACCCTCTCAATTAACATGATGTGTCGACAATGGCAAACAAAAACTACCTATATTCAATTACATATTAGCAAAAAAAAAAAAAAAAAAAAAAAAATGCTTTTATATGCTTAAAATACAAATTACTAAATATCCTGCTTTCTAACTAGAAGAAAAAGATAGTAAATTGATTTTTCCAATTCTACTGATATTTGCATTAAATGATTCTTCAAAAAGCAATTATTTTGCTAAATGTTTATGACATAATTAATCTCTTTTACAAAGTCTTATATTCATTTATGATATTAGAATGCAATTCTAAAGGTATAAGTTAGAAAGAGTTATCTGAGCTAAGTTGAAATTATCATTCCAAAACTTTTTTTTTTCTTTTCTGTTTTTTAAGTTTCTCAAATCAACTAAGACACACAAATTAACGGATATAAATCTTTGGTTTTAAATTTTGCCGGTTAGTTAGCTAGTAAACAGTTTCATGGGATATAATCAACATTTTCATTTGTAGTAATAACAGTTTTCGTAAGTACATATATAATATAAAGAAAGCAGAAATTGTCCCATTTTATTAGTATTTAACGCCAGTTTAACTACAGGGTCGATACTGATGATATAATAAATGAAACAAATTGGGAAGGAAGCGTTCCAGACTTAAGTTTATGGAATTAAGTGGCATTTGACTGAAGAAAATCTGAAAACAATCTCTTGGGGAGGACAATAATAGCAAGCATTAACTTAAAATATTTATATATACTACATGCCAAAGAAAAAAAAAAAAAACAGCGCAAGACTCTGGGAACAACTCTGAAAGACAAAATAGTTACATAGTAATAAATCAGTTATCTCAGACAATAGACATCGCACAACTAGCCCTAGAATCAAACACAATGAGGGGGTCACGTCGTAAGAATGCAGGACAATAGGTAGACTTCAAGATCTCCATAAGGGACCCCCGGATGGGAAAAAGGACATAAGGCAGACCCAGAAAAAGATGGACAGACCTCTTCAATGAACATGCAGGTTCAGAATGGTCAAAAGAAGCAAGAGGAAGAGAACAATGGAAATCTCTCGAGAAGCAATTTGTGCAGAGAATAAATAGTGCAGTAAGAAATAGTGCAGCCAAGAACAAATCTGTCAAGAGTGTCTTCAACAGCATACGAACAACTAGCGTGGAATAGCTCACCATGTTAGAAAAAAAATTGTATTATATATTTATAATAATATTTACTATCTCAGCTGCACTAGTTAGATAATTAACTTGCTAGTAAGTTAAAGATAGCAAAACGATACTATTTCTGAAATTCAAAATGCAGTAAGCTAAACCTATCTATCTTTATGAATGGATTGCTAATCAGAAGAAATAAAGTGAGAAGAAAATAAAACAATAATTACTCACCGAAATAAAAAAATAATCAAAACGTATAAAGTGAAAACAAATTAATAAAATAAGAAAAGAAAAAAGGCATAATTTACATAATAAGGAAAAGGCACCGAAAATTCTCCTTTGGTAAGTATCAGAAGCAAAGCCGTTTGCAGGGCTGTTGTTAAAAGACACAGGCAATAGGCAGTAGGCTCTATGGCCAAGACTGTGTAAAAGTTCCGGAAAAGAACATTGGCTTAAAGAAAAACACATGTCATTTCATCTGGTGCAATAGCTCAGGCGGCAGAAAAACTACATTTGCATCTCTACTTCCCTGCCCCTTAGGGAACGAAAAATGATCCCATGTGTTGGTGAAGTAGAGTTATTGGTATCCGATATCTCATTAGCGAGGTTAGGAGTGGGCAATGAAGAGGTCGTTTATCGAATTTTCTCCAGATATCTCGTAATGCCTACCATACTGTAAGCTGTATTCCCAAACATCTGCATTAAAGACATTACCAACTTAAGCCTTCTTACACATCGCGCTTAAGCCAAAAAACGTTACATAAGCGAGATAAGTACAAATAAACATCACCTGAACATCTTCAAATGTTGTGCAGTCTATTTTTTGCAAATAAACTTTGAATGAAGAGACAAACTATTCTGTAGCCTTCACCGCTGGGATTACTGACCGGTGCTGTGTGTGCGTGGGGAAATTCAGAGTATGAAATTTTGTTTTTTCACTTACATTAAATGTTTAAGTATAAAAGTTTGAGCAGATTATATTTGTTTTTAAAATCCTCTATTAACAGAAAATATTTTGTATTTTGTGAAGGAGAGCTATATGGTGTAAGCTCAAAATCGGTAACATAATGACAATTAAAATAATTAAAAAAATAAACATTACACACTTTAAAGACAAAAATGTATAATTACAAAGAGGAAGTTCATTGATCTTTGATCCAAGATATGTTCGATGTTTGTCTGAAATCGATCATGATTTCCAGGTGTATACTGCGCAAGATTTAAATATTACCTATATTTATCAACAATAAAAATAATCTAAAATTACTTACTCTAAGAGGGAGATATCCCGTGCTGATTAAAACAAGTTTCTCGTTATTTTTGTAAAGTTTAGTTTACTATTTACTCTTAATTTACTGATCATTATGTTTATATTTTGCACAGATAACCTATAGCTGTTTGTGTGATGTATATTAATCTGTTACATTCCAGAGAGTTACTTCCTAGTTTATGTCGGTCCTGGTGGGGTAACCATACTTGCCTGCGAAACCCAAGATCGCGGGTTCGATCCCGGCCAGGACCGATGGATTTTTAGGGCGTAAAAATCCTAAGTATGACTTCCTTCGGAAGGGAAGTAAAGCCATGGGTTCCGTGTCGTACAATTACAGCACAATTAAGAACTTCAAGCCTGAAAAAAGAGGCCTCTGAAGTAAAATTTGTCGGCGTTTCGCGCCCTGAATTGAAGGGACGCTGATGATCTGAAATGCTAAAGAGCGTCCATAAATAAAACAAATAAACAAATCCTATATTACTGTCGCATTAGTTTCTTCCACTTTTGATTAATTCACCAATGATAACTGCACTGAATAATCGATTATTCTAACAAGAGAGTGCTTCCAGCTGACTGCATTTTACTTTTTATAAGCTATTCACTTATCGGATATGGTCTGCAATTCTTAGTTCTCCCATTCTTAATACAATTTTTATTAATAGAAGCAACTGGTAATGAACTTTATTTTATAACAATTAAATAGTCTCCGACTGTAGTACCTCAGAAATGTCTTGAACATTCCAGCAACATTTCCTAAATACGAAGCCTGTTCAATAAAGAACGTTTAAACCTTTTTTTTTACAGACATACTTTCTCGGGCTAAATTTTAACTTTACGGTATTTTGTTAGCTTAATGCATAATGTACACGTGGTACTAGTTTCACTGTGGTCACTTCCGGTTCCAACCTGTGGGAGGTTTCTCAAGAAGTGTTCAGTTCCGCCTACAGCAAAATGGAGGTGACACCGACGAACAAAATGCTACTCTGAAATTTGCTTTTGTCTGAACAAATCTTCAGCTGAGGCCTGTGCAATATTACAGGGGGCCTAGAGAGTGTTTGTTTTTCCTTATAGCACTACTGGAAGGTAGTTCAAAATGTTTAAAGAGGGAAGGCAATCAATTTCAAGGGGAGGTGGACCAAAATTTAAAAAAAAAAAAAAAACTTCTTTAAATATTATATACTTCAATAGCTCTCCTTTAGCTTTTCTTTATTTTGCTGCTGAGACATAAACATGTCTATAGACACTGCAAGCCACAACATTCTGTAACCCCCCCTCCCGCAATAATATCAATCAACAAACTAAAGACAATTCTTCAAAGGTGTTCGATTGAGGACATTCCGCTTCTAGCACTACAATTTTTTCAAATGAATAAAATAGTTTATCCTAAATTCATTCTATTCATTTGAAAAGTGAAAGTATTGTAAGTAGCGTTAGAAAAATTAACAAATAGGGCCAGCAGAAAACTTAAGTGTTCCACAGAAAATTGCTTAAAGGATTCTGAGATAATTAAATCCTATACATGCAATGGCTGCAAGCGCTGAGGACCAACGAATAAGAATTGCCGATTTCGCTCCTATTAGAATATGCAGAATTTAATTGAAGTCTTTCACGTGAATTCTTTTTATAATAATGAAATGGCAATTTATATTGCCAGAAATATGACAGGTGCGCTGTGGGTGTCTTGATTGCTTTTATCTATTAAAACATTCATGGACTTCTATGCACTAAAAAGAGCATTTTAGCACACTAAAGCTATGGTTCCTACTGCGGATGTAACACATCGTTTACCAATATTATCTCCGTTTTTATAGATAATATCAAAATCATCTCAATGAAACCTGGCACAATGCTATGAACGACTGAATTGACCACTTCATAGGATTTATTCTAACGTGCTGAGTAATTCATATGTCGCCATTGAACTATGAATGTTTGTTTCAATTTGTATTACTATTACAACATTTTTGTCCCACTAAATCTCAACGAGTGTGCTTGTAATAGGCAACGTTACGACAAAGCCCGTATACGAATACTCCCCCCCCCCCAAATAAATTGCATATCCAAGCAGGCACATTCGCACAATTGACGATATAATTCTGAGCTGTCAAAAAGGTTGCCCGCGGGCTGCAAGCGGCCCCTGCTCCATTAGCAACAGTCTGGTCAAAAGAATAGTAGACTAATAAAAAAGTCTGCACCGTCCTCTAAAATTACGAATAAACTGATTTATTACTATCTAAGCGTTTCTATAGTATACTTCTACGATAGTGATGTTACAATATTCCACATTCACAGTTTTCCGTTTCTGCAGTATAAATAACTTATGCGTGTGGCGATACAGCAGTACAACAGTTTCACTCAACAAACACCTGCTATAAGGTTCAGATTAATATGCCATTCCTCATTATAATTAACCATTATGGACATGGAGATCCTTCCCTTTAAAATAGAAAGAAAGAAGTGTTAGAATTCTTCAGACTTCTTTCCAACGAACGTTTTTCTAATATGTGCAACCTTGGGCGGAAAATTGCATTAATATTTGGAAGCACTTACTTATGTAAAAGTACATTGTCGTTAAGAATCGGCAGAGAAGCTCCTCACAAACTGTTCTCTTCTAAATATATTCCGTCTTGCAACAAATAACAGGAATCGATGTAGATATTCCGGCTTTTGTGAGTGCTGTCAGTCTTTATGTGTCACATTAAATGTCTACTCCTTCAGGTACATTGCTAATATTTTAAGTACAACTGAACACGAATAATTAGTTTAGGATGAGGCCCGCCATCTTATAGTAAATACTTTTATGACCCTCGGGTTAACAGTAATTAGACACCACTGATATGCCTTTCCTTCAGTTTAGCTACAATGCTGAACAAAGGCATGAACTATGTAAAATGACTTACTTAAATAGTGGCTGCAATGTGTCAAATTCTGTAGGACGCCTCAAGTCATCCTAATCTCGTTTTAAGTTACAACTATTACAGTGAGATTTTTATATAAAATGTGGTGTTAGGTTTTCGGGATGATCGAACTCAATCACTTGATATAGGAAGTTAACGGGGAATAAATTATTATACGCATGTCCAATCACATAAAAGATCTAAGCTGAAATGATAGTGAATTTTGCTCGCACTATGCAATGTCGTGTCATTAAACCGAAATGAAAAACAAATATTCGCAACCAGCACTCATATGTAACGATGAAGCAAATGACGTTTGTTTGCGCTTTGTTAGGTAGTGAACATTGTTAATTTTCACACAAAAATATCGAAATAAAAACAAAGCATTTGCGATCAAGCGTCATCCAACATTTCAAATTATTGCAGTTTCACTTTACCCTTTCGTGCGTTTTTAAAGCTATTAATGGCAATAACCCGCTTGACACAAACCAGCGATAATGACGTTAACTTTTTCATGAAGAGGTCAACTGTCAGAGAGTCGTCCTAAATCATCCGTAGATGTGCATTGTACGCTCAAATGGTATACTCATAAAAATATTTTTTCCCGAAGCACTTTAGGTGAAAATTATCATTCTGCAACTACCAGAGCTTCTGCCAACTATTATAATATGTAAATAAAATAGTATATTGATGAACTAAATATCAAATTAACTTAAGAAAGTAACATGTTCACGACCTGAGGCAATAAATGCCTGTACCAATTCTCTTTAAATTATTAAGGAATAAGAGTTCAAAAATAAATATGACCAATGGCAAAGCGTGACCTTTTGTACAGAGCGTTCCTTATATTGCCGGTCCACAGATCGCGTGCTCCGCGCTCTCTCTATTACACTGGGGGTTTTCCGTTCTACAACTGCCACGTTACTTACTCAAGAGTGATAGTAACATGCACTATAATCACAACTAACCTTGTTATAAGTGATGTTGAAAGTGATGTGCATTTGCATTCAGACATTTCTGGCATCTTCGGACGGAATTTCCATTCACACGCATGTTCTTCTTGAGTAATGTTCATAATTTCTGCTCTTATATTGTCCTTAAGTTCGTCTATTGTGTGGGGATTGTTCCTATTTAAATGAAACCATGCCTCATTTGAGAAAAGTATTAAATGTGGTTCAACAGTACCGGCGACGTTATTTTGTAAAATCCCGTTACAGAAATTTACTCGTTTTTCGTCGTCACGAGGTTGTAATTCATGAATTATAATCACTTTGTAGGGTTTTAATTTTTAACGTTTAGCTGCTCTATGAACAAAGATTTTTGAAACACCCACTTGCTATGCAACATGTCTTAGAGACTTCTTTGAAGAGAGTTCGAATGATGTACCAATATTGTAAATTTTTTCCTCCGTTAGAACATTTCTTTTGCGCTTCTTAGGTTTAGCGTTTAGCGATCTCGTTGTCCTAAACTTATTAACCAGACATCTAACAGTTTCTCTACCTGCAACTATAATACTAGGTAACTTCTGAAATTGTCTGTACACCTGTACGCACGATTCGGTTTTTACGTATGTATCGTATATACAAATTATTTGATCCATCTTGAATTTTTCGGTAGGCATTTCAGTGGACTAATAAGAATAATTTAATGTAATTCATACACAATATAGATGTTTTAAATAACCTTTCACTTTTGCGGTGACATTTCGAACAGAAGGCAGCAACTGACACAATATAACACAGTTGACAAACGTAACCTTCAACGGGTCATTCACCGCTAGCGCGCAACTGGAATAACAGCAAGCGAACTAGCATATACGCGTTCTATGGCTTGGCTAGAAAATGGAATGCATGGTATAAGGGAGCTGAAACTTGGGCTATAGAAATTAAAGAAAAATCTAATTTATGCTAAATATACCATGAAAATGGCTCGAAAACATACCATAACATTTTTCATGTTCACAATTAAGTACTGTGACTATCAATAATGTAAGTGATAATTAAATTGCATGAAATAAAAAGAAAAATAAGTTAATGTTCCATTACTGATCATACCAGCTTAATCCTCCAGTTCGTTTTCTGTGCAGTACTTTTTTAATTTTTTTGAATGGTGTTTAACGCCCGTTTTTACTACTGAAGCACCACAGGCGGACACTGGTGATACACGAGATGAGATAATAAATTAGGAAAGGCTTTTTTTAAGGAAGGGAACGTTTCAGGCCTAAGTTTAGAGTACCTCTCCGACACTTGCCATTTATGAGGACTAAGGAAAACATGGAAAAAAACATCAGTCAGGGAGGATGGTCCTGGCGGAATTCGAACCCCAGATCTCCCGCTCAAGAGTCCGCGCCTTAACGACCGACCTTGTCCACCCGTGGCGGTGTTTGCAGTACATTTATCACTCTTGAATTAATGCTTGACTGAACTTTTTACCACCACTCAGTAGTAAAAACGGATGTTAAACATACAATAATCCTTGTAAGATACTGAGCTATTCTACCACAGTTGACCATTACGTAGTAAAAATGGAGGGAAAAAAAAAGTAAAAATTAGAACTGATCGACCTATCATACGGACGCAGTCCTTTCTAAGTTAAAATATGATTATAGGAGTTTAAGAATGAGTTTTAAAAACAAGTAATCCTATTAATTTGTATTTACTATTAAATTAAAACAATTACATGATGCCATATCACAATAATACAACTAAAATGGCGAAATAATATATATTTAATTGATATAGTTCACATTCTGCTCCAGGCTCTACCATATTCCAGAAGAGGGTAGACTTGAGCTGCGACAGCCTACACAGAAACGATAATTCCATAGAAAACCTCTCCTTGATAGTGACATATAAAATCACTTCTCCACTTGCTCAAGACAGCTGAGCCTTCGAGGTATTTATTATTGGTTTTGGCTACGAACGTCACAGACAGTTCAAATAAGGAGGCATTTTATTTCATCAATACAAGCCAGAACGCTGATTTTGGATAGGCACAGCCTTACAGCGTCAATGGACACTTTGCCCCTGGATCTGATTTAGGCTACCAAATTGAAATATCTTAGTGGCTACGGGTTCTAAGTCATTAACATTACAAGTATAACAGTACTTAGTTTCTTCCTTGCGCTCGAATGGGTGTTGTGCTACATGGTAAGTGTATATACCAAGTAAATATATTAAATTAATAAAATAAAAGACAAAAAGAAATAATGTTAGCAGAAACAAGACGAGTTAGATGCCTGGTCTTATATGACGCAATAGTAAATCATAAACTATTTCAAAAAGTATTTATTGACAGATATATAGTTAATTTCGCTGTTTACATTCAAACCAGTCGACGAACGATAGTAGGTACTTTCCATTCCAGCTTAATTTACAGATGGTGAATTCAGTAACCAACTGCCTACAGTCCTGCAGAAAGATCAGTTCATTAAAGCAAGCAATTGATTACGGTTTCATTTGGCGCGTTAAACAGCCGACAGAAAGTTACATTTCTAACGTATTATAATTGTTATATAGTATAAATACTGTTTGTTGCTAATGACTACGTATGCAAATAGTTCCGCATTACTACTCGAGTTATACACTTTATAACATTGTGACGCGATTATATCATGCTTTAGACCCTCGCTCGCCTCGTTACTTGCCAATTAGTCTTTTGTGAACAACTAAACTATCACTGAACGTTAGCGGTAAAGTTAGCTGAAAAACGTTTATATTTTAATGCTTAGATTATTGTGTGTGTGCGCGCGCAAGAGTATAGCGAACAGCACCGTGTTAAGACAGTAAGTATCGAAGGGAGTTATGCTTTTTAGCACCGCACTCACAAGCAGAAACGCAAGTTAGTTTTGGTCGGTGATTTTAGTTTGGTGAATAGGATTCCATCAGCTTTCGAGGTGATCAGTGGCGTGGAAAATTAAAGCAAATATGTGTTCAACTGTGCAAACTCTGTATGCTCTGATGTACATGTTCACATCATTCTGTTGTGCTTAAGCATTGTGTCTCTATGCATCGAAAAGGAAAACTGGATCTACCGTGCTGGTTTCTCCCCTAAATATTAGCCTCAAATTCTTTCTTTTCAGCATTGTTGTGATTGCTTCAAATTTTAAAAAATTCCTCTCGGTTTTAAAATGCTACATCTCTTTGGTGATTCCTTCAAAATATATACAGTAACAAAGATTTCTTTACCTGATTGGAGTATGTTGTGCCCCACTTCGCTTTAACTAAAAGATATCAAAAGCAATTAAAACGGCTGGCAGGCAAAATAAATTGACTTTCTTGTTTCTCATTATAATAGGAACATATGAGAGGCATATTCCTTAAAATAAAATTAATTCACAATTTTACAGACGTTTTCGTACAAGGAATGTTAATGACATACACCACAATGATTTCAGAGATTATAGAGGTGTCTTAGCAAAGCAATTTTAGATAGAACAATTATGGCCCATGAAGAAATATAATAAAGCTATACGGTGATAAAGAATTTCAAATTAGATGCAAATAAAAGACAGTGTTAAAACAAAAATGGGATAAACATTGGACTTAAAATTTCTTGAAACCTTCTTCGAGAGCAAGGAATTCCTAATGTTCAATAGTTCATTATGTGTTTTCAACAGTTACCTAATAATATAGAATATTTTATAGCCGCTGTCAAATATGGCGCATGAAATATGAAGATTTTCTCTTATGTAGGAACTGGAACAATGTTGCATATATTTTTTTAAATATCACCGTTTTCATTCTGGGGTTCGTTTGCTGTTACCTTTACGGAATAAAACAACCTAATAACAGTTCACAAAGTATTTACAGTTTTTCCTGCAATACTTTTGAAAAATGCTTAAACATAAAACACGATTAAGGGGTATATGAAAGTCCTATCCTAGTATGGTTAATTTATCAACTCCAGTTCCCATTTTCTCACGGACTATTAACGATAATGAAATGAAATTTGTACAGATTATAGATGCACATAATTGATATTTGCTGATCCATTTTCTCTCCTATACCATGGTTCTGAAGAAAATTATAAATTATTTTCAATTTTTTTTTCAAAACATTTTTTTTTATGTTGCCACATTTTGTACTACCTCTACCATAATAGATCCACATCATCACAATAATATCACGATTAGGTGATAAAGGTTTCATAGTGATAGCTATATAGATTTTATTTTTTTAATAGTGTTTAACGCCCGATTTAACTACTGAGGCACACGCGGTGGATGATATTGGAGATAATATGATAAATTGCGAAAGGTTTTTTTAAAGGAAGGAAGTGTTCCAGGCATAAATTTAGAGTATTTCTCATTTATGAGGACTGAGAAAAATCTGGAAAAAACCTCAGTCCTCGCGGAAAAAGAACCCCAGATCTTCCGCTCATGATTCCGAGCCTTAACGACCTCGGCCACCCCTGGCGGTATATAGATTCTAAAAAAATGGGAAATTTATGTAAAAAAAATTTTCAATAATTGCAACCAAAAACGTTTTTACCGAAAAAAACTAACTTTTTGAGGAAAACCAAGCTAAAACCCTTTAAAACAGTAATTAAAAAAAATCACTTCATGAAATCAAACGCTGCCAATTTAAGAAATGCATTTTTCATATCATTCAAGATAAACCTTTTTGAGAAAATACTTTCTGAAATATAAACTTTTAACTGAATAAGTGCTCGCGAAATTAAAAAAAATAATAATAATTCTGCAATGACATAATTAAAACTGTATTAAAATATTTATAACCAAGAATATATATGAAAATCATATCAAAATAAATAGAAAATTCCAAATATTAAAATGGTAGAAAAATGATTTTTTACTTCCCCTTCCCTTTAATGGTTTCCGTAAATTACTTCCAAATTGTAACTGAATAGTAATATCTATGTATATACACTGGGTATTTCAATTCATTATTTATGTTTCTACAAATTATAGTTCTTACATCGAAACAGTTATGTATTTTGTTTGTTACTGCAAGGAGGTTTAGGTTTTACGCAGGCATTAAACAGGACAGACAACCGTTTTAGTTGTAGCTACAGCAATATGGAGTTGCTAGAGTTTTATTGGATCATTCAGCAGTTTTTTCTTTTTCATACCAGTTATATGAATTTTTTCGTTTTAATTTAATTTATTATTACACTAGATATTCAAGCATAAGTGCTCAAACTTCTTCAAAGAAAACTGGATCATTTATAAGTTATTTGGAAGAGTTATAGATTATTGAATAGTTGTGAAATGCTATACTTTAGGATTCATACGCATACTATTTTACTGCATTCAATAGCCATCGTACTAAATGAGTAGGTACAGAAGTTTTACTCCAGCCTTGTAGAGACTTTTAAAATGAATACTGTTTTTTTGAACTTAATGTTACCGAAATAATTATATCAGAGCTTTTCCGTAAATATTCCCTACGTCTACAGCTGTTACATCCTGTATAAGAAGTTGACTTGTAGAAATTTTTTGCTCCCCAAGAAAGAAATCAGCATTATTTCCTCAAGGTTACTTGTCATTTTACTGCCTAAGAAGATAGCGCTTGCTTCACATTTCTTGTTTCCTCAAGAGGAAGAACGAAAAAAAGAAAATATGTGTTGAGTGGAAGAAAAGAAAAATGAAAAGGTAGAGATTTCCAGATTTTATCTCGTGAGAGAGAGGAGGAAGCAAAGAGGAAAATAAGAGTAGACGCAAAAAAAGCGAAGGGAGAGGCAGCAAGAAAAAGCTTCATTACAATTGTGTGTCGGCTGTCCGTGCGTGCCGAGGAAACAAATGGCGAATAGTCGGTCCCATTGGCAACATAAAAAAGAAAGGAAAAAGAGCATAAAAAGAATATGGAAGCTAAAGAACCGACCACAACGAGGCGTAAGACTGTGAAACCAAATCAACAGGATTATGCGTTACATAGAGGAAGGACTTAAGGGAAGATGTTTTGCTCCTTGATATTTCAATTCCCTTGAAGAGCGACGAATTGTCTGGGGAGATTTCCAGCTTCCCATACTTTAAACTAATGAGAACTGTTTTTGCACAACAGACATTTTCTAAGCCGGTTCTAGGAAAAGCGTAGGGAAGATACGTAAATGTCTTCCACTATTTTGGCAACGCTAGCAGTAGTGCAGTGGAAGTATACAGCTCACACTTGACTCGCTGCACATTCCTATCATTAAAAAATACAGCGCCATTTGAAAACTGTGAACGTACTAGGGTTATCTTTAAACGACTACTAAGTAGCGCTATTGAGATATGTTATTACTATCTTCTAAACAATTGACATTTGTTATTGTGCAAAAACAATTGCAGTTTCGAAAATGACCGAGTAATTTGTTTACAGTGAGCGTTTAAATTTTAAGAAAAAATGAAACTTTATCCTGAGGGATTTCATTTGATGATTTTTTATGATTTTAGTAAACGCCTAACTCAATAGTAATGCATAAAATCGCTTCATTAACTTTTTGGTAATTTCGTTTGCAGAATTTCGTCTTAATCACGCGTCCATCAGCGATGAATTTCATTAAGGTTCACCAAAACCGTCTGTCACTCCAAAAAACATCGAAGCTGTATGCAGCATGATTGAAGAACATCGGCATGTGACTTACTTTGAGACAGAGGTATCCTTAAGCACACCGAAGACTGGAGTACATTCGATTTTGCATGGAAATTTAGCTGTCAAAAACATCTGTTCTCGATAAAAATAAATAAAAATAAAACGCCCGTTTTAATTGCTGTAATGAAATTCTCAAAAAATACAATCTAGGAACTGCCCAATCTGTGTACAGCATCGTAAAGGTGACAAACTTGAATATTTTCGTATAAACCGGAAACAAAGCAACACTTCACTCTTTGGGTGTTCCAAGATGAACCGAATCCCTCAAAAGTTGTTCGTTCACGAAAAACTTCCAAGAAAATGATCGTTTGTTTCTTCGGGTGTACTGGACACGTCGCAACCATTTCTTTAGAGGATTGAAGAACAGTTAATACTGAATGATATACAACAATTTGTTTGCCAAAAGTCATCGACAAAATCAGAATAAACAAGTGAAAATGTCACATCATTCATCATCATTACAATGCCAGCTCTTACACAGCACTCAAACAATTGGTAATTTGAAGGAGAAAAATATCGATTTAATGTCTCTTTGCCTATATTCACCTGATTTATCAGTTAACGACCTCTTTTTTTCCCCGAATGTCAAAAAAAAAAAAAAAAAAAAAAAAGGCGTGGACTACGATTTTCATCACCTCAAGAAGCTGTTGAAGAATTAAAAAGCCATGTTTTTCAGATAACAGCTTTAGAGTGGAAAAAAAAGTTTCGTGAATTATTTGAACGCATGCAAAAGTGTATAAATCTTAAATGCGATTATTTTGAAAAGCAATAAAACAGTTTGTTTCTTTCCTAGTTTTTGAAACAACTTAAAAGCTATCCCTCTATACACTTTGCAGCGATATAGAAGTTGTGGCGCCAAACAATATTTTGATTCACACAATGCAATGCTGGTTTCGAATTCACAGTTTTCATTTTCTAAAGCTGTTCGGCAGTTACTAAACGCTCGCAAATACGATTTATAGAGACTGAACTACAAATGAGCTAGGCGTTACATCCTATATTGTAATGTAAATGCCTCTTGTTGTTATTTTGAGCCTGCTATTATTTACAGCCTTGTACCTTTGTACATAGGAAACGTTCCAGGCCTAAGTTTAGGGTACCTTCCCGGCTTTTGCTATTTATGAGAACTGCGGAAAACCTGGAAGAAATCTCAGTCAGAGAGGGTGTTCCTGGTGGGATTCGAACCCCAGACCTCCCGTTCAAGAGTCCCTGCCTTAACGACTTCAGCTACCCACCACAGTTCGCTAACATTCTGACATCTAATTATGTTATACCTGTGTAAAGAGGGAAATTAAATGTTTTATTAGCTTATGAAACCTTTGTGTGCACCCTGTATTATAAGGAGCGTTATATTAAAATATGAGGGAACTCTTATTTATTCATTATAAAGTTCACAATTCATTGCTATAACTATCATTATTGAATTGTCGGTCATGGTGGTATAGTGGTTACCATACCTTGCCTCCTAAACCCAAGATCGCTGGTTCGAACCCGGCCAGGACCGATGGGTTTTTTCGGGGCGTAAATCCTAAGGTTGGGGCTTCCTTCGGAAGGGAAGTAAAGTCGTGGGTCCCGTGTCGTATATTTACGGCACGAAAAAGAACCTCAAGTCTGAAAGAGAGGCCTCTAAGCAAAATTTGTCGGCCGTTTCACGCCCTGAGTTGAATGGGACGCTGATGACCTGAGATGTTAAAGAGCGTCCATAAATAAATCAATTATTCATTATTGAAGTTTAAGTATTTATCCCAATATCTTAAAAACTAAATACTGCGACCTTTTTTCCTGTGGTTTCTAACATTTAAAAGGCATACAACTGCATAACATTTCTCATATATAAGTGTGCTAAATAGTATTGATAAAAAAAAAAAAAAAAACTTTTTAGGAGCTGTCAGGAATTCTAAATTTTGAAAATTTCTTCCTTTTTTGTTAAAAGCACAAATATAATTTTTCATTGTCACAATTATATGAGAGGTAAATATAAACATTGTTGGAATCATGGAAATAAAGTTAAAAATTCATAATATTTTCTGTAACCAAATTCGCAAAATGTAATTTAGAAGTGTATAGAGCGATTAATGTGTTAATGGAAATGATGATGATGATGATTATTATTATTATTATTATTATTATTATTATTATTATTATTATTATTATTATTATTATTATTATTTAAAATGTATGAGTAACGAACAGTTTAAATTTTTTAACCAAATATGCCATGTCTGCTAATATGAAGCAGTGTGACCATTGTTTATTACTTTTCATTTATTTTCTTTTATTTGAAAATGCTAATGCCTCCTTTTCGAACTCCAAAGGTACTAAAGCACTCTGCGTTAACAAATAAAATATATAATAGTTCATTTCGAATGTTACTAATATTCGGATTGCACAATGAATATTCTGCACACTAAGGCCACAATTTAACACAAATGAATTAATATCGAAGCAAAAATCTCCTTTAGTATCGACCCTTTTAGAAAATTAGCAGCTTTTGGTTGGTAGCCTTGAAGTGGTGATTACATTCCAGCTTTTGAGCTCCAACTTTACTGAATATATACACACTCATATCTACTTATTTAAGAAATAGTAGTTAAGTTTCTTTGTAGATCTATTACATTGTATTATTATTAGCTTTTATATTTAGTATTGTAATACAAGTATATTATACGCGATTGTTGTTTTGTTTATCTGTAGATTCTAATATGGATATTTGTAATAAGCCAAACAAACTTTAACTTTCTCGTGTGTTTCATTCTGGACTCAGGTGCTGTGAGGTATGGTAGCATTATAAACATATTATGTTAGTTAATAATATTCCCGATGGTGACTGGTTTTGTAAAGTATGAAGCTGAAGCTGAAATAAATTTGAAATGTATTCGTATTATTGATCTTTTGCAGGACGGTGTGAAGAATATGAGGCGAAATTGATTGAAACCCCAAAAGTAAATATTTCCGATTCTAGGGTCTGTTAGCTTCTCAAAAGCAGCAAGAAGTGGAGAACAGATAAATCAGGAAACTCTTGCTGCAGATACAGAAAGACGCACAGGGTTTCGAAACAAATAATAGATTATTTGTTTTAGTTGGCATCAGAGATACAGAATGCAAAGACCCATCTTGTAGCCCCAATATTAACAAGAAAAGGATTTTGTAGCAGCCGTGCAAGACGCATGGAATCAGTTTTACAGCTTGCCGTAGGATACCAGTTTAAAGTATAGTGTATTTGTAAACCGAGTGCTGGTTTTGCACATGCAGTTCGAGATATTAAGGGGTTATCAGAAGGCTTCTCAAAGGAAGACAGAGGAGGCGTTGACGCAAATTTCACAATTGAGGAAGATTACAGAACATCTCCAAGAACAGCAATTATACAAATGTAATCTTTGTTGAATTATTTTGCAAGTATGGCAAATCCTGCCTTCGAGCGAAGGTCTGAGAAGTGAATGATTGCCCTGTCTTGTGTTATGCTAATATCAATGAATAATTTAAGAAAGGAACATTTCACTAAGTTTGGGCTTTACCTCAACTCCAGAGCCAAGAGGTTCTTGCGAACCTTATTACCGAGAATTTTAAATGTAGTTATAAGTCAAATTGTGGCAGGCCTATTCCTGTCATTGTTGGCGTTTCCTTTCGTTTTTAGGATAAAATAATAAGACTGTTAGTGACAGATAATACCTCTCTATATATGTAATGGTTTAAATTCATCAAAAATAAACAAGGTATGCTTTGTTTTATTTCACCAAAACATTAAGAGCACTTAAAAATAAAACGAAGAATTAATATAGCAATGCGATATAAACTCACTCTGACAAACAAGACATTAAAGTCATTATTCTAATGGAACATCACTGTACAGAAATAGACTTGAGGCAATTAAAAGTTTATAATTATTCACTATGTTCTGAGTCAGGGATTCTCAACCACCATTGATGTTACGTGAGCTACTGCTGAGTGGTACGTAAAATGTTTGGCAAATTAGATAAATTAACAAATATTTACAAGCAAAAACATTTGACAGTTACTATAACTAAATAGAAACAATAGATTATGTACAAAAATAATACAATAGTTCAATTTTAATCCTACGACAATGACAGAGCGCAATTCGAATATATTTGGTGAGACAGTAATGGGATACAGTTTGTCATTTGTTTAACTACGAGAGGATTTGCTGTTAAGAAAGCATGTTGTTGAATGCGAGATTTTATTAGTTAGATCATCACATTTATTTGTAGTTTTTGTCAAAATCAGAAGAAGTAAACCAGAACATGAATAAGTGGTTCATTAAAGAACTGTACTCGAAAAGCTCAAAGAGAGAGAAGAATGTAAGCGGGGTAAATAATTCAACTTTTACCAGAAGTCACTACTTCCAATGCTAAGCATTGAACAGAAACTATCGTTGTACGAGAATTCAAAATGCCCCGTACACAAGTAATACGTAAGTACAATATAAGCTATTTATCATATGCCTTCACATATATTGGAAACCATCTCAATACCGCAGTATGTGATTTGTTATGAAACACTTTCAAGTCATTCGATGAAACCTTCCCGTTTGAAACATCATTTTTGACACTAAGCACGGCACCGCCACGGATGGCCGAGGTCGTTAAGTCTCGGACTCGTGAGCGGGAGCTCTCGGTTCGAATACTGCCAGGACCGTCCTTCCTGACTGAGGTTTTTTCCAGGTTTTCCTCAGTCCTCATAAATGGCAAATGCCGGGGAGGTACCCTGAACCTAGGCCTGGAACGATTCCTTCCATAAATTCCCAATATATCATTTATCATTTCATCTCATGTATCATCAGTGTCCACCGCCTGTGGTGCCTCAGTAGTAAAATCGGGCGTTAAACACCATTCATTCATTCATTCATTCATTCATTCATTCACTAAGCACGGCAATTTTAAACACAAACCGCTGGAATATTTTCAGAGAAATCCATCAGATGTTTCCTCAAAGAATAAACAAATAACCTAATTTGCAGGCTCTAACATGAAAGTTCTGGAGGCATCAGTTTAAAAGTAGCTAAGGAGAGAAAATCTCAAACGATCGGAGAGTCATTAATATTACCAGCAGCTATAGTATATATATTTACAATAATGTTGGAGGACAAAGCAGAAAAAAAACTTTAAATAATTCCATTATCCAATGACACCATATCCCGAAGAGGTTTAGATTTGTCTGCAAATGTTAAGCAGCAATTAATATCTATATAAGAATTCGCCTAGTCAATATTTTCCCATGCAGTTGGGTGAAACTACTGACATGAACAAGGCCCATCTTCTTACTTACGTAATATCTATAGATAGAGAAACAGTGAAGGAAGAATTTTTGTTTTGTGAATCAATGCCTGCTCGAACAACCTCAAATGGAATATTTTCAAAATTATATCAGTTATGAAAGTTAATAGTACAGAATGGAATAAATATGTTGGTGTTTGTTGTGATGGAGCACATGCTATGACTGGGAAACACAGTGGCATTGTTGCAAATATTAAAGAAGTGGCCCAAGCAAAAGTTGTACATTATAGCGTTCATCGCGAGGCTTTAGCCAAAAGAACGGTGTCTGTTGCTCTAAAAACAATTATAATAAAACTGCGAAAATTATCAAACATTTGTATCACAAAATCACGCATCTGGCTGGTAAATTTGCTTACCGGTACATCTATCCTGCGTTGAATGTGATGGAAAAGGTTGAGAATTCCTCTTCTAGGTTTTGCAGACATTCCATTAACTGTAGAGGTATGAGTATTTACATTAAGATCAACCTCAATTTTAGTAACATCGACATCATTTCCTTCTGTAGAGGGCGAGACTTTGAAAGCTGCTTACGGAAGTAGAAGCTGCTAGTAGTACATTCGTATAGTTTTAACTATTTACAGGATTCCATCAGGAAGTTTTAATTTTTCCATAAATCAGTTTCAATTCCAAACAGAGAAATAATATAAATATCTTAGTTAGTGGGGATTTCAATGTCAACATCTCAACTGATAATGAAATGAAGCGAAGTCTAGCATCCTTATTAGGGAGTTGTAATTTAGATTATATAGTACATTTCAACCAGAATACAAAACAACGGCAACAACTGTAAATAGCATATTTAAAGAAAAAAATAAGCATTTAAAATATGTCGTATTTGCAGTATTGAATGGATTATCAGATCATGATGCACAGATACTGGTGTTAAATAGCAATAAAGCAAATGCAACTGGAAAACAGCACTGTGGTCATATGATTAGAGTAATAAACGATGCTTCAGTTGTGAATTTGAAAAATTATCTTGGTTTTGAAAATTGCGTGAGTGTCTATTCTTATGATAAAGTAGAATATAAATTAAATGATTTTCTAAATATTGTGCTGCGGCATTTTGAGGCAAATTTCCTTAAAAAAAAAAAACCCCAAATAGTACCGCCGTACTTTAGTAGTTCAATAGTTAACATTTTTTTAAATAAGTACATACCATATAAAAATTTATCCAATTAAAATATTAAGTAGTCAAATTCTAAGTGTGCATTTAGAAGCCTCTACTAGAGAAACTTTTATTTGTAATTGGGTCATTTTCATTTATAAAAATTTGATCCATTTTAATATAACACTGTTTGTTGTAAAGGAACTTACATGGCTTATAGATAAGGTAAGTGGGTACCTGTTATCTTAATTCATCATAGCCACCATTAATTAAAAAAATCGTGTCTGAAGTTAGAATGTTGTGGTAACCATACGTACCTCGTAGACCCAAAGTCGCGGGTTCAAACCCAGCCAGGATCGCTGGCTTTTTTAACATAAAAATGTTAAGCATGGCTTCCTTCGAAAGGGAAGTAGAGATGTTGATCCCATGTAGTAGATTTACGGCTCGTAAAAGAACCTCAAGTCTGAAAGAAGCGATCTCTGGGCAAAATTTATTGGCCGTTTTACGCCCTGAATTGAATAGGAGGCTAATGACCAAACATGTTAAAAAAAGCTGTCCCAAATAATAATAATAATAATAATAATAATAACAACAATAATAACAATATTATTATTATTTTGCACACTCCTGATTGATAAATTCTCAAGCAAAAGGAGAAGAAAAAAAGTCTAAGAGTATAAAATTCAGTGAACATGATGGCATATTCTACATGAATCTCTGCCTAACCATTGGTAGGCGAATCGTCGTTTAAGCTTTTATCTCATACGACAGAACTAACGCAAAATGAAGGGGTGCTCCATCTTGTAGTAAGACAACTGTATCCACAATACCATCCGAAATATCCAAGTAAACTTCTGTTGCACCTCTGCATATGCCAAACCGCACAATCGAGCACTGGCAATAGCCACAAGTTTCTCCATTAAAACCATTTTGTAGTGATTTTTGCGGAAAAAAACAATAAATAATAATAATAACAATAATAATAATAATAAATACGTATGTGTTTTCAAGACTTTATGAGACAACATTTGGAATGGATGGCGGCCATATTGAAATAAGATAAGTACATACATACATACATACATACATACATACATACATACATACATACATACATACATACATATGTATGCCATGTACATTTCATTTTGATACAGTAAAACACAAGGCGGGAATGAGGCCACGGAGACTCTCCGGATACGCAGCAGAATTCCAGATTTGCCGGTAGGTTTACTGGAAACCGTTTATGGGGCTCTGGTCAGATCCACGATGACGTGGCGCGGAAATCTGGGAGTGGGAGCAAACGGAGAATCTTGATCAGGCGGGAACGCATTTTTGAAAGGGATTTCGGAGGTAAGGAGGGCTACGGCGAACTGTGGAATTAAAAGAGAATTAGGGCTCAGTGAAACAAGAGAATGTAAAATTAGAGCGGTGAAATATTGACTGAAAACTATTCTAGGAGATCAAACTTTAATTAGAGCAATCTGCTTCAAGGAGCAGCTTAGATTGGAAGGCAATAAGACATGGGCCTTCAAAGTGAGAAAGGGGTGGGAAACCTCGGGTTGGGAAATATTTGGATAGCAGGCTAAAGTAACAGGAGAACTGTATGGAGGAAGTTCAGGAACCGCCTGAAGGATATAGATAGGCAGCTTACAATCGCGCAATGTGGGGAGATTTCGTTACAAGGGCAAACGGGTTAAAATCGGGATGGAGCAGCATATCAAAAAAAGAGGGGCCAGACTCATTAAACAGGCACTCGCGTGGTCTCGCCTTGGAGCATGGCGGCAGATCAGAATCTCAGGTGAAAATGGATTGAGAATTTGTTCTTTATGTGGAGAGGAAGTATCATAACCGCACATCCTTACGAACTGTAGCAGCACTAAGGTGTTGAGAAAATTTTTTCTACCGTATTCCTTTACTGACTCTAACAGAGGGTAGAGCATGCTGAGCTCTGCTGGCAGGCAAGGATGAGGAGCAGGTAGGCAAATTCATGTCAGTTCTGATAAGGATGAAAACCGGGGTGAACTAAACTAAATTAAAAATGTATGCATAGATGATATTGTGTTTACTTATTCCACTGACAAGGGGGATGGTGTTCCATATTCTGGATGTGTATACGAAGCTAATATTGAGATTATTATTATTATTATTATTATTATTATTATTATTATTATTATTATTATTTTAACTGCGCTAAGCAATGGAGGTATCACTTATTTGATTTATTTAAGTAATGTATTTTTTGAGCATTATGAAAGTCACATATGGTCCGATGGACCCGTGCGAAAGTTACAAAGATATTAGAATGTATGTTAATTTGAATAAAATACACTCATTCATTTACGATAAACTATTCTTTAAAAAAAATGATTGAACCTTTTTGTTCACCTATACAATTTCTAGAAGGCTTGCATTTATTATTTAGCTATTTCTTTCCAGGCAATTACACGATGACAGATTTCCGCCAATTATTATTTCAGCAACCGTTTCCGTTAGAACTTGGGACATATTTTAAACAGAATCGCTGAATATCATATTTGTTCATACCTTTCTCATCAAAAAAGAAAATTCAACAATTCTGTTAGTAATTATTTTATGACAAAGACACGCTTTCTTTGCTTGGAAAATGCGCTGCGTGTCTTTTTAGTCATGACGTGACAAGGTAGTACATAGACGGTCACGAATTATTTAGACGTGAAGTTTGACCGCAGTGTTACGGGCGAATACAGGGAACTTTCTGTTTCCATTCTATGATTAGTTATGCAGCTGTTATCTGTTTTAACATAGGTTTTTTATCTCCTCACTATGCACTGTTTAACTCTAATGTGTAATAGGGTGCTGTACGATTTAAGTCTATAAATAGTAATCACTATCCTTAGTGATAAAAGGATACAAGAATCATGAAGGTAAATATTTTCTAAAAGTGGAATAGATTTTCTTAAGTTTAACAAGATGCATGGTAATTTTCCAAATACCCACGACTATATGTAACAACTTAAATGCAGGTACGGTTCAATAAATTAGAACTGTCTATCGATTTCATAGCCCACAAGGGTAAGTCTGCATAAATTAAACTTGAATCCTGCTAGAGTACGATGTGAAGATTTTAAAAATAAAGAGCTTATATGGTATTTGAATTTTATCAAAACAGAACTAGAACACTCCAATGGTTTTTTGGAGTATATTTTATAAATGTAGCGGTAGAGAGCAGTTGCCAAAATCCTATTACATTTCCACATCTTGAACATCAAGCAGTACGTTGAATGTACAATGTACAATGTACAATGAAATACATTTGGAACATCGCATTGACAAGCATTTATATACATGATATAACTTTATTAAGACTGAACATCCCCGAGCATTCTTTCCAAAGAATTTTCCAATTATAGCTTTTGCGCTTACTTTTAACACATTATTGTCTTTCATTGTTTTCAGTTTTTAGCACTGATGTGTCTTTTTTTTTTTTTTTTTTTTTTTTTTTTTCCCCATTATCATCTTCTTCTAGTTTGCTTGTTTCCACATCGCCACGTACTTTTTCTGAACAATTATATTCATTCTGCATCTTTACTCGTATCTTTTATCTTCAGACTTGTAAATACAAGTTTTTGCGTCAGTCCTGGTGGTGTATAGGTAACAATACTTGCCTCGTAGACTCAAGATAGCAGGTTCAATTCCGGCCAGGGTCAATGGATTTTTTCGGGCGTAAAAATCGTAAGTAATGGCTTCCTTCCGAAGGAAAGTACGGGATTTACGGCATGTAAAGAACCTCAAGCCTGAAAGAAGAGGCCCCTGAGCAAAATTTATCGGTCATTTCACGCCTTGAATTCAATGGGACGGTAATAGCCAGAGATGTTAAAGAGCGTCTATAAATACACCAAATAATAATAATATAATGACAGTTGTTCTCATCCCTGTAAATGTTTCTTTTTAACCATAAAGATAAGTTACTAACCTCTATGAAAACATTTTTGGTTATTCAGTTTTATTTCTTTATATTTTACTTGACTAAAGTTAAATATAAAATATATGCTGTGCTATATATTATGATCAACTTTCTATTTAAATTTTCCAGAGCTAGTATCTATACCTGTCATTCATATTTTCAACACTGTTATTCTATCTATAATTTCAATTAAATCGTAAAAATTTTCTCTTAAATTTAATAAAAAGTATTTAAAATATTATTTATTTGCATTACGTGAGATTCATAGACGAGATTCTTTCGTTAAGCTCCATTTCTGATCTATTAATATATGATGAAAAAACTATAATTCTTATCTCGTTTTTAATTATACTCTCTTAAACACAAATTCTCTTCTGCAAAATTTCATAATGTGATAACATTGTCCTCGCAACTGGAAAGTTGTCATTCAGTTTTGGAAACAGTCTAAGGTGCTAGATCTGGATAGTAGGTAGAATGTTTTAGAAACTCATTCGCTGTTTTTATCTGCTGCTACGCAAGATTTTCTTGAAGTAATGTTGCAAAGAAACACCACACCTTACTTCAGCTTCCCGAGACGTAACTCTTTCATCGCAAATCTTACGTATGAATTAACACTGCATTAAAGGTATCTGTTATTGGGACTCTTCTGTAAATAATTAACCAGAAGAACAATACCTTGTGCATTCCAAAAAACAAACAGCATGATCTTGCATGGAGATGGCTGCACCCTGGATTTGTGTGAGGGTGAAGAAATAAGTTTCAGTAATTATCTTTTTTCTTCCAGGACAATCGTGATGAACCATAGTCAGGCATCTGTCAGAAAATAACTTACGTGTGGCTTACAAATTTTCACTCTTAACCCTTTTTGAGAAGGTGTCATTATTAGAGGTACCCGTCTTCAGATTGTTTTAGTTAAAATGTGACATAGGCGCAGGTGAAGTAAGTTTTATGCATAGGGTAGGCCGAGACATGTGATTTCGAAATTAATGTCAAATTTACCTTAGGCTAAATAACTGTAAATATAGCTCTATCATATACTTTTACATGTTCAAAATTATGATAAAATGAATGTAATTAAATTAGATTACATTCAAATATTTAAAAAAAGTTAATCTTCCATAATATCTTTAAATCTGTTTGTATAAGCTTAATCCTCCGATTTTTTCCGTGCATTTACATCAGTCATTCTTGAAATGATTTCTTGAGTTTCATTGAACTTTTAACCGTCCTTATCCTGGTAACATACCGCGCCGTTACGCTGCAGTGACAGTAACGCAGAAAGGCAAACAGTTATAAATGAAGATTTACCTACGTAAAAGGGCTGCGGTCCCGCGTAAACTAAAATACTATTAAGTACGTTTAATGATGAGGGTTAAAATAATCTCAAAGTAAATAGTATTTATTTTATTTATTTATTTACCACGAAAAGAGTTAGGGAAAGTATTAAAGGGAAGGAGAGGGTTAAAATCGTATTTTCTGTATCATTTTGATATTTGGAATTTTCTGTTTATTTTTATATAATTTTCATTAATGTTCTTACACGTTCGGAGATCTATTCCCAACTAATTCTTTCCTATCGTTCCCTACGATTTCTACATAGATGGGGGAGCTCTCAACCACCAATTAGATAAACCGCAAGACTTTTTTCTGGGAATTTCTGACAAGCAACCGTTATTCTTTCCGCAAATAATTAACGAACATAGTACAACAATCTGAACAATGCGTATGCCACAATATTCTTAATAATTACTCCTAAACTCTAAAAGCGTGCACTTAATTTGTGTTCTCTTTTGTTATCACAATTTTGCAAGGACTCTGCCACGCTCATCTTCATAGGATGACCTATCACGCTTAATTTCGTCGGTTCTGGTAATCTAATGGTAACCACATTTGCCTCGTAAACTCAAGATCGTGTGTTCAATCCCGATCAGGGTCGATAGATTTTTTTTCGGGCGTAAAAATCGTAAGTATGGCTTCTTTCGGAAGGGAAGTAAAGCCGTGGGTTCCATATCGTAGATTTATGACACGAAAAAGAACCTCAAGCCTGAAAAAAGAGGTCTCTGGGCAAAATTTACCGGCCGTTTAACACCCTGGAATGAATTGGATGTTGATGACCTGAGATGTTAAAGAGTTAAATAAAACACTTCAATGCTTAATTTCAGAATACCATATTTTTACTATATTTATGTAATAAGACACAGAAATTCTCTTTAAGTTGCATTTCAGAACATAACACAGTTGATAAGGTGTATTTATTCCCTTCATCTGCAGGCATTTAATAAACACGTTCCATTTTTCTAGTCAGTCGCACTGTGGCTACTATGATCCAATGCAAAAAAAGTACGAATTAGAAACTACGCCAAACATTCTTGCATTATTAAGCAACAATTTTAAATCAACAGAAAATCATCAGGGGTTGAGCATAGAAAAAAAAAAACTACTTATATTTTCCTCAGGTTAATTATAACGATAAATAGACAATCGATAATATAATCGAGAATGTTTAAAGCCTGCAATATCACACTACTCAAAATGCTATTTAAGAATATACAAAATACGTGAACTGAAACAGCTGTTAGCTGGTACGTGTTATTGATCAAGTAAAAGGGCATGACAATGACGATGACAAAGACAACGACGATTATACTCGACAATGGAAATTGGAGAGAGAATAACCGTTTGTACAACTAAAATGCTTAAATAGCGTAGCCTGGACACATTTCCCGAGGGCACGGTGGAATTAAACTAGTATTATCTGCAACGCTCTGATAAAGCATTTGAATGCACTTGTGGAGCGGAAACGGTGCAGAGTAGATAAGACCGTTAGAGAATGAGAAGAAACGTTACAAGCATTAAGATTCCTGTATTCAGAGTAAACCTGTTTCTAGTAACGTAGACAAACTGGACATTATCTCCTGTTTAGGAATAAGCTAAAACAAGAGAGAAGAGAAGAAGAGGAAATGAAAATGATAGGGAGAGCATGCAGTAAGACTTTGTGGATGAAAACAAAAGAAAGAAGAAAAAGCAGTACGATGGACACAAAAAAAGTGGCAAATCTGACTAGTTATTTTTTCGCCCTTTCTTTAATCGTTGGACATCTCAAGCTAATTTTTTGGCATTTTCATTTTACATTGCGAAGAATAACAGAAATAAACCTTTTAGACAAAATGTTCTTCAGTGACATACTCTAATTTCAAGCTTAATGCGGCATTGTACTGATTACTTAATGCTTATTGGGAGAAAAGTCCGTTACAGAGAATGTCCGTAGGGCGGTTCGTTATCAGCTACGTACACATTTCTAGAAGCAAGTCTTGTCGTTAACCTGATTGGTGATTGGGTAGCAATTCGTGTGAACAGACAGCCAAAGAGACAGGACGTATCACGTGTTACATCTTACTTCCCCAAGCTCGGAACTATGTGAGATATAGAGAAATTATAACGTGCACTCTTTGATAACCTGCAAGAATGTGTTCTAAAATGAAATTCCCTTTCATGTTTATAGCTAAACTAGTAGTTATTTAGGCAAATATCGTAAAGTTGTGTTCCCATATAAACGTTTTAGAACTTATTATTTTGTGAGCAAAGAAGTAAATGATGGCAATATTTAATTTTTAAGCTGTCTTAATTGGTAGGTTAATACATATATAAATAACAACTACTTAACTCTTACCGCCACGGGTGGCCGAGGTCGTTAAGGCACGGACTCGTGAGCGGGAGGTCTGCGGTTCGAATCCCGCCAGGACCGTCCTCCCTGACTGGGGTTTTTTCCAGGTTTTCCTCAGTCTTCATAACTAGCAAATGCCGGGGAGGTACCTAAACTTAGGCCTGGAACGCTTCCTTCCTTAAAAAAAAAAATCCTTTCCCAAATTATCATTTCATTTCATGTATCATCAGTGTCCACCGCCTGTGGTGCCTCAGTAGTAAAAACGGGCGTTAAACACTACTCAAAAAAAAAAAAAAAAAACTTAACTCTTATAAATAGACAGAAATATTTCTGGAGTTTTCTTCCTTTGCGTCGGCAGTAACTAGTTTCGCGCGCTGCCATTCAAAGATGCTCATAACTGATTTATTATTTCTTACTGTGTACATTACTGCTTAAGTTTTAAAGTACTAAATCTGTGAATTTAAGCGGCAGTTTAAACGGCAGTATACATAAATCCAATTCGCGAAAAATTGATGAAATGCAAAACCATATTAGAGATAAAATAGGACGTTATACTACTTGCCTTGCAGTAAACGGGGAAATTCTTAAGCATGCTTCCTATACTTTGCAGGTCTGGTGGTGTCTGTGTAGCTCTGCGGATTTGCATCCTTGTGTAAGTAGTTGTATGTAGCTTTTGCTCATGCCATAATAAACCGATTAATCCGGTTGCCTTTAATTGACTACATCCAAATTTCTGCTGGTGGCATCACTCAACAGTAAATTACATATACTTTCAATCGTATATCTTAGATTTTTCGTGTTGTTTCTTGTTTGCGAGAGAAAAAAAAAATAGTCGCAATGACATATGCCTCATATATGATTTTTGTATTAGAGTTCTGCAATTAATTGTCTTTGTTGTATGTTTGTAAATCGTACAACAATTAAATAATCTAAGAGGTATTTGTTAAGGTGCACCACTTGCAGATTTATAAAGTTAAAAGGGATACTTTTGTTCATGTTTATAGTTACAATTGAAAAACAAGGAGTAATTACTATAACCGAGTCATTGGGTTTCGTTCGAAGTTTGACGGAAAGGTAAAACCTGAGTACTAAGAGCATAATTTTTAGATTTTGTTGCGGTAGCCTCACCACTGCAAGCCTTGTGAATGTTATGGAACTTTTTTCGGTAGGTTTATAAATACTTTGTATTTTGTGGATATTGATACCACATTGTCTAATTCTAGAAAACCTATTAAAGGAAAAGAGCTAATACTATTTAGCAAAGCAATAAATTATTCATTAATCTAGTTTTAATTACATGTTTAACCAATATACTAAGTTTACATTTTTTTTAACTTTAGACTAAGCACTAATTACAACATATTAGTTTAAAAATAGACCTCCTCCTTGGTTTAGTGGTTAGCGTTGCAGACAAGTTCTCCTGCAACATTGCCCTCTATCAATGAATTCGAAAGACAGAGGTAGAGGAAGCAGAGGACGCTGCGGCAAGCCATGGCTCGATTTCCTGTTGTAGCACCATTGAAGATGTTTAAACATATTGTATTACGTTCTGTTAAATCAAGTACTTGATGATGGCTAAGAAAAACAATGACAGATAATCGTTTCATCGGTTTATTATTGTAGTTAGTGGAGAATAAATAAAATCCAAGGAGGATTCCGTAATTGGAAAAGTGACAGATTATTACGACCAACTCCCTGGTCTAGTAACTAGCGTTGTGGCTGCTGTCTGGGAGGCCCGGATTCGGTTCCCAGTACCTACTTAGGAATTTTTCTGAGTAAGGGAGGTCTAGAACGGGATTCACCCAGTCTCGTGAAGACAACTGGGAAGCTGTTTGATGAAGAGGTAGAAATCTTCAATCGCGCAAGCCGCCTAATATGGCGAACGATGGGGTGCGGTGTGCTCCTATGCCCCGCTGCAATACTGCCCTCTACCGATGTCATATGACGGAGGACGCAGCGATCATCGCCGTAGGTCAAAGGCCCTCCTTGGGCAATGGAGAGCCATAGAAGATATGTTATTACGGGGAAGCAGGCAAGGTAATTCTGTTTTTGTTTAAACAATGCTGACATACATTCAAGTAAAGACATTTTAGGCTTTAATATAAGACTTCTGTAATCGTATATTCTTTCTTGTACTTCAATGTAACTAAAAGACGGCATTTCAATTTTCTATCTCAAATTTATTTATGTCAGTATTTCATTAGACTGTTCATTATATTTTAATAGAATTTAGGAATTACAACAACTGTCTGTAATCATGATAAATTATAATGAACCCGTAAGCGTTTATGAATGTTCTAATTATTATGTAGTTTACTTAATATTCGTAGAATGTATAGCGCCAGTATCTACCTTGGTAATAAACATTCTAAAGTACTTATAAAGCGATAGAAAAATAATAAGAATTGCAGAATGAATAATTGAAAAATTTAAATCATTAAGTGTTTGCCCCTACAAAGATGAAAACCTCCGGGCGATCCTGCACTGAAACAAAGGGATGGAATATGCGCACTCCATTAGTGACTGATATTATTCGAATTATAAATAGAAGTATTGAAAGCTGTAGTATGTAAAACAGTGATTATAAACTGGACTAAAAAGACATTTGCGGATGAATTTAAGAGCTACTTTACAACGAATAAAGGTAAGAAGAGGCATGTTAAACGATAAAAATCTCTAACACTATTTACTGATAAGCTTAATATTTGGTAGAAGAGTATATAACCAAATATAAAGCAATTTGTTTACTTGCCTTTAAACTTAAGGGTGATCTTTCATTTCTAGAAGGAGACACGGCATGGCTGGATGAGAATCTCTGTGAAGACGGCAAGGCATTTACTTTGATAGCTGCAAGCAATAATGGGTTTGAAGACACTTACACTTCATTTTCTATCTCTGTTTCTCTCCATTCTCTTCCATGAAGCATATTATGAGATTGTGAATCACCAACTTGAGTGTAAACACGTCGCAATTTAATTTAAAAGCCGCATAATTACATGAATTTGCATGTTGAGCGCCGCCACGCCGTCACGTCAAGCAGAAGAGGGGGAGGTTTTTTCTGCATGAATATCGCGAAGCCGCTTTGATGTAAACTGAATTAGCAACGTCTTGAAGTCATAACGCGAATTCCCTCACGTCTCACATCCATTGTGTCGAAACAGAGCAAGTTTCATGTTAAAGCGACTTCGCTTTCAACAGCATAGCAAATATAAATAGCTGTAGTCCTTAGACAGACACAGGAATGGATTACAATCAGATACAACAACTCAGTTTTGAGTTGTGATATAGCTCATCTTTCGCATTTTCTGCACATTATACTTAGAAGGTGCGAATAATGGGACGGTTTCAATATATGTTTTTTTATAAATAAGATATTTTAGCTCTTTACGTTTTATCTTCAACTATTTAAACCCTACCTACCGAAAGTTGATATGCACTGTCAACAAACAGTATATCCTTCTGCGCTTATGTTGGGGAAGAACGGTTGAAATAAGACACTGTGTCTGAACATAGGAAGAGGTGGAGGGAGTAAGACGTGTACATTGAAGCAAACATGTTTCTATTACTCCCACAATGGCCACAGTGATTTTATTACCAACACAACAGGTTCATATACATTTAAAAGTATTATTGCTTCCAATATCTCGCCGTAATGGCCCTCTGTGACTTCTTTCTATTCCCGAGGTTGAAGAAAACCATGAAAGAACGACGTTTTGAGGTAAACTGATGAGGTAAGAACATAAGCGCTGAAGGAGCTGAAGCGCATACTGAAAAGTGAGTACCAGAAGTGCTTCCAAAATTGGATAAAGCGCTGACACAAGTGTATCATATCCGAAAGGATTACTTTGAAGGAGACAGAATTGATGTTTATAAATAAATAAAGATTCTTTAAGAAAAACGAATGTTGATGTTATTTTTGATCACATCTTATATAGACAACGAGTACTGAAAACAGGCCAATGGACATTGATGCAAATAAACACACATTTGTGCAGAGAAATGAAATGGAACAGTAAATTAATAATGTAGTATAAAAGTCGCTGCAAGGAAAAGAAAAATTTAGCAGGATTAAATTTTGTGTGAGAATTTCTCAGTTTCTCTTGCCTTTCAGGCATTTGCAAATTCTTAGTTGCACTTTTCCCTTTAAAGTTTGTGGAATACGTTAATGCTAGCTTGTTCCTAATAATACTTTTTACTGTAATGAATTTCCTTGAAAATACTTTCTTTACTCATTTTTTTTCGACATTATTTATTTGTTCTTTTATCTTATTTTAAAGGTATCACTAATATTGATGTATGCTCCTAAATATTTAAGTGCTACAACACGTAAATTGGCTTGGTTTAAATATTTTATATTGCTGTACTCGTATGCTATTTTTTGAAAAGTTTACGGTAACATCGCAGTATTTTAACAAGTATTTTATAACACGGGTTGAATGAAGCGTTGTCACAAGCCATAAAGCTGCCCATTCACCAGTTTGCAACCCTGCCAATGCAAATAAAACTGCCATTCATGTCTACCTGTTGCCGGGGTTTAAAAAGTAATTAGCCCAGCTTTTCAAGAGCTAATTAGCTATACACATCCACATACAAAGCATGTTTTATTTGAATATCAATAGGCTATATTTTCAGGGATGGAATTTTGTACCTGTCACAATCTGCTGACTAATTAATTTAGACCACGTATAAAAATAAAGTAAAAGCCCTCGTTGAAAGGATAAACTTTGAGCATTCTCCTTAGAATTTCGAATTTAATGGAAGTGTCAAAAAAGGCAACAAAGTCCTTCATTGGTTTTCTTTTCCCTCAAAAGAAGCTCATGTTATAGTAATGTTCAACTGTAACAGATATAAAAAAAAAACCCTGACTTTAATAAAATTAAATTACTTAATTACAAAATTAACAAACAATACCTAAGTCACTGGCACAATAAATATAGGAAGCAGACCATTGCTAAACAAAAGATTTGATGGCTAGAAAACCAGAAGGAGCCGAGCCGATGTCACGTATAAATTTAACTAAAAAGTATGGAACTGGTCCGGTCCCCAAGCCAGACGTTAAAATCAATGCTTTCCCGAGCAGAGCAAACGAATAGCGCTCTTCGCTGTAGGCGGAGACGGTGGATAGACAATAAGAATTGAGTATGATGCCACGTGTTCTAACCAATTAGCAATGAATGCCGCTTTCGAGTTCCAGATAAGTGGGTGTAACAGGGACGAAGAATTACGTAACATGATGTAGCATGCAGGTAAACAAAATTAATAACTATGTTTTCTGGTTCTGCAGCAAACCCTGTGAACCAACGCGCCATCTGCATTAATTTCCTAACGAATTAGCTACGCTTTACGAACTGAGTCAAGCAAAGTAACGAAATATTACTGGGGAGTACTATGCTGCCTACTGCACGGACTAAGTGCTTTCATCAAAGAGAAAAGGTGAGGGAAGGGAAAAGGTGATGTGCGCCTTCTTCACGACAACGCGCCTGTGCACACATCTTTAGTTGCAAAGGAAGCTGTGAACAGATGTGGCTTCAAGGAAATCAACCATTTACCCTACAACCCAGATCTAGCTCCCAGTGACTATTTCTTCTTCTCAAAATTCAAGAAGGGCCTTTGAGGAAGCAAATTTAAGTGATGGATGCTGTTTATCTGCAATTTGCAGACAAAACTTTTCATTATTTTTTTTGGGGGGGGGGGGAGATTGAAATGTTAATTTAAAAATGTGAGAAGCGTAATGTAATAAAGGATAAATATATTGAAAAGTGAAATACAGTTTTCGTCTATATAATACCTAGAAAATGGTTAGGCCAGAAACTTATAGACCTACCCTCGTATCTTAAACAGCTTCAGATTGAAAATCCAATAATACAGAAACGCAAAAAGAGGTTTCAACAGTATAAAAGTTCTACAGTTGGATTTAATCTCTTTATACGGAAAGTATAAAGTATGAGCAAAGACCCTTTATATTCTCATTTGTTCTGTTTAGAGCACAATGCATTCTTCTTGAACTCATGCTGTCATTTTCGATCAAAAGGCACAAGAAAAATAAAGGAATCACGTTGTTATAACGCAGCCGTGTTTGCATTTATATTATGCTGTTTGTTGACGTCTCTCAGAGATTCAGATATGCAATGCACATTTTTCACACCCACGCCTGGTCTTATGACAGTAGATTTGACATTGAATGAAAGCCGAAGATATGATGAAGAATACAAATACATGTAAAATGAGTTTCCAAGTTTTCCTTTCTCTTTTTCTTCTGCTCGGCGTGTAACATGGCAGGCGAGGAAACTTCAGCCAGCTAGGCAGGCAATGTTTATTGAAACTCTGTTCTCGTAATGTGACGGAACAATGGAATCTGTAAGACAGCAGCATTCCAGAGATACCGGGATTCAGAATTAATGAATTCCCTGCAACCTTCAGTATACAGTTCACATGGCTAAGGTTGTGTTACATTTGAAGTAACTTAGTACGCTTAACTATATTAAAACAGACAATGTGCTTAATGTTTGTATGGCATATTATTGCCTGTTTTCTGCTGAATACTTCTGCTTGGGGACTTGAAATACACTACACTACACTTGAACACTAATGATGTATTTCAATTTCATGTCGGCAAATTATGAAAACAACGGAAATTTATTTTGCTGTACAAAATCTAAAATGTGTTAAACTTTTTTTTGTTTTGTTTTGTTTTTTACTAGAATAGGTAATGGCAGCAAATTAAATACAGTAGCGTTATAAATTAACCGCCGGGCCCTTAATGAGACATATTTGCAAGATTGTTCTCTAAAAGTTTCTCTCCCTTTTTTCTGACCACAATGAGAATATTTCATCCTTATGGCATATTTTCAGGCTGCAATAACTTTTTCCTATTACTGGGAGAAGTGCCACTCCCCTTTAATTATTCGGTACTTTTCACTCTCCTTTTTTGAAGATTGGACACATAATTGCCGTTGTCCATTCCTCTGGATATATCCCTCCCTCCATTAAAACGTCATTTATTATCTTCGACATCGTATCTATAAAGAAACTCTTCCTTAAATAGTTCTTACGGCAATCCATCGAGCCCAGGTACTTTGTTGTTCTTTAATCTTATTTGGACTAGAGTATATTTGTTAAGGGGAGAGGATGATAAGCGCAATAGCAGGAAAATAGTTAACAACCACTTCCGAGATATAGATACGCAAAATATGATATTCAATGCGCAGAAAAAGTATCGCTTAAACTGCAGGCTCAAATAGATTACATTTGGGGGGAAGTTTATTTTTTTTTAAATAGTGTTTAACGCCCGTCTTAACTACTGAGGCACCACAAGCGGAGACACTGATGATGTATGAGATGAAATAGTAAACTGGGAAAGGATGTTTTAAAGAAAGGAAACGTTCCAGGTCTATTTAGAATTCCTCCTCATTTATGAGGACTGAGGAAAACCTGTAAAAAACCTCAGTCAGTGGGGACGGCCCTGGTGGGAATCGCATCCCAGATCTCCCGCTCATGAGTCCGCACTTTAACGACCTGGGCCGCCCTTGCGGTCTGTGGGGAAGAAGGGGTTATCTAGATGTCTATGGGAGAGAAGATAGAAGTGATCTCGCATGGCTCAGATTAGGGGGCTTGGAAATAAAGCAGTTAATGCTCTTTAGGAAAGAATTTGCCCAGTGTGTGGAGAAAGCGATACCTGGAGGCATATTCTGGCAAAATGCAGGGAAACGGATATTTTAAGAAATGAGCATTTACCACCACAATATTTGAGTTCCAACAGAAGTTTGAGCATCTGACGGAAAGTGTTGGTGCATGAGAGATACAAATTGGGAATATTTCTAGCGGAAGACCCGACAAGAAGGTTAATGACTTTAGAGAAAGAGGGAGTTGAGGAAAGGGATGAAAAGGGAAGGGGGCTCAGGCATAAGGGTTCTATTCATGTATATATACATATAAAATTATTCACAGAAAATATGAGATGTAAGTATATCTGTGTATAAGTGTTTTTGAATATAGGATTATGTATATATATATATATATATATATATATATATATAGATCTATATGTACATTGTCGGTCTTGGTGGTGTAGTGGTTACCATACTTTCTTCCTACACCCAAGAATGCAGGTTAGAACCCGGCCAGGACCGATGGATTTTTACGGGCGTAAAAATCCTAAGTATGGCTTCCTTCGGAAGGAAAGTAAAGCCGTGGGTCCCGTGTCGTACATTCACGGCACGAAAAAGAACCTCAAACCTGAAAGAGAGGCCTCTGAACAAAATTTGTCGGCCGTTTCACGCCCTGAGTTGAATAGGACGCTAATGACCCTGAGATGTTAAAGAGCGTCCATAAATAAATCAATCAAAAAATATATATGCATTATATATTTTGATTGTAAGGATGGTAATAACTTTTACGGCGCAAGTTCCATAGGACAATTAGGTATTTAACATTTGTGTACTTTAAAACTGTTACAATAAAAATCCTTACTATTACTACTTTCAGGCCCTCTAACAGCATGCGTTTTAGGAATGTTGATGCATTAATATAGCTATATTTCCGTTCCAAATAAATAAATTTGATCTTTGATCCTGTAGTTTAAAGTCTCACAAAACAGTATCATCGGAAGAAAAATTGGCGATAAATTAGAAAACACAACTCTCCCAGTTACTCATGTTTGACAAAAATCAGCACTATGTACTGTGCGTTGGGACGAATATGTGTGTATGTGCACATCAGCCATTCCGCAGACATGGTGTCACTTTGGGTGACAAATATTGTCTCCCAGAACAAAACCTTACCCGACAGCAAGTAATGCTCTATGATTAATTAAGTGTTCCGAGGTGTAAAGCAAGTTTTATCCCTTCCTGTCAACAATGCCGTGCGTGCGTGCTGACGTCTAGCAGCTGTGATGCATTGACTACCACCATCAAGTTTGTGGACTCTATCGCATACGAGTAATTTACTGCATACTGGGAGGGTCTCTGCCAAAAGCAACATACAAGATAACGACGGACAATATTGGCATTATAATCTCTTCACGTATTCAGATTTACATCTTGTTATGAACATACGCTTGACTACTCAATCTCAAGGTGACTTACAAAAGTATTTGAATTTAAAGATTAACATCCTAATTATATTTAAAAGTATATAGTTTTAAAGTGTTTTTAACTAAAGCACAACAGTATGCTCCTATTCAAATATGATAATTCTGAAAATCCTTTTAGAATAGTGTCTACTAAAATAAAAAAATAAAACTACAATTATTGCATGCGTTCGCTTATATTTCAAATACGCTCCGCAAGGAGAAAAACAATACAGATATGTATCAGAGGTTGATTATATGCTGTATGCTTATATATCCGGATTCTGCAAGGGAACGGAGGAGTGGAGAAATAGATATCTACCAGCCCCGTTTGTTAACGGCAATGCTGGATTTCGCTAGCAGGAAGTAGGGGAATACGAGTCACAATATTTTTGGAATTATTTATAAACATATGTTTGGGAATAAGTAATTTACTTTTGTACTGTTTTCTGTTCTGTTCATTTATTTATGTGGTTTTGAAAAAAGTATATTATTATATTAAATATATTTTTATTTATGTATTTATTTATTTCGTTATTATATACACTGTTTGTATTTAAGAGTTAAATATTGGTTTGTGTATGTTTTCCTAGCACGTACGATCCCAGGACCCGTGCGACATGAAAGAAGTTGATTTTTAAAAAATATACATTTGGTAAATAAATACACACTACTAATACTACCACTTGTATTACATTATCGGGGTGGATAAAAGTAGAAATAATTCACTACTCAAATAAATAAATATATGGATCAAAAGAGATGAACATTTGGGAAATGTCCCGTAAATAAAGTAACAAAGATTGTAGGTACATACAATTAAAGCTTACCTTTACATTTTCGTATTTAGCAGCAGCTTAACTTAATTATATAACCAGAATTGTACATATATGATAAAATGGTCTGGATATAAAAAGGTAACCGAATACTACTATTAACAATGATAACAATTCATTATATGAAATGAAAAGGTTTATCCTTTTGCTATGCTTGGATGACTACTAAATAATTTATTGCCATTTTCATATGCTATTTTATTAATCATCTCGCACTACAAAAATAATAAGACATTATTAACTTGACGCTGTGACTAATGTTTTTGAACAAATTTTTATCACTAAAAACTAAGATATAAAAATCAAAATCAAAATAAAGAAGGAAAAATACTGAAAAATAGTGGAAATGCTCTAAAGGACTATAAGTAATAAAGGTCTGCAAAACCACCAAAACACATCAGAACAAACAATATTAGATATGTTTTGGAGTAGCATACGGAACATGCTAAAAGAGTTACTCACAGAAAACAGTCAATTTCCGCCGTGTGGCGTAGTAGGTACAGTTATCTCAAATGGACGCTTACCCGCTAGCTAGAGCTAGAGCTAGAGAACGACAGCGAAGGAGCGCATGCTGCTATCCGGTTCCTCAGATCTTCAGTGCTACCGTCTAAAGTTGTTGGAGCGTTGTTTTGTGCCATTTGCATGTTAAGTGACATGCCGTGAAATGAAGTGATTTTCTCTTAATTTGTATGTTAGTGCTACAAACACTTGTAGAAAAATAAGACGTAAGAAAACTGATTATGTTCCTGGAGTTTATAGATGTAATGCTCGTAATCTTCTGAATACATTTAGGAAAACAGAATATGAATCCGAAAGTAGCCTGCCTTATGTTTACCGATGGGAAACTTGACGAAATTGGAGAGAAGTCAGAATGAAGTTCAAAGAATTTCAGCAAGGCTGGAAACAGAAATTTCGCAAGACATACTTTTAAAATTAAAATCGTATAAGCTGTTCAAGAATTCACGTGATGTGTGAATTAAATAAATTTCTGTAGCTGCAGCTGAACTCTTGTTAGCTTTTGACGAAAACTTTTAGAATAGGGCCATTACTAAGGAATTATGGTCAGCGCGATTCCCAGCTCTTACCATCATGCGATTTCCTCTTACGGAGGAACTTTAAATACAAATTTAATTAAAATAATCCGCCTAAGTAGGGAAAAATATAAGAACAGAAACTGTACCAGTTTCAAAAGAACTAATGCAAACTTTCTCAAAAGGTGTGAGAGATGTGTGGTGAATAAGATCATAATTTCTAACATTATATACAAAGACAAATGGTTATTGTAATTTACATGAAAAACACTGCGCTTCCAGACGCCGCAAGGGCCGTATTCTCACGAATGAATGTCTATTTTAAAGCACCGAGCTTAGTCCTCTGGCATACAGGTGCTCCAGGATTGATACCTCAGGCTCCGTGCTGCCTTGGGCTACTGTAGCACGTGTAATGACTACGACTAGCGGTGGTCTGTTGAATGTCATGTTTTCGTCAGTGAACATTACAAAGGCAATTTCATTCTGACCAGGTAAACACGTACTTTGTAATTGAAAGCCCTCATTTTATCCTTTATGAATCTCATTATAGAAACATCGAAATCTGTACGGTATACAGAGAGCTAGTTAGATATCGATTTGGTGGCGTTAATAATTCTTCATTTTGAGAAGCAAACTTTTCAGCAAGATGGGGTTACTCCAATTAGACCTGATTGAATAAAGCTCTAGATAACTATCTGTTCATAAATGTTATCAGGCAGATACCTTATAACGTTTTCCTAGCTAGAACCATCCTTTCCATAACACTCTGTTTGATAGCTAAGTTCAGAATTGTAAATAGATGCGACATGCACTTTTATCGTGTAGTTACTGTAACTGTCGTCAGTAGCGTCATACATATGATTGACTTTTATATTCTTATTGCTGTGAACTATAATAGAACATCAAAGACAGAACATGAAAGCCCTGTTCCACAATAGTAAAGTGTATCAGTGCAAGGCCTTATAAAGCTGTAATTTTCTGTTCCATGAAAAAATGTGTAATGTATTAGTCAAAAATTACAAGCGACGTCACAAAAGAGCAAGTTGCATGAACAGCTGATTGCCATCTTGAATTGGGTTATGTGCACTACTTAGTAAACAATTCCTGATTTAATGTACAGCACTGATTATTGTTATTATTCCTGCTGGATGAGTGTGATATTTTTCTCAGAAATAACGACAATTTCAGTACTTTATTATGTATTAATCAATATTTGAGTTGTATACTTTTCAAGCTATGTCACAAAATCCATTTTAGTCGAGAGATGGCACGAGATTAGAGTATCCCTTTTGCGCTCGAACCTTTATTTTATTAGTCCGTTACATTATTTATGTAATTTTTTAATGTTTAGAAATCATATTTTCATTACAAGCAAAAAATGGTGAGAATAATGTCAAAGATATTATTTTAAAAAAGAATGAGTCAAGGAAAGAAATTGTTTTCGTGCAATTTAACGAGAACCTTAAAAAACAACCTAATCTAGGATAGACTGAAATAAGTATTAAAATAAAAGGCCAATTTCAGTTATGTGTCATACTTATTAATTGCACCGATTAACCACATGGCAAAATGAACACTAAACTTGCTAAAAATTTAATGAATTTGAAAATAATTGAAAATAACATAAATGATGACATTAAACTGAAGATTCAAAACTGGGCATTTAATTATTTTCCAGTTTTATCCTCAGATATTAAGTGTCTAAGATAAAACGCCAATAGCAATGCTGTAGATTTATTTCTGTCTTCTTCGTTAAAAATTTACGAGGTGAAACTTTATACATGTAAGATATCTTTTTAGTTTAATATACTAACGTTTATCTAGCCGACAGCCTACTGAAGATATATATGGTTTCAGAAACTGAACCTTAGAAGCCATGAAAACAGAGTATTCTTAGACGAGTTGTTTTCACACCAGTTATAACTACCCACCTCGAAGTATAACTCTCAAATTATGTTATGTATTTCTGCGGAAAACCTTAAAGGACCAACCAATTTCAGCAGACCAACAAAGCTTATATGACAATGAATTATAATGCACCAAAACGATTCATAAAAAGGTTTACCAATCGTTGATGTTCCTTGCAATGCAGGGAGACATGTAACATATTCTTAGTTTAGTAGAGTTTAACTGTATTAGTATTTTGGCAACCTTTTTATTAACATACAATTATATGGATATAAACATAGTGTTAATTACTGTTAAAAATTGAATTTACAAAATATAGCATGAAATATTATTTTAATGTGACTCTAAAAGTTATGATCTAAAGATGATATTTTCAGTGCATTTCAATGGAATTTGTGCAGATGAGTTATTTCATTTGACGGGTGTGGATGAGTCATTAATATCCCATCGGTTAGCTCTTGATGTCCGACAGTACGCCGCACTGCAATGCGAATAAGATTTTTTTCTCTAAAATAAAGATTTTTGGTCTGTCACGACTTTTAAGTTGTCTGAATTCTCAAAATAAAAAAAATATATATGTTTGCGATCTATTTAGCTATTAGAAAATACGTGATCTGACATTTTTACTATATATTCATATCAATGTACCTACATTTATTTATACATTTCTATTTTTTATTTCTGTGTTTCTGCATCTAATGCCAGTGATCTGAGAAACCTCATTTCTCAATAGATAAAAGGCCTTCTGTTCAGAACACAAGACATCCCGTAACATTCAAAACCATTTTATATCAAACTGAGGGCGGTTTCTACAAATCTCGTTTCATTTATACGTACTGTAACATAGTAATAACACTAGTTGCACTCACCAATAGAACCACGACGTCCTGAGAGCATAAACAACTATACGTGGTTGCTCAATATATCAATTTATTCTCTCAATATTGCAGAACATTTTGCATACGCAGGCAGCATTGCCATCTATTTTCCAAACAGTATTCCTTGAAGCGGGCGGGTGCACACCTCTGGCGCTTGTAGCAGTTTACATTGATTTATTTGTAGTACGTATAAAGAAGTAAGCCCTTGTACTTCCTCGTATAGTCCATTCGTCATCTAAAAACAAAGTCATTCATAAAACATTGTAACATCGGCAAGCATAAATATTCATAAGCGTTCTTGCATCTCCGCCTAGTCAGGTTCCGTGCACGATTCTGATGTAAAGCTAGGTCGACATTCCCTCTTCTTTATGCACAACTCATGTTATCCAATACCCTATTATTAAAATGGCAATGAAAAGAGATAGACGTGGAAAAATGATGAACGTACAGAAACATAAACAATGCGTTCTCTAAGATACACGGTCGCTGTATAATGCCATCGATTCTTTTGACAATGCCATTTAGAACCTTGCTTAAAGTTATACCCTTCTTATCTTGTGGGCTTGTCGAATATCTTTACCAGTCAATCAACAAAATTCTAGCTGCAGTTACAAAGGTCATCTTTGTAATTTTCCCCTAGTTCTTGCTTTCTGCTCATTTGGGATTCTGTTTTCTTTCATTCTGGTTGCATGCTGTAGCTGATTTTCTTGACATTCTTTCATCATATCATATATTCCAATCGGCTCTATTTGTCACCATTCTTTAAGAAATTCGTTTCGGCAGTTTCGAGTTAGTACCTAGAAATCCACTCTATTCTTAAGCTTGGTCTCTGCTATTACTTTTTAAAATTTAAATTTTAGAATAATTTTTTATTTATTTTTATTCATATTTTTATTTATGTTATAATTCGTGGGTTCAAACCCGATCGAAGTTAATGGGTTTTTCACGGTTTAAAAAATTCCAATCCTCTGGGAGGTACTTTAAGCCCTGTGTCCCGTGTGGTAGGTTTAAGGCACATTGAAGAGCACCATACCTGTAAAAGAGGCACCTGGGCAACATTTTCGCCATTATAAGTTAGATTAATACCTCAGTTCCCTGCCAAATGGTGATGGGGTGATGGGCTTACTATTTGTCACTGCCCTCAGTGTAACTAAATTCTCTTCGAAACCTCTCACATCGGAGGCGCCATGTTTCAGGATGAAGCGACGGGTATCAGTCATGTTAACTGATAATCTAGTTATTTAAATTTCTTTATCTATTATTTTATTTAATCCTGAATAGGATTAGGAGTGTATTTCTCATTTTATATTCTCTTATAAACGACATTCATTTGACTTTATATACTGAAACTTTAAGATTATAATTAATTATTGAACTCAATTAATGCAGTATGTACCTGGTATAAAAGCTAGACAGCATAGTAATTCAGCAATTTTTTTCGAAGTGCCAATAATGAAATGATTCCATAAGATTTTGTGATTTTCCCCCTTTACGTAAATGAGCTACTTTGTAATATCTGCCACTTTAAATAACAAACTAACATGACGATAAACAGTATTATAACTGCACTAATTTTTTATGTGATAATGAAAATATTAATGTGAGCTTAACATATAAAATACCGCCATGAATTCTTAGCATTTAATTAACAATCATAAACGCGACGAATGATATTGATCTTTTATATACCCAACAGATTAATTTACAATAAATTATAACCATAAATATGGATAGCCTACCTTTGGAAATATGAAACTACATTTCAGCTAAGAATTTTAGTAGTGTTTTGATTAATTTAAAAGGTCAAGTACGAGTTAAATGTTTATAATTTTAGCCATACAGCTGTAGTCAAATAAACAATACGGAAACAATGAAAGTGTTGCCACTCGAAAGGTACTGCGGCTCGGTTACGGCAATCAACTGAGTTATGCTCTTAAGCCAAGCATTAGTTTGATAATAAGTCCGTCTGCATTATGATAGTTGATTGCATCGGATACGCCTTGGCATATGCATTATGAATTAGTGACTTTATATCTATTCACCTGGCGCTGAGTATAGATATAGATCATATACTAGTTTCCTTCGTTCTAACTTCGAGTCGTGAATATCTCAAATACATACACTCCCGTCTTAATGCAGTATCTATGTATAACGTTTCAGTAAATATATGATTAATCTTTCTAAACTATATATTATTTCAATTTTAATCTCTTTGATAACAGCAATAAATTTCATTAGTTTAATACAATGTTAAATTATATTTTACATTTGATTATCTTAAACTAAGAGTTTTAGAGCGTTGCATATTCTATCTAATATACTTTTTCGTCAATTTTTAGAGAAATATATTTTTGGTTACATTATGACGAATTCAAATTTGTTTTCACTCTATATAGAATTTAATTTAGAGCTAAATCACTAAACACAATTTTGAAAGCTAAATATATTACGCATGCATTTTTAATTAAAGATGATATGGTCGTTAGGATTAAAATTCTTTAATATACTGAAATAAATAAAGTTTTCTGATTAGTAAACAAAATAGGCTGAAAATCTTTTTAAACTCTAGCAGAGAACTTTTAGAACTTTGTTTTCTTACATTTAGCCTATGGGTATACAGAGAAAAAGGGTAGCTAGTAAATCTTATTTTAGGCAGATTTACTTTTTCTTACTTTAATCAGCATATTTACACAAAATGCAGAATATTGTAATGAAACAGAAATAAAAATTGCAGTTGGAGACAATACGGACAAGGGGTGAATTGAGCTATGCTGTAAACATACATTGTTCGGGAATGGCTGAGGAAAAACTCAGTGTTATTCTTTAGCAATTAAAATATAAAGAACGGTAAAAAAAACCTGGAACATCAAAGAGGTCGAAATTCACTTTACTGTTACCCAATACCAAAAGTCAGTTACTCCTTAAGTTGGTACTGCCTGCTTTTACAGTCTTTGCAGTCACCACTATACTAATTTCTCAATATTTACTCGAAGGCGCCACAGATTATAACATTTTTCTACCCAATCAACACTAGAACAAAAGTAGTTATTACTACTATCATATTATCACCTTCACTAACTTCGTGTTAAGCGAAATAGGTTTACTAATGACTCACGTATAGCGGAATTTTTGTTGGCAATGTGGACATGGAACAGGATACCTTTTCCCGCCATCGCATATATGGATGGCTATGACACTCCCCTTAGGCTTTCCATAGATGGCACATTATAATTTTAAACAAAACCTTTTTTCGGAGCGTGCAACTCATACGCGACAAGCCATCCAGCGCAGGATCGGTCGTTTATAGGTAGCGCGAGCGTTTAAGACAGTTTCATCCGACCGTTGCCGATATGCTTAATATTGCATTAAGTCTCGCGCTACATAAGGAGGGATTCAAATGTCAAACCTGTTACACTTCTGGAAACGTCAGATGTACCATGTAAGCTTTGGGTTTACAAAGCTCTCATTAGAGCTACAGTGCGGCTATTAGAGTTACGGGCAGCCCGCAACCGGAAAAAGAGAGATAAGAGTTGCCGCGCGTACAGCTAATATTTTAATTTTAGTGTTTATATTTACGTATACTGAAAGCATATGATGGTACTGTATTTAAAATTGTTTGAAACATATTTCTTGTCATTGGATTGCCGTTGGTGGGTGTCATTAAGAGATCCCGTCTCTCGTAAATTTTTGCTTAGTTGACCTACAGTTTCTTTACTTGAAACACGATGGTCATGCTCTTTTCTTGTCTTACTATTCTCTGCAGCAATCAGTTTTCGGACATAAAAACCCGTTCTTTGTAATATATATAAAAAATCACCGAGTGCCAGAATACCAATCGCTGGCAAAGACTTCCTTACAAGAACTACAAGCTGGACCTGCACATGCGTTATTCGGCTTTTGGCGATTGACTGCTTCCAGTACGCAGCCGAGCGTACTGGAAGCAGTCATCTCAAACAACTTCAATTTATTATGCGTGGCTCCGAACTTTCGGATAATATAGATGATAATAATAAAAGTTAGGCAACTCACAACAGCTGTGATGATTGCTTTTTCAACATTTTAGCACCTGACACAGGATAAAATTCATATAAACTTCATTCTTGATTTTTTCAATAACAGAACCTTTACTAAGCATAGGTAAAACTCCTGCGTTAGGTTCCAGGGAGGAACCTGCCTTATTAGAATTACTGAGTCAGTTCTAGTGTATACTAACCCAACAAAACGGGTGCCTCTTCCACTAAGCACTGCCGTTGAGCACTTAACCCTTGTTAGTACGGGCAAGGACTTTTTATTTAATTCCTTAGAAAGTGGGTGTACTAACATCCTGTCGGTTTTACCGACAGACTTTCCGTTCTTATCTCCTCACAGACGCAGTTCGCTGAAGCGATTGGATACCACACACTTAAGCTGGGTTATTTGGCTTAGCAGGTTCATTGGAGCAAGTTGAGAATAGGAGTTAAGGTATAGAGGCGAACACTTGGGCTCTCAAAAGGAGAAAAATTACCTTAAAAACTACAAAAATGATACTAAAATGATACTAAAATCATGTCACTCCCTTTACAGTTACTTAGACATTTATTAACATAATTATTATTACATATTATTTATATATTATAATAAAATTATGCTTCAAAAATTGTTCGCGCTGAATGGACCTATAGTATGCACTTAGACATGCACAGGCACAAATTATAGGGTCAACTGTTTTTTTTCTATTAGCTTGACAGCTCCAGAGCTACCAACATGGTTACTTGGGTTTATAATTCTTAATACATAATAAAACAGCTCAATAGTTAATTAATGTAATATCATTAACTTGACCAAAATTTAAAAACCATTGTACCTAAGGAATAAAAACATTAAAAATACGTAATACATTTTATAATATATAATTTGTATCCGCTAAAATATCTAAATATTCCTCACGTTCCATATTACACCAAAGACAATAACAATGGAGGGTTATAAATTTTTTAAGCACCGAAATTTAGAAAATGAAGTTTCTAGTTTGAGTGCCTTGTGTTAAAAGAACACTTTTTTTGGATTGCCTATTCCGAAAAAGTACAGGGCGATTCTGGGAAACCGTGTATTTGCTGCTGAGAGACAGACAGACAAATAGACAGAATGCAATTATTAATATTATTGTTACAGAACCGTGTAAATGAATATCGCTTACTATTCATATCTTTGTTCTGCAGTTCAAACAGTTTTACAATGGCTTTACATTCATAACCATAAATTCAACATATTTTGTTTCGTAGGAACTTTGATTATAATCCGTTAATAACTTAAATAAATATGCACAAGAACGACGTTTCCTTATTATTATTATTATTATTATTATTATTATTATTATTATTATTATTATTATTATTATTATTATTGTTGTTGTTTTAACAGCACGCAGATATAATGAAATATTTATATTTTTATAACCTCAAATTCATACTTGTCCTTATTCCTAAACAATGCGCAGACATTATTCCAATAAATAAAGCCTTTTTCAAAGTCGAATGTCACACATCAAAATAGCAGCTTATACTGTTTCCTAAAACCAATTTAATTTTCGAAATGTCATTCTCTTATATTTCAAATATAAATCTGCTTTAAAGGTGATCAAAGCGGAAGAAATGAATCTATACGAAGAGCGAAATGAAAACGACACCAGAGCAAGAGAAAATGATTAATGGCCAAGTGGAAACAAAACAAAATATATATTAAAAAAAAAAGCAAACATAGTAAGATACTAAGCGTTCTATTAGAAAGCGTATTCATTTACATTTAATAATAAGGAATAATGCCCTAGAAGAGTAGCAGCGACAATATGAATAACATATTCGAGATAAGTAGTTAAGCTTTGAAATAAAATGAAATGTATCAATGCATGGCATGACACGGAAACTGAAATAATATCTAATAGTACCGTTCAAACCTGTTTATAGGCAACACATTAAGCTTTTATACATCAATCCTTTTTCTCAGAACCCCTCCCCCCTTTTTTGGAAATAAATTTGCTTCTCCTAAGACAGAGATGGGCATGCCGAGCCAAATGCGAGCTATTTACCCGCAGATCACTGCAGCGCAGGATCCCATAGGCTTATTTTATGACAACTCTGGATTGAGTTCCGCCACTAAGAAATGAAGCAATGTGGGATGCAAACGTTTAGCGTGGTTCCTCATTGCCCACACCTACCCTATTATACACTCTCTTGAATCAAACATTGTGTATCTAAAAGTGAATGTGAATACTATTATTGTCGAAAGCTACATTTGAACCAAATGTATCGGTCCAGGTGGTTTTAGTGGTAACCATACTTGCCTCCTAAACCCAAAATCGCGGGTTCAAACCCGGCCAGGAAGGATGACTTTTTTGGGTGTAAAAATCCTAAGTATGGCTTCCTTTGGAAGGGAAGTAAAGTCATGGGTCCCGTTTCGTCGATTTATGGCATGAAAAAGAACCTCAAGCCTGGAAGAAGAGGCCTCTGAGAAAAATTTACCGGCCGTTTCACGCCCAGAATGGAATGGGATGCTGATGACCTGAGCTGTTAAAGAGCGTGCATAAATCATTCAAAAAAATTCTCCCTAAAATGCATAATTTTTTAGTAACCATTCGAATATATCATTTTATGGGTGTGCTTAAGGACATTCAGTCAAATGCTTATGTTTCATTGGGAAGTAAGAATAAAAATGGGGGGGGGAGAAACAATCGAAGAGAAGGAAAAATTTTTAAAAGAAAAAAAGTATACAGCCAATCAAGATATTACAAGATTCCACTTCTCAAATCAGTTTCTGACGATCTCCTTGTCTAATGGTTAGCGTTGCTGACTGCTGGCCGGTACCTACTTGGGGAATTTTTCTAAGTTCGGGGGGTCCACCCTGATGGAGAAGTGGCGTTCTTCCATCGCGAAAGCCGCTGAATACAAGACCGGCATGCTCATCATAAGCCCCCTCTATCAATGAAGTCACTCGGGGCTGTAGCGCCAAATGAGCAGAAAAAATCAGTTTATTTCAAGTTCCTGCATAAGCTTTAAAACAGAGGTTCCCAACCGGTGTGCCGGCTCACATTGGAGTGTCGTGAGCTTTTGAAATTGAAAAATAAATGTTATGCCACTCAGAACGTCTCTTTACCACCTATTTTTTTTTTTTTTTTTAAACGACGTTTATCATCTGGTACATATTATTTTGTGGCAGTCTTTATCAATGAAACGTTAATACCTGCAACAATGCTCAGTTCATTTTTCTGCCTGGCGATAATTCAAATGAAAGTGAGCACTGCAATAATGCTTCTTGACATATACCTTTACCTTTGTTTTGTTGTACTGTCACTCAAGTGGCTGTTTGCTTTTTTTAAGGATTTTCTATTGCGTGTTAACATCGGCAAATCTACAACACTGGATGTCGGACACTACATAGAAATTAAGTTTTTGTTGTTGTAGTAGTAGAAATAATAATAATAATAATAATAATAATAAACAAATAAAAGTGCATCGCGATTTCGTGGGCGTCAGTAAAATGCTTCGTCAGTCAAAAAATGTTGGGAACCAGTGCCTTTAAATAATGTCAGAGTTTGGTAGTTTTCTAGACGATCTGAAAGTTAACTGACAAAATGTTTAAATCACAAAGAGATTTTAACTACAAAATGTGACTATTTAACCACACCAATCAACTACTGGATATCCTAGTTGCTTGCTAGTTCCAAACTGGAAAAGTAGGAGGTAAGTTCTTTTGTGACGAAATTTAGCCGGGACAGAATTTACCTACACACCTATTTTAGTCACGACTCAATTTACGCAATTATTATGGTAGGGGCTGATGGATTATAGTGCACATTTTTTAAACCTTTGTATGCATATGTATAGGTTTTTTTCGGCTAGCATAAAAGAGTTTGTATTTTTTATGGTTTTAAATGAAATTAATACCATAATTATTACTTTTGTTGAATTAAATGTAGTTTATTGCATGTGTTTTACATCCCTTTGCAATGCATAAAATTATTAAGTGTTTCTAAACATTTTCTTATTGCCAACCTTCGAAGGTACATCGGTTGTGCAAACACCTATTTTAACCTTAATTTTTAACCTTACTTACTTCACTTTAAGTTTAAATCAGTGAACCCCAATTCATAAAATAATAGTTTCATTAAACATTGCTTCGGGTTTCCCTTTTTACTCCTTTTCACTGACAATTTAACGTCTAATGAAGCTGAAGACAGTAAAATGCAAATGATCTCTGATTACGTCTTTGAGATATACTTATTCTTTATTACAAAATATTTTAACGCTGCTTTTCGATTACATTGTTTCCAAAGCGGTGGATGTGTCAGACTGTGGAGTCTGTGATGTAATTTTTCTCAAAACTAGTTAAATAACTGCTGGGATTTAAAAAAATGCATCAGTAAATAAGCACGGGCCCCAACACTTAAAAGTTATCTGACATCCCCTTTTCACAGGAAAGAAAACTGCGGAAAAAACCTAACCCGAGCAACTGGCCTTACGGGATTCGAATTCGGCATCTCAGAATTTTTAGGTAGGTATACTGATCACAAGCACATAATACTTTGGTATTTGAAAAATGTAGCCCCATAAGAAAGAAAATAAATTATTAAAGGTATAAAGATTCCCATAGTAACATTAAGAAGAATGTATAAACAGGAATAAAATAAGAAATTAAGCATTATACATCTGAAATACAAGTAAACAGCTTTCTCCAACAAGGATCCTAAGTGGAATATAGGCTGTACATCGTCATTTACTACATGTATTGAACCAAAAGGATTGAAATGACAACGGTGAACAAAAAGAATGCTGCAGCTAATTGGGAGTGAAACAACAACAAGGGAAAAAACAAGGCTTGGGATAAAATAGAATCAAATCACAAGTGCTCGCAAATATACTCGTGTACAAGGCAATGAAGGCACCAAAACAAGAACACGAATATCACATTAAGTTGCAAAATTATAGAGAAGAGAGAGGAGTTGCGGAGGAGGGGTAAGGATTAAGGGTTCTATTCATTTCTGTATATGTGAATATAAAAATTACCCATAGAAAACGTGTGATGTATGTATATCAATATATAATTCTATTGTTAGTACTATGCATATTCACGTTTTATCTTTAGACCTTTGTTGTTATGATAGACGTTAAACTGAAAAAACAAAGAAAAACGCAATTTATATTAATCATTATATATCATTATTATATTATCATGGTTTTCAATTCATCGCAAGCGTGTGCGTCCCCAAAAACACATCAAGTATTGAAAAACGTCCTCCCCCCTAAATAAAATCGAAGTATAAGAATTATGCAATTCATTGGGGTATTTATGAAATTATGATTAACAACTACATTAACTTATATGCAAGGTGTTTTTCTATGGTTTATGGGGGGTTATTTTCCTACAAATATATTTACTTGTTCTTCGACGTTAAAGCTTAGAATGGTCTTAGCGCGACATATTTTTCTAAGCTTTAAGGAGGAATTTTGGCTCATTAACTTTAAAACGTTCATAAATATAGCATGGCAATGATTACAACTTGTGAAAAGAATTACGATTATCAATACAGAAATTTTCGCATAAAATCAAATTCTTTATGTAATTAATTGTTTAATTAATCTGCTTGGAACGGTCTGTAATGAAAGCCTAACGAGGACAACAAGATTAATCCCAGAAATCTCTGGTAGCCATTATTTTCTTACCGCGAGTTCCCGCACTGGTGATCAATTTTAGGCTAACAGTCAACAAAGGATGGGCACAAGATTTGCGGAAGCCTCGGCGAAACTAATTTTGCCTGTGCCCTCGATAATGTGGAAACTAACGACGTCCGTGAACACCATCTACCGCGTCCGGATTGAACGAGAATATACACAATGAACCACAGAGGTTTATCCGGTCCACCAAACTTGCAGTAATTAACAACTACGTCTCCTGCGATTATCTGATGCAGAACTTTCTGTCTACAGTTTTAAGTCCATGCGTCCCGTGACCTTTTCTTCCTTTAATCGCGATTATTGCTGTTGACTTGCAGACAGCGATAGCCATTCGAGTCTATCAAGTTAATATTCCTGATTAGATAATATATTTCTCTATGCTTTTCAGGTGGTAAGTTAATTTTTTCATAATTTCAACAACAAAATGTCATTGAATATCCAAGTTTTGCAATCTTTTATAATCTTTTTAATTTTCATTAAAAGAAACGCGCCATTGGCTACAAATTCAACAAAAGAAAAACCCGTACCAAAGACTGTTTCTAAAGTCTAGATTCTCCTCGCTGTCCCTATATGAGGTGCGAACAAGTTCTAATTTTTTCTCACGATTGGAAGCAGATAAAAGCATACGGCTTAGCTAAAAATTATGCTGACACTCTGTAAATACGGTCGGTTCTGGTGGTATAGTGGTTACCATGCTTGCCTTCTAAACCCAAGATCGCGGGTTCGAACCCGGCCAGGAGCGATGGAATTTTTCGGGCGTAAAAATCCTAAGTATGACTTCCTTCGGAAGGAAAGTAAAGCCATAGGTCCCGTGTCGTACATTTACGGCACGCAAAAGAACCTCAAGCCTGAAAGAGAGGCCTCTGAGCAAAATTTGTCGGCTGTTTCACGCCCTGAGTTGAATGGGACGCTGATGACCTGAGATGTTAAAGAGCGTCCATAAATAAACCAATCAATCAACTCTGTAAATACGTGTCAGGAATGGCAGCAGCTAGAGTTATACGTGTTTTTGATACTTCGAGAACAGAGAGTAATCATTCTCCACTGGTGTGGTGTGACACATTGAAATTCATCGCCAGTTGAGTGAAACATGTGGTGATGATGTTATGAATGTGAAAAATATTCGTTCGTGGGTGCGACAGCTCAAAGAAGGCCGAACGTCATGTGACAACGAACCGAAACAACCTCGGCCTCGCACCAGCCGGTCAGAATCATGGTTGCGCGAGTGGAGAAAGTTGTTTTGGAGGATCGCCGATAAGTGATGCAAGATATCCAAAGCTGCCATTTTCGCGGGCTTTGTGTCCTCCAGATGGGAACATGGCGCAGGATTCGTGAAAACATATATGAAGTGGTTTCTCATGCTCCCTATTCACCTGACCGGGCTCCTAGCTATGTTTGGCTTTTTCCAAGAATGAAAGACATTCCCCGTGGTCGCGCTTTCTCCAGTCGGGCCGCTATTGCAGCTGCGATGCAAAAAAGATTCCTAAAGAAGATTTCGCAGTGGCCATGGAATCAATGCGTTTACGTTGTGAAAAACGTGTTCTCCTGCATGGAGATGACACTGAGAAGTGAAGGTCGGTTTTCATTCCAAAAACCATCGATGCTATGGGCAACATGAAGGAAGAAGATTGGCATATGACATACAGTGCGATAGAGACATCCTTAAGCATATCGAAAACTGCAGTATATTTGATTTTTTCATGGACATTTAGGTGTGAAAAACGTCTGTTCCCGATGGATTCCGTATAATTTGACCGAAGCTAAAGCAACAATTTACTTTTAGGGTGAACCGATACTCACAAAAGTTGTACGTTCACTAAACACTTTCAAGAAAATGATCCTTTGTTTCTTCGGGTACTGGACATGTCGCAACCATTCTTATAGAGAATAGAGGAACAGTTAATGCTGAATGGTATACAACAATTTGTTTGCCAGAAGTCATCGATGAAATCAGGAAAAACAACCGAAATAGGCGCATCCTTCTACATCATGACAATTCCAGCTCTCACACAGCACGTTTAACAATTGATTATTTGAAGAAGAAGAAGAAGAAGAAGAAGAAAAATCATCAAATTAATGTCTTATTGCCTATATTCAACTGATTTATCGACCAACAATTTCTATTTGTTCCGGAATGTCAAACAAAAGATGCGTGAACAGCGATTTTCATCATCTCAAGAAGCTGTATATGCAAAATTGTATAAATCTTGAACACATGCAAAATTGTATAAATCTTGAACACATGCAAAATTGTATAAATCTTAAATGCGATAATTTTGAAAAGCAATTAAACAGTTTGTTTCATTCTTTCCTAGTCTTTGTAACAACTTAAAAGGTAAACCGCGTAGTTTACTAGCATATATATCTGCTAGTAAACAGAAAACATAACTGTAACTGAGACGCCCTGAAAACTTTGCAAAGATTTTATCAAGCGTATGTAAAAATAAGATAGCAGCTCATACGTTAAGAAATTCAATAAAGCAGAAAGCAGCAGTTGATAAACACATTAATGCTGTCAATGAACCATGTGGTTTTATAGCGCAAAATAGGATTAGAGCTTTGTCATCTTAAAAGCACTTGGGTTGAACAATTTTATTCTTTATGGAGCGAAAGGAGAAGTATTAAATCACACATTATTAGTATTGGAACGAATGCCAAGAAACTCATAAAGGTGGCAATTTAACGGCCTGGCAAATAAGTAACAAAGTGAACCATTCTCTTTAGTTCTATTTGCTAGTAGCCTGCACAAAAATAGAAAGTTTAGCTGGGAACTTTGCATTCTACAACATAACCTTCTCATACCAAACGTATATGCCTTCTACATATATATCTGGCCATGTTTTTATAATGACGGCGCTTGTTACAGAGGGAATATATGCATTTTCAAAACACGAGATATAAACAAATTTTATATGCATGCGTAAATATAACATTAGCATTTTAGCTGGTGATATTTACGTGTCCTGGATAATGAAAGCTCTCGTTTATTAATTATGACTTACGTTTTAGCTTTGGGCAATATGAAAAAAATAAAGCAACGATAAGAGCATTTTAATTTGTCATAAAATTGCACAAAATAAACAGAATATGAAAAGGTGTAATGAGCTCCCGTGGAAATGTATATTCTTTTATTCATCGTAGATACCTGTACATTTCTGCTAATGGGAAATGATGAACTTGCTGCATGAAATGCCATTTATATAAACTTGTTCCTAGAAAATACAGAATTAATAAAATAGCCGAGAAAGTTAGCTAGCACAAATACATGGATATTTTATTGCCGAAAGTTCGTTTAAGTTTAATACTGACATACATGCGCATGAAAAAGCAACAAAATTAAATGCTTAATCATAGCTCCTTTGTTCCTTTTCTATTCACAGATAGGTTGAGAACCTGTTCCATTTCAGGATTTTCTTCATAAGCTCTCCTTCTTCTACCACTACCTACTGAACCTACATGTTGTCTTGAGTGAACATTTTGTTATTGGGGCTATTTTTCCTTTAGTTGAATATACGTACATTTGTTTCTAATGTTGTTACTTGAAAGAGCATTTATCGGAGGCTTGGTAATTTTGAATATAATTTCTCTTAATTATTATGTATAATATTGTAATTACACTGGTCTATATATATATATATATATATATATATATTTTTTTTTTTTTGTTTTTTTCCCCACCTGGATAGATGTAATACGAATGCCCTGAATTCAAATATGTTTTCAGTTTTAGCCTATCGGGCTAGATTTTTAAACAAAATCACATCATATGTAATAATGTACCTATATTTTTATGAAAGATTAAATTGTATGACTATAGATAAGACAATATTGTTTTTATAGGTTTCATTTTAACTTAAAATATTAATGATTATATTATAATAGAGAGATATATGTCAATAATTATGAATTTCCAAACTTTTTTTTTTCATTATTAGGGAGAAGAAAACTTCATTTTAATAAGTTCTGATATATTCTTCGCTAGTATCTCTTTTCAAACACAAACAGTAACCAGCCATCACATCATTTACACATCCCGATAGCCTTGTTTTATGTCTTTATGAAACTGCTCGCCTTGTTCACTCATTGCACCAAGATTCGCAGGAAAGTAATCAACATAGCTGTTGAGAAAATACGCTTTAACACTCATTCTAAATCTTATATTTCTAAAATGTTATAACATTTCCTCCACAATTTCTTTATAGTTTTCAGACCTCTTGTTGCCAAGAAAGTTTTCTGTCACTTTTTTGTGTGCCAACCATGCTGAACTTCTCTAACTCGGATATCGACTGAAGAAAGATCTCATCCTTCATACACTCACGAATCTGCGGGTCCATCGTAAATACCTGCTGCTATCTTAGCTCCAGTTTTCTGTGGGAATTTTAACAAAAAAAGTTAAACAACCACCATCCTTATTCAGAGCAGAAACAAATCGCCGCATCAGGTCTAACTTAATAAGGAGTGATGGAGTCACTTCACAATGAAATGGGGAGGAGTTCCACCATGCTGATACCACCTTTTATAGAGAGAAACGTCTACAAGGAATCAGGCAGTAGTGTGATAAGAATATATTTTGGTAAATATCGTAATTTAATTGTTAAGGAAGAACTTAAGGGCCAATTGGAAAGTATATCAGCATAGGCATTGACAGAAAATCCCTCTTAATGACTAATTGGCGGACGACGAGGAGTTTGTAATCCCATACATGACTGGTCCTTGAATTTAATACAGCCCTGCTAAAATTGACTTTCTCTATGAATAACACCGTAGAACGAAACCTGGTTTTTGATTTAAAGACCATTTGCAAAATTACATTAGGGGACCAAACCCCTCCAGGCTTAAGGTATACTCGTATTGAAGGTGGAAGAGATAGATAGAGTTGACCTTCATGCACACACTTATATGGTTCACGCCCATTGCACGTACGTTGGTTGAAGGTTTCTCTTCAACATTTTCTTCGAAATCTAGGATGCGAAAGTTTCGTTTAGTATTAGTATCGGTTTTGTTTACCTTAAGTATGCCGGTATAAGCAAACTTAAATTTGGAAACATGAGGGTTATTTCTATTAGGGAACCTTTCTCTGTAGTTCTCAGCAGCTCTTACAGCACAACCTCTTGCTTCCCCATAGTTCTGGTGCGTCGCAAAGTTCAGAAAAACTGACTCTAATCTATAATTATTTAATTTTCAATCTAGATCAGGTTACCAAGTAAACAAACAGTTTCAAGAAAGAATTGATAGATATCTCGCAACCTTAGGAAAAAATTAGAACCGCGACTTGTTTCTAACAACTAACCTCCTATTAGTACAACCATGCAGTGGATGCAATTGTGTTCCGTTAAACTCTTCGCACAACATTTTTAACGCTAAATTGTGAAAATACTGTTCACAACATAGTTTATTTCCATTAAGAAGGCAACAAACAATTTGATGCAAATGTAACTCTATTTAGATTTAGAACGAATTTCTGAGCACGAAATTATAATTATTTTCATAGCCCATAACTTAAAATTTTCCCATATGTAATTCCAGGTTCGCTATCTCAAATTACTATCAGTGAAAATATTTCGGTACTGCTCATTAATATTGCATGCCATGCGTTTTTCTGTTTTCATGCTATAATACAATGAAACTGAGACTAATGAAACTACGAGTATATTCAAAATGTTCTCTATTCTGATCTTTAATATAATATACATTATGTGTATGTAATATATTGACTATGCCCGTCACGCCCATCACAGATTAGATTACATCTAAATTTGACGAACCAAAATCAGTTTTTTACGTACCACCGAGGACTTCTTTCTCGACATTAATTAACCGCGTAAAGGTCTGACTCAATAAATATTGCATTTTTTCATACAACATTTCAAAAACTATGAAATTTTCAATAGACGTTTAACATGGTTTTATTTTAACCGGTTTGTTGTCTCTACCAAAAACAACTCAAAGCCTCATCTGCCATATTTGATTTACTAAACACTTGAAATTTTATATTTAAGTACACAAAAATCCGTTTTTTTACCTGTTTTATAAAAGACACTGAATGTATGTGAAGCGGGAAAAAGTAAAATACAAAAAAGTTATTTATTTTCATCACTTCAATTGCTTTCGAGAAATTGTTCGTTTGCTTTCTTATTTAATTTAATTTTACTTGCATTACGAGTGTAAGTATAAGCAACATCGTCTTCAATGGATATTTCACATACAAACTTTTCTTACAAATCCTCCCCATATAACCAAAACAAGGTAAAATAATTCAGTAAGAAAATTCTTCCAATGTGGCACATAATAACAGTAATGCAGACTGAAAGCTGGCACATAATTCAGACGAGAAATTATAACAAGAGAGTGAGAAGATAAGTGTAAATAAAATTGTGCATACAAAAAAATAATTATTCTCATCACGGAAAAGTAATTAGGCTCCAAATTTACCAATTTCAAAAAAGAATTTTGAGGGTAAGATTTGCTGGAGAATATTGTTGCATAACGATGGAACAAAAGTTCTCATTCAGTCAGAATAGCTTGGAGCAAAGACAAGCACGGAATTCAAAAGTAATTACTTATACCAAAGACTGTCACATGGGGCAAGTAGAGCCACAAAGAAAAGAAATAGGAAGCCATGGCGTTACCTAGCGGAAAGAGAAGGAAGGAGAATCTCGAAGGTTTGAGAGGGAGCTAAGGTTCCTAGCGGAGCAAGAAAGCACACAAACTTACCGAGTGGCGAATACATTTATAGCGTAACAAGCACCCTCTTCTAAGTTTCCATTAAATGATTAAGGACTAGAGCGTTGCCTAAGGATATTATAGTATTACTGGAAGGGATATTTTTGATCAAAGGTTTTTAAGAAAACATGCTAATCGTTAGTGGTATAGTTAGTTACACTGTTGCACAAAATGTGACACGTCACGAATTCATCGGCACTGAATTTCAATTTCAACGTTATGGAATATTTTCCCATAGTTTCCATTACAATTTTAATAATAAGTATATTATAACTATCTTACCACCAGGATGTACACAGTTTAACTCGAAGTTTTACTCAATTTCTACCATTCAGAGCTAAACAATCAAAAGTAAATTATGCCAATGTCACACTGAATCGCATGTAATAAAAATGTTTTATAGCAAATAACATTAAAATGCATAACCTTGTTTACGAGCAGCAATATTAAATGAGACATTTCTCATTAATTCTTTTCGGCTACCTCATAAAAACGCATGCAACACAGATCATGATGCCCCATTAATACTTATTTGTCGCACAGTAATGTAGCATACATGTATGATTAACATGATGGCTCCATACGAGGTCGGTATTTAAATTCAACTCTGCCGCATATCCGCCGTTAAATAATTAACGCTGTCCCATGTACAATCATGTTCTGTGAAAGTAATGCAACTCAGAAAGATATCAATACGCCTCCTTGTTAGATCCATGATAACATAATTATATATGAACCTAATTTTCATTAAATTTATCAGTTTATCAGCGCTACTTTTACCTGTTTAAAGGAATCGTTCATTTTTTCTTCAGTTATCAGCTGTTTGTGTCACAAACACAGTGTGACCAATACGGTGATCGCTTAGTAGCAAATACAAAGCAGAAACAAATATAATACTTCTTAGGCTTTCAAGGCCGGTATTATAATTAAAACAGTATTTCCTGTTGAGTAAGTGAATGTTTCCAATATAGCAAGATTAAAGGCTAATTGACAAAGAGGATATTTATTTGTATACAAAGATTTTGATTCTCATATATTTTAATTCTAATTATTCTTATTAAAAAGAAACAAATAATTGTTTCTTATTTAGTTGTCCAGGCTAAGCCGTAAATTTTTCAGCAGGGAGCTCAAACAGCATGAGTATCATGTAAAATACACGTATGGTGCGTAAGAAGGCGGAATCAGAAATGGTACTGTCATTGCACTGGTATGGCATAGAAGCAAGGTATGGAACGCTACGCTCAATATTTACTGTATTGAACATCGCATGGCCAAAGCGCTACAATGTTGATCTATCGTACGTTTTCTTTCATGGTTCTGGTTCAAATAGCACACTCAACGTAATTTATTTGCAATATATATACACAACTAATTTATAATAAATTCCTTTAAGTAATTGGGCATAGACCTTAATAGGTCACATGTGCAAGATATGGTGATACAGTGATTACTATTATCGCCGTTTTGGAGAGATATTTCAGCCCGGAATCACTCTTGGAGACATACTTCTGTGTCTTTCTCAGTGACGTACAACGCTAAAATTAGCAAGTATCAACATAGAAGTGGACAACCTTGCTTTGTTGAAAGTCATGTCGTCCGCATTATCTCACGAGTCTAAGAATAAGCAAATTATTATTTTAATATTTTACATTTACTCTTCACCTGTTGTAAAGATTATACACCTTAACTAATGCCACGATGTTTTTGTAACGATTGTAATGCAAGACTTCCAGAAAATGTCCTTACCGCTTGCGCGTTTTGATAAACGGACCTGCCACAGTCCACCGCGCCTGTACTTTGTATTCCTTCTTAAAACTGCGTATAAAATCTTATCATATAGTAAATGTTGGAAATGTTATCCTCAGTCAGCTAAACAAGCATTGCATCGGGTAAACACATTCCAAATGGCACGATTTAGTTCATAGATTGTTAGATCTGGATGGATAAGGGGTCCGTACACCAGAACTAATCACTATATGAGTACCTTTAAATGCTTCCAATAGATTCCTCTGCTATATGAGCAGTAGAAAATCTTGTTGGAGCCACTCATATGATTTCTCTTAAAATGGGTTCAGAATGTCATGTGGATACCTCGTTCCATTTACTGTTTGCTCGTCAAATTTCGGAGTGATTATGCTCATCGCACATCAAGCTTCTCTTTTCCTATCATAAAGAGAGGTTTCTTTTGTACAATATTGATTTTCAGACAACACAATAGCGAGTGTTGTCAGTATTCACATGGCCATTTTGGTAGAATCACATGTCGTCTGAAAAGAACACAAGCTGTGGGTCTATTAAACCTTCAGTCACTGGTGAAAGAAACCACTTACAATAATGCACACGTGCTACGGGATTACCTTGTCGTAGACAATATACACATACACTCGTATGGTTTGAGTTTTAACAATTTTGTTGCTGTGAATGCAGAATGTGCTAAAACCCGAACTTATTGCATTAATTTCGGCAGTGATTTTGGTACGTGAACGTTGAAGTTTTTCGTAAATTTCGTCTAATTATTCTTTTGTTAAAAATTGTACGTCTTCGCATGTTGTTTTGGTTTGACTGAACCAGTAGTATCAAGCTTATTCACAAGATAGTGATTTTCAGTTATGGAAGGAGGCGATTACCCAGGGAACTTTCGAATAAATTCCTCACTAACCCGATGTATTTTTTTTTTGTGTGTGTAATAACATTTACACCCAAAAATACATTGCTTTAAAGTCAGCTGTCTTGCCATTTAGCAAACGAATTGATCGCTGCTCGGAAGTTCAACGATAGACGGACAGACAGGCGGCCGTGAGAGGGGAGGAGAGCAGGCCTTGGCAGAGATACAAAACCTCTTGCGAGCGGTGAGAACATATTCTGGAAGCCCAGTACATAAACATGTAATTTTAGCATCCGTGCCTCCATATAGTGTTATTTTCATCAATTATCCTAAAATATCCTTTGCATGCGATTTTACGAGTGAATTCTATACGAGAAATTGGTGACAATATCATTTAAGAACTCCCAAGGGACTGTGTAGTAGCTAGTTTCCAATAACACGAGTCATAGTGAATAACAAAGTTGTCAATAAGCCTTCCAGCAAAATTTTGGGAAATTATAATTTTAAAATATAGCTTGTTAAGAACAATAAAGCGAAAAAGCATTAACATTAACGCCTTTTCAATTTATAATACAATTTAAAATTAACATGTAGGTCTGAAGTATTTCCTGATGATGACAATGCCAGTTTCTTATTAGAGACCGGCACAATTAAATCTTATTTACTAACCTAGATACTGTGTAAATGCAAAAAGATAGATACTGGATATTCATTAATTTATTTTGTTCGAAATATGCATATCTTATTCTTTAGGAATTTCTTTATATAAATTATGCATGTCAGTACATGGCAGGTGTTTAGAGAATATTTACGAATATTTACAGTCTCAAATACTGAAGTTTGTGGGTCAATATTTCCCTTCAATCAAGCTTCTAAATTAACACTTATTTAGTTCCATTTTATATAGTCGGTGGGTGGTTAAACTAGAAGTCTGGTTATAAGTATTTGTAGCATTAAAAGTCGCCTCGTAAGGAACAAATCTCTAATAGCATAGAAACCTTCGGGAGATTTCCGGGGTGTATTCGGGGTGAACGATCCTTCGCGCAACCGGTTTCGCGGCCGGCGAAGCTGGCTGCTGTGTCGGCTGTTCGGGTGACAGGAGGTCTGCCATAAATATGGTACGGGTTGTCCCTAAGTTATTTCTAACACACATAACATAAACACTTAAAAAGAAAAGTACATTTCTTACTTATATTAAGCAAGGAGAAGCTGGAACTGTCCACTTTGTTGTTCGAGCATTTCTGACACCCGCTTAGGAAAATTCTCATTAAACTCTGCAGTTCCCTCTGAGAAATGACAGTAATTTCTTGACGAATGTTAGTTTTAAGTTCATCTAAAGTGTGTGGATTTATTTTGTACACTTTCTCTTTTAATGCTCCCCGAGATAAAGAAAACTTTTCGTTTCACGAAATTTATTAACTAATCGATTAATTGACTTCCGATTAGGAACGTGAACATCTAGAAATTCCTCCTGAAATAATCCCATAAAGCACGCGCTGATTCTGTACGCATGTATGAATCATACATGAATACTCTTTGGGGAATACAATATTTGTATTGCCCCATTTCACTTGATACACTTTCCCTCAATACATTGTATTGCGTCGCCTAACAAGCAGTGCTACTTGAACAAAATTTCAACTCACACTGAAACCTCGCGCAACGAAGGGCAAATATGCTCCCCGCCGCCGCCGGCATAGCGCTGCCGGCCGGTCCCGCGGTAGCGTCAAGCATTATTCACTCAGTAGAAGCAGATGAGAGAGGTTCGCGGTTCTCTACTTGGAGGACACGGTATCTCAATTCATTAGACAGTTGACACGGAAGGTTGAAGATCCTGGTTCGAATCCCAACCGTAACACGACTATTTCAAGTCTGATTCTACATTTACATTAGTAAATTCTTCTCATGATGGACGATAAAGAACAAACTTTTGAAAAAATGAAAGCAACTACCAAAAATATCTAAGCCTGATGGAAAAATAATCATTATATAAATGCAATAAAGGAAATATTTAACTTTTTGTGAAAAATGTATGTCGACCAATGTTATCTGTGCTCCTGCTTCCAGAATGCCTGACACTATCACTCTAATAGAATTAATTATAAGAGAATGGGTAACATCAGAGTAATTCAAATCAAGAGTTTTCAATTCTATATTTCTATATTTAACTGGTTATTGTTTTATTTCTATGATTGCGCTCGTTTTCTCTTTCTGTTTGTTACTGACTATGTGAAACTTGAAATAACATTTGGTTTTTAAGTCGGAAAGACTCCACCAGTTACGCAATTCTTTCTTATGCCACCTGTTTAAGTAAATGTACCGATTGGTGGCCTTAGTTGTGTAGATACGATGCTACACCATATACTTAATTTTTATAGCTCCTAATCGTAAAATTTCTTTGGAGCTCATGGTGGGAAAATATTTAATCCTCCATTTGTGTTCGCGAATAAAGAAAAACCACAAGAAATTCGCTCAAGTTTAAGATGGAACCTTGAACCTGGCGTATCTCAGATAACTTGCGGTTGCTTTATAAAAACGTTTTCATATCTCAAGAAAATGGGTCTAACATTGTTATGTATATTTAGAAAACTCGTTAGTAATTTAAATTTCCATTATATTTAACTAATGTTGCTTGATTCGATTTGCCCTACACTCCAAAGTGAATATTTCTTTATTATTAAAGCCGTGATTTGAATTAGTTGGTTTCATTTTCTTGAAGGCCTAAATATTTATTAAAATGTGTCATTATTGGGGTATTTTGCCGTGATGGTTGATTTATATTAATTTTAAGGGACTAAAAGCTGGCTACCTCAAAAAAGGATCAATCCTTGAAACCTAGAAATACCAAGACTTCTATACTTCATAAAAGGTCAAAAACTGCGTTCCCTGAAAGAAATAAGGTATCCTTTCAGCTACACAGGAATGTATAAAGAACCATACGAATGTGGAAAAATTACACATTGGTATGTCCGGGAGGTCAATTAAAACTGGGCTCGTAAACACAAGTGACATTTACATCTTAATCTGCCAGAAAAATCTGCGATTGCGGACATGCCGTTCAAAACTGCAATGGAATAAAACTGTTAAAAAATTACACTAATTGCAACAACAGTAGTCTGGCTACAAGAGAGGCCTTAGAACTAGAATGGTATTCAGATAATACAACTAAAGACACAGAAGTTTTCAAATAACTTGAAAGGAAATTACTTACTGATGCTTGCACACAACTCTCCCGTTTCTAAACGGTTTGTAACTGCCTCTCCATACACTTTCAGTCCAATGACGATGCCGATCGTAGTACCAGCGAAAATGCATTTCAACCAACGACCATGGCAAAATAATCAAATAATGCTGTATTATTCCATTAATAACAACCCCGGCCGTTAAAGCGTAAAGAATATTTCAGCTTAAATGTTCTAATAAGTCCCCTTAATTTATTTCAGTTATATTAAGCTCTTCGAAAATAAAATCTTTGAGATATTCCAAAATCATTAAGACAGTAAGAGATATAAGGAGCTTAATTTTTTTGTTTTGTTTGTTTTTTTCTCCCAACTATTGCTTTCATAACTGTCTTACCAAATCTATTTTAAGCATAACTTCATTGAACGTACATATACATCCGCAATTAATTAATTCTTAATTTAATATTGTTTCACAATAAGGTTAAGAAAACTGAAAGAAAGTTGCAAACACCATCCAATTGTCATCTGTGGAAGAAACTGCATTTTTGCTTTCGTGAATGAAAAAAAATGGGGCTTCTGTTCTTTCTTTAATAGCCTACGTCCATAAGCTTGGTCAAAGTTTAAAAATTATTGAGGTGTCTGCCCTCGCGCTATGCTACAGATAAGATCTCGGTCGTTAATGCCCTTCGGACGAGAAGGGTGAAGGCAAACGTCATCTCGTCATTTCTCCACCTAGGGGGGCGATACAGGGTACCACAACGGAACTTAATGATCCTGGGAGATTTACTTGACATCTACCAACGCTGCGGTCTGTTGTATCCACTGCTGACACGACATCGTGTGTATTGATTTATCGGCTGTGCTCCTGCCTGACCGACTGAGCATCCAAGTACTTTACTGCCGGCGCCAAGAGTTCTCGCGGCCTCACGTTTATGACGGATTTCTGCAAGAGACGTTACACCATCATGCAGTAAATGGCAAATAAAGTAAATTTATTTTCTGAACGAAGCTTTTTTACAACAGTCAATGAACATAGTCTTCCACATCTAGTTTGAAATAATGGTTGTGTCACCATTGTGGGTTTCAGTGAAGACTGGAAAATATAGTAACGTAGTTTCGCAATGATATTTCTTATTAATGCTGATAAAATGCTATTCATTTTAAAATTAATTATTTAGTATTTATATTTTAAGTTTTATTTATTACTGACATATAATTAACGTAGAGGATATGAATGTATTTAAAATCAAGAAACGTTTATAAAATTGTTGAATATGCAGTTTAGAGAATAATATATTAATTATTTGTTTTGCATATGTATATTATTTATATATATATATATATATATATATATAAATTAAGTCCTTCTTGCCATAGAAGGACTCCACGAGTCCGAAATATAGCGATCTCAAATGTGACTTTTTCTTAGTGTTTTATCCTTTTGTACTATTATAATTACGGTTAATTTGTTACATTGTTAATAGTGTTACTTTATATTTATATTTATTTTATATTATATATATATAAAATTTCAAATTTTAAAAAAGTTAAGTTTGGTGTTTTAACCATCAATAGCCTTTCATCAACATATTCAAAAGGAATCTTGCATGGTATCTTGAACTTACTGAGTCAGACCTTACACACTTTTTCCAACGCTAGAACAAAAACCAAGGACAACACTTTGTTTCCTAGAAATTGAATTTATAATTTGTGATATTTAAAGGCTAGAAACGCTCACTGAGTACAAAAGTGATACTTTAAACATAAGGTAGGACGTCACTTGAATAACATTATTTTTTAAAATTTACTTACAAACCTTATTGCTACAATATTCTAAAATAATTCTAAAATTCCTCTCCGTGCCAAAGCAAAATACTGCGGTGAAACTATAGAAGTACCGAGACTTGAAAGTAGTTGCTGGCACTTTATCCCTTTTACACAAGCTTTTAATAATATATAAAATTAATTAACGTTGTTCAAACACCTATCTAAAAACCGTGTGTAATAGAACCTAGAATTTTACTCTTACTGTACGTAAGTAGCATGATGTCACAATATTTGTTCCTTTTCTTTTAAATCACTTGATTCAAATAGTGATTTTTAACGCCAAGAAGAAGGGAATTAAAATTCCCATTTAAGGAGTGAGAATCGTTAAAAACACCAATATAAGAATCAAAATTTACCCTCTTGTTCTGATTTCACTCCTTTCCTGTATATGTTACACACTTTATGAAATGAAGATGCATTATTGCAAAATACATTACTTTTATAGCGAGAACATTTTAAAAATCCCGATACCTAGTTCAGTCGGTCGGCGGCTGACCCTGTGCTGCCGCTGATATTTTCGTGTATAGACTAGCGGCGCTCAAGTGGTTCACAATTTTAAAACTTACGTACAACATTTCAATAACAAAATTTGGTACTCACCCTCCTCATAGCAGGTATTGGAAATTTTGCTTATTTCCCTTGATATATACATTCCACAACTGGTTAGGAAATGATCACTGACACGCAACAATTCTCTATTAGTAATGGACCTAACTTCGTTTCGAATGTTTTTTTTTTTTTGTTAAATGTGAAACTAATTCTATCCAGCGCGATAGAATTAGTTTCACATGCTCTATTTTTCATTAACCCCCAAAGATAAACATCACAAACCGTAAGAACTAGGGAACTAGGAGGCCATAAACCAGGGCCAATAATTCCGGGACCACATATAAGGCGTAGTTTCGTCATGGATTTTTTTCCGCACATAATCTGTTTCATTAAACTTCTGTACTAACTTTATTCATATTGGACCCTGAATGCCAAGAAATTTACGCCTAAATGTCTGTCCCGTCCTGCCACACCACTTTCTGTGTCTGATGTATGACGACGCAGTGAATATCTCATCATTTCACAACACTCTGCACTATCTAATGAAATCTCACTCTGAACTGCAATGGCGCCGCACATACCCTTAGTTCTGATACGTTTAAATTGATTCACTATCTTTTTAAAACGTCTAAATGTTTATATGCTAAGGTTTTTCACTTTTATAAGTACTGATTGCACTTGGTTATCTACACGGATGCATATTACTTCTATTTCGGATATAACTTATTCATTATTAATCCTCTGCGACTATTCAGTAGTAATTTGTAAGTTTTGAGACTTGTGCCTTTCAGCCTAGATCTACTACAATACTATCAAAAGAAATCTTCTCAAATTCCCCTTTCTTGTTTTATATGAGACATCCCAATTCCTGTTCATCTTCTAACCCATTCTTTTCCGCTTTATTTTAAATTAAATTTTATAAGCTTTATCAGTAATTGACCTCTATGATTTAAATTCTCCTTTATCAGTTATTTCCTCCATTCAAGCATCTCTTGATAATCAAAGCATAAAAAGCATTATATGAATCCCCAAAACTGGACGTATACACTACTCGACCTTCCTCCAACCCATTCACTCTGCAAACCACTAATCAAAACTAAACACCTCCCTCCCTCTGTCTACATGCATCTCACTCTCCGAGTCAACAATTAACTCCTTGTAAAACAAAAGAGAACGAGAACCCTTCTCCCCCATGATCACATAATTTGCCCATGCATATTCACGAAACCGCTGATGATGTTTTCTCTCCATAAGCACATGTCCCTATTTCTACGCCTTACCAAGTTATTCCTTATCTTGCCTATTCAGGTATATGTATCCAAATTATTTAACATAATACTTTAAATATTCTTTTAAAGCTGGTCCCTCCAGCAGTTGAGTGGCGAGTGCAGTAAAGAAATAGCTCTGGTTCAAGCTGAAATGAGATATGGTTTCTTAACTAATCGCGCGTATATTTCGTGATAATTTTCTTAATTTTCTCCTATTTTATTTAATAATGCACATATTCCAAGAATATCGTCTCATATGTCTTACATTAAGTACGATATTCCTTCTGTGCTAATTCAGTTATTGCTACTTTTCAATCCTGATTTCCTCACAAGCAAATAATTGCCACTATTTGTAGGTTTCTTTTCTTCAGTTCATTTTTATAACGACTTAGAAAAGATTAACGTCGTAGCGTGGGTAACAAAGAGAAAGAGATCGTTTTACAACTTCATTAGTGATAATGCAAGGAGTTGTTCTAGTGTTTATTGTTTTAATTATCTTATTTCATTGTGTACATTTTCCTTTCATAATATGTTTACCATAACTTTCAAGAAAACTCTTCTCTAACGAAAGCGTGACTAAAAACAATATCTAGAGATGTAGAAAGATATAAACACTTAAATAGTCACACAATGTTAGCTATATTTTGACCATGTCGTGTTCTTGTACAACTTGTCTTCCACCTTTGAAGAAGAAAACGAACTGTTTGAAATATAGCGAAAATTGTTTATTTTCTATTTTCTCTAGTTGTTATTTTAGTTAAACTGTTGCAAAAGTCACTTTATTTTATATATATTAAAAATAAAATAATACAATGAAATGTAACTACAATAAAAATAACTAGATGAGAGGAAAAAGGATAAAGCACTTCGAAAGTCACAGACTTACTATCGCAATATTTGGAACAGCTCGTGTCCTTCTTACGCAAGAAGACAAGTGCTTGAATATTAGCCATAGTATAAAAAGCAATGGAAAGCGTTAATAAAAATCTTAATTATAATAATAAAGCGTATAAATACTCAGAGAAAGTAAGAAATATAATTAATAGAACAACAAATCAATAGCAAAACACTTAAAAGCAAATTCAAATTAATAAACCAAGTAAAAAGCAGCACCAGAGGTGCAAACAATATAATACAATGAAATGTAACTAAAATAACAATAATTAAATACGAAGAAAAAGGAGAAAGGAAATTCATAAATTTATTATCGCAAATTTCTAACAGCTCGTGTCCTTAAGCGAGAAGACAAGTTTCTTATATATATAAGAACTTTTACTTTTCTAGTTTTTGTTATTTTAGTTATATTATTCCACATATATAAAAAGATAAAAATTCTTTATCTACTTTTATTATTACTGTTAATTTGTTACATTGTTAATAGTGTTATTTTATTTTTATTTTTCATATATATATATATATATATATATATATATATATATATATATAAAGAACTGCTTTTCTAGTTATTATGTTTTAGTTACATTATTCTATATATAATATAAAATAAAAATAAAAATAAAGTAACACTATTAACAACGTAACAAAATAACAGGAATAGTAGAAAAGGATAAAACACTAAGAAAACGTCACACTTGAGATCGCTATATTTCGGACTCGTGGAGTCGTTCTATGGCAAGAAGACAAGTGACGGTGATAAAAGTAAATATTGAATATCGAAGGTAACGTTATGCATGGAAACAGATGAAACTAGAAATGAGAGTGTGGGGGGGGGGGGGGAGAAATTAATACCTAAGATTTAAACCAGGTGGCATTAGCGCTTTATGTAGAAATATAGCTGCCATTTCTCTATTTCTGAGTAAACTTTCAGAGCATTGTGTAGATAACGCATCAATAAGTGCTTGATTAAAAGCATCATCAAAATCCTTACAGTGAAATAAGACATGTTGGGCAACGGCAAGGGAGACTTGGTTTTAACAGAACGTCTATCATTGTTCATACGTAGCGAAACAACAGTAGAAGTTAAACCAATATAAAATGCTTGGAACGTTATTTTAATTGATCTTTTCGTCTCATGTATCACCATGTTCACCCACTGTAGTTCCTTATCAGTAAAAATGGACGTTGAGTACACAAAAATAAGACCTTATCGCAATAATGTTACTTCTTTACATTAAAATGTACATTCATCATCTGTTTTTTAAAAACTGAGTAGCTTTTGTATTGTTAAAAGTTCACCTTGACTTATAAGTCAAAACAGTTCTTTATACAACATACTTTTCAAAGGTACGGAAGTTTGTAAGCCTCTTTGAGGGCTCGATATGCTTCGTTGGTAACAAAAACTTGAACACTGCTCATTTCTGAATCTCACACAGTAGTTTTTCAAATCATAAGTTTTTATAGTAAGAAAATGTCAGATTTAAAATCATTCTTTTATTTTTCTTTGTCTATAGAACACTTTAAACGTCTATAAAATTTAATTACAATCCTTTCAGTCTGATTACGCAGTATTTGACACTTTATGGCTTGCACATGTTTTACTCAAGGACTGTGAAACGCATTAAACCCCGCAAATTCACTGGCTATGATTGCTGACTGCTGAATTAACGAGGCTAAGGCGTGTGTAATGTGTGGCAGCCAACGAGGTGATGAAGCAAGTGTGAACACAAGCCATATAAATGAGGTTTTGGTAATTCTGTAATGCTAACATTAAAATTATAAAATAAAAAGTATTGAAAATAAAAATATGGGAATTGGACATAAGTACCTGTTCAGGAATGTGCCCTCCGTTCCCTTGAAACCTACTTAAAATATTTAAAGTGAAAACAGAACATTTTGAGGTAGAGTATATAGTTTTTATATGCCAATCTTCTCGGGGACGTATTACTGCCTGACTGCGGGAATTTTGGAAATTTGTTTAAAACGATCGAGATTGGGTAGTATTATCCATAATTATTATGTTTCTTTTTTCCAAATTACTTAGAAATCTATTCTAAAAATAATCCTCAGCTATCATTTCCTTATGAAAATAGGATGTTTTCAAATCTAATCCATTTGCTCTTTGGTATGAAGCCAATTTTCGCAAATTTCACATAACAGACAATCAGGTGGCTACTTTGTCCCAAAGGTATCTAGAGTACGTAATTGTTAATGGAATCTTGCCATATTTGTTTTAATATGTGGTTTCTCTCTTTCTCTTTCCTTTACTATTACGGACACTTAGTTACCCGAAATATTGGATGATTTACAGGTATACGTATATGCGCAAATACAACTACCGCATTTTTACTATATACTCGCGAAAAGGTGCATAAATTCAATAATATTAATACAGGTAAGAGATAAAGGGATTTCGAATCTTTTTAAATGCAGTAAACGTACTGACTGTACGTACATGTTGTAAGTATTAAAATATGCAGCGCATCTAATCTTTTCAATTCTATGTTGTTATTTTCCTTTTCCTTTTTTAGAAACTTTCAGGAAATTATCTACTTCCTTCTGTATTACGTCAGAACTCGCTCATTATAATCTTCTTATCTAATCTTCTTATAATCTTCTTATTCTGTTTCCCGTACCGCGTACCGCGTATTTGGGTGTATTTTTTTTTTGTGTAAATTTGTAGACAGTCAAAATGTCTATGGTTAGGTTGCTTTCTGGTTCGACCATAAAAAGGCATTAAGTGGATAATTAGCATTACGTTAGAGGAATGAATTCCAATAACAAATATATACAGCATCTTTCCTTACAAGAAAGAAGCACTATCTACTAAATTGTACACAAATAGAATGACGACGGCGTTATCCATCCGCTGGCAGATGGCTAAATAGAATGCACATGCCGAGCCTAATATTTTTTTCTTAAGAAGTAGTTGAATTAAACATATTTGGTATAGAAGGAGAAGCAGCTTATTAATATAGATAAATATGTTACAAAAATAAATGTTACCCACTATTATTTTTTCATAAAACATCACTATAAAAATTTCTCAAAGATCATTAATATTCTACGAAAAGGAAAAGCTGCTTAAAAGAGAGGACATCCCCCTTACAACCGTAGTCAAAATTACAATACATCAATTCATTGTGGTCTTAGACTGTACGTTGTAAACACCTTACTTGCTTACAGTTTCAAGGAATGAATGAAAACTGAATTAGGGGTTGTTTTTTTTTATCTGGCCTACCAAAGTAACATTTTATGTTTCTTGAATGATTTAAAATCTACTTGTAAATACATTAGCCTTAAGTATTTATCTTTTCTCTATGAAATGTTCAATTTGCCTGAAAGTAGCGCTAATACAATAGTTGTTACATATATTTTAGTTAAGCTAAAATATTTTGTCATTTTTGGGGTAAAGAGAATTTTCTATTCAGTAGCTTTAGAGGAGAACAAAGATACATATGCATATGTCGCAAATTTGAATTCTACATAGCAGCGCACGGTAATTAATGACCTCTGGGATAGTCACAAGTGCGGGTAATTGGCACAGAGGTCGTGGGAGAGAGTAACACTTGTGTTGTACAGTACTACAAGTTAGCCTATTGGTCTAAAAATTTACTTGTGGCACAGTATTACGTATATACTTGCTACATATTTCAAGACCTGCTACGGGATCATCTTATAGTACGTTTGAGTTTTCAGTTTGTTGCTGTATGTGCAGAAGACACTGAAACCCAAACTGCTGTGTCGGTCCTGGTAATGTAGTAGTAACCATACTTGCCTCCTACACCCAAGATCGTAGGTTCAATCCTGGCCAGGATCGATGGCATTTTTAGGAAGTAAAAATCCTAAGTATGGCTTCCTTCGGAAAGGAAGTAAAGCCGTGGGTCCCTTGTCGTAGATTTACGGCACGTAAAAGAACCTCAAGCCTGAAAGAAGAGGCCTCTGAGCAAAATCTGTCGGTTGTTTCACGCCCTGAATTGAATGGAACGATGATGACCTGAAATGTTAAAGAGCATCCATAAATAAACCAAATCAAAAAGCAAGGCTTGTTATGCTAATTTCGGTAGTGATTTTGCTCTGAACGTTCAAGATTTTCGCCAATTTCGCCTAATTAATTTTCGGTTAAAATTGAACTTCTTTGCGTGTATTTCTCAATTTTCAATGAACTAGTAGTATCACATTCATTCACAAGATCGTGAAATGCAAGCGGATTACGGAATGAATTCCCACAGTGCGACGAGTTGATTTGTACAACAACATTTACACACAAAGTAATTTTGTTGCTCTGACGTCTTCGCGAACGAATGTAGACTGCGACTGCTCAAAATTTTAAGGATAGGCAGGTAGGCGGCCTTGAGTGGGGAGGGGAGCCGGCCTTGGCCGAGACGCAAATCCTCGTGCGGGCGGTGAGGGCACATTCTAAAAGCCTTGTAGTTCGGCTAAGCTATTTCATAATTACATTTCTAGTATCATGTTATAAATTTTCCTCCAAGGTGTTGGTTCTTAATTTAATCTTTTGTTGATTAATTTGCAGTCTTGATTTATTGCCATGGTTAAGTCTTCCATAGAGATTTTACTTCTAATGAATTGGAGCTACAAGTCAATCTGAGAGTGAACTATACTCGCCTTCAATTTGGAGAAATTGCTCCTCCATCCTCTTTTTAGTTTAAATTCTCTTTCTTGTTTATCCAAATGGCATTAGCTGTAGTGTTTAAATACATTTTTGTCAGAATTGAGAATTTTTCTATGCCTTACTCTTTAATAGAGAGCAAAGTTGACAGAATTATACGGATGCCTTCTGGTTCGGTATTCCTTCGTGATTTATATCAACTGTCCGCCCTATTTCATAAAAGTTAGAGAGAGAATGGAGACGGTTGGCTCGATTTATGTCTTCGTTGTTGCACCCTTCCCATTCGGTGGAAGAGCGTGCTTTTCTGCAACAACCTGAATGTTTTATCGACGGTACATCTTAATGTTTAATGCTAAAAATCACATAAGAAATGGTCATTTATTTTACTAGCATTTTGTATGTTAACATTTGGTCGGATGCATATGCAAATATTTTGAGACTGCATAAAGTTAGAGCGATGGAAAAGACAGTTACATATTGTACATAATAAACATAAAAATTTAAACATACATTTTAATGATTCATTGCTAATAAACTTTGCATTTGAGAACATTATACAATATTAAAATGTTAATGTTCAAAATATTTCACCTGCTTCTATGCTTGATGGAAGTGCAGATACAGTAATATAAAAATTGACGATACTTCCAAAATGGATGGCCACATACTACAGTTCCAAAAGAAGACAAATGACAGTTAATGGAAAATTTACAAAGAACATTTTGAAGAACTTAATCGAACAAGTCTTGCTTGTGAATGGGTAAAAAAAAAAAAAAAATCCTCAGATTCAAATGTCACTAATACGTTCGTATCTTTAAGATAATAAAAGTACCTGTTTACTTCAATATGCAATATTTAGACCCAATTAATCCAATTAAAAATTTAAAACCTGATGTACTGTGGATTGAGGATTTCCCCCCAACCCCCAAAATGTGCTTCATTTTCTAGAGCATTTCATAAGCTCAAAAAAAAAAAAAAAAAATAATCTTCTTAATCTATTACTTAAAATAACAAATAAGTGTTCTTTAAGATAAACACGTGTTATTCTTAATTTATTTTCTCCAATCTTAACTGAAATGATGGTATAGTTGTAGTGCTGTGACTTTTTGTAAAATATATTTAGAATGTAAGTTGCAGTTTCTACGCTAACGTTTAATCACCTGATATAAATAATATAAAACTCTTAATATGGGCTGTAAAGAAAATGTGCTATAATAGAACGAATTCCAAAGGCTGGTTTTTCAACTGACACTGCAAAACTTTGATCTAAGCATATAGAAAATATTCGTATTACTGAAATGTCATTGCTCTAAATATTAAGGCCACCTGAACCACAACTGTGTTCATTCTGATTGTTATTAGAAGCTTTTTCAACATCTTTCGCGATACTTGTTCTGTTATACTTTTCAAGAAGAAATGGGATTGGTCTAGCTTCCAATCCATGGGGACCCATAATAGCAGCTGCGGTCTTGTGATTTCTGATGTCAATAAAAGTGTTTGGGATTGAAACCGGAAAGGGGTTTATTCCTTTGCCACTACCTTCTTTTCCAATATCCAGCGTCACGTACGGGGTAACCGTATTGTATATCGCCTTACAGGAGAAGGAAAATTCCATACCGTTTGCCTCTGGTATTGTGGCCTTCTCTACACTATCACTCGGACTTGGGTTGCTCTTCGTATGGCTCAAAGCTCGGCATCAACCCACAGAGAGGGTGGTTGTAGAGCGGTGTGGGCTGACACACACACAAACTATCACTGCCAATATCGTACAAGAAGCCAGAAACCCGTCTGCCCTCCACTGAAAAGATCTCTTACACATCTCTCCCGCACTGGAATGCCACAGCCACACTGATCGGTTGGCTTGATTCGAATCTAATTTGTGTACGACTTTAACTATGCTTTGATCAACCAGAGACCGCACAGAACAGAGAGGCGGTAGGAAGAGTACGTACAACGGTGAAGAAGCTAATGAATATTAAAGCAATGTCGGTAAGGGATCTCCAGTCACTAGAAAGAGTAATGTATACTCTAGGCAGTCAATAATATGTATCTTTACTACAGCTCAAATAGAAATATTCTTTGAGCCTAAACACTAATTCTAATACTTTAGCGAATTCCAAAGGAATATAGATAGCTATTGTGGCTGTATCGATGAAAGTTTTTTTTTTTTTTTTTTTTTTTTTTTTTTTAATTTTTCTTTAAATCTGCATCGATTCTACCTGCTAGGCACCGAAAATGACAATGAAAAAATGTATATATGTGTGTGCCTGTTAATGCTCTAGCGGTCGCATTTTTTCCCTCAATGAAACTCACCATATAACCATCAATTAACAGACGAATCGTCGAGTTCGTTAACCAGCAACATTGAATTATTGGGGGTGGGGGTTGATCTAAAAGGACAAATTTTAAAAAAAATTATAAATCACTCTAACGGCGGCAATTTAAATTTTTTCTCAACGAAACTCGTTGTCAAAATAAATTAATAAAAACAATTTCTGAAAATCAGGGCAATCGGGCAATTAGTAGTAGGGAGGGCGGTTAAAGTGAACCTTATAAATCGCTCTAGGGGCCGCAATTTAATTTTTTTTAAAAGAAACTAAGTATGTGCTATTAAAATAAAATAATAAAAATAGTTTTAGGGAAATCGAGCCATTAGGAATAGGGCTATACCTTAAAAACAAAATTTAAAAAGTGCTCTTGCGTTTAATGTTCTCAAAATAAAAAGGACAAATTAACTCAGCATTTATAAAGATGCACATGCTTTATATTTAACAAAAACATTTCGTAGCAACTGTGAAATATTGATCTAACGTGTGTGTGAGAATTGCATTTGTATGAGTGCCTGTAATAGCCTTCAGAAAAAGTTTGCGTTACTTGTTTTTACTACAATAAAATTTAAATTAAACTTCAAATTCAATAAAAATCTATAAAACTTTCTATTGTTTATTTTTGATTGTGTATATGTGCTTAGTACATTTTACTGTTTTTAAAAAGTAACATGCTTTTGTTTTATGATATATAAATTTGTTCTTAAATACACATAATATATACCATTAATTGTTATGGTTTAATTTAATCCCAATAATAATAATAATAATAATAATAATAATAATAATACTTCTAAAATTCTAAAACTAGATTTCTCTTTTGTAATACGCAAGATTTTTAATTTAGTTCCGCTTACTTTTGAAAACTAGAGTAATTTCACTATAGACATTTATTTTCAAGTGATTTTGAAATGAAAAAAAATAACCAATCTAGTGAAGTAATGCTATTATAGTTGTTTTTATTTAATTAGTTAGCTTTAGAGTTTGTCATGATAATGCCACACAGTAATGCCATAACTTATTTATTAATTAATAAGGCCGAATTTCGATTTTATATTCTCTTTTAAAGTTACTCTACTCTACTCTACTCTACTCTACTCTACTCTACTCTACTCTACTCTACTCTACTCTAATTTGCTTAGTTTACGCATCTCCTGCGTGAAGAACTTTTTAATTTTTTGACTATTAAATTAAGATTCAACAAATGTATTGCTCTGCATAAACTGAGACTATTAGTGCATACTAAATTCATCCACGCAGATATTTAAAGTAATCGCAAAGTATTAGCCTTCTGTCTTATTAAATTCTTGCACTTGCTTAAAACCACGGTTTCCTCTCTTCTCGTGTGCATTACGTCACATATGCTCTTTAAAAAACATGGTATATACAAATCGGATTATGCACTTGTGGGTCAATTTCTATGTGTTAATCATACAAATAGACCTAGGTCTTAAAGGAGGGGTCCTTCCATTGCTCGGATGTACAATCCACCATTCGTGCAACTTTTGACAGCAGCCAAGTTCGCTCAATGTTTAGCAAAGTACGTCATGCCAGCTAGAAATCAGTTAACAGCCACTGCTGTATAGAGAATGCAGGTGAGATTTTGCTTATGCGTAATCTCGTGTTCTGCTTAAACAAATTTCTGCAATGCTAATTCCAGAGTTCCCAAAATTATTCATAACATCGGTAAACTGTTGTGAATAAAAATAATTCATTCATTAAAGAAACATTCCTACAAAATGCATTAGAGCTTTTTATAGCAAAACATTTTTACGTAATGTTCGAACTGCTATAGAGAATCCAAAAACTGTGTGGAAGATGACGGAAAGTTATGAAATGCTGAATAAACCATTTGCGGTTGCAATAACGACACTGAAGTATCTATAACCCACAGATAGCGGAGCGCTGGCCGCTTACTGCATACACAAAATATTTGTATTATTAACTTTTGGCTTGTAACTTAAGTTTGTTTTAATCGTAAGTTGCATACAATAATCGCCTAGGACACTATATTCTCTGTATACCTAAGTTATCCTGGTTGGCGAAACACCCCAGCGAAACAGAGATAGTTCAGTATGTGTTAGTGACTGACCTTAGATTCATTAGTTTGGGATTTACAATATTAAAATTTGCTTTCAATGTCCTTGCGCTTAATGCTGGAATTTATAATCTTACAGAAAAACGGCAACATCATTTCGATAATAGTGATAAAACAACTTTTTCACCAGCTCTAACCGCACCATACTCCATGCACACGAATCTCACTCTCTCTACCCGCTCGGTCACTATTCCCCTTTGGTGCCTGGAGCTGACTTGCTCTTACTTGCATTCTGTTGCCTATGAGTAATGCAGGAATAGTTAGAAGATAGAGAACGTTATTATAGACAGGAAAAATAAAATACATATTAGTAGTATAAGAAATATTGCTGTATTATTTATTAAATGAAAATAAATATTTTCTCCTCGTGGCTTTCTTATACACTACAGGCCTACTGCAACGAGCTCTGCGTCCTCTACTTCCGTTTTGCGATATCACTGATAGAGTGCAGTATTGCAGGAGGGCATGTTATCAGCACACCGCATCCTGCCGGTGTGATGAGATGTCGCTATAGTATCTGGAAGCTTCCCAATTGTCCTTACGAGGTCTTGCCCGCGTTCCAGATCTACATAACTTATATCATTCATAAGCAAGTATCAGCACCTCTCACCCAGCGGTCAGCAATGCTAACAATTAGACCAAGAAGATGGTCATTTTAAAAATAAATATAAACAATAAAAATAGACCAATGCATAACATATAATGCAGAAGTGATTTTAAATAAATCGCTATTTTTTGTTTGTTTTTATAACTAGAGAAAATGTGTAATTATACTTTATTTACATAAATTTTCATTTAATATACAATAGTATAATGACCTTATATTTAGGATATATTATGTCTAAAATAGCCTCTATCCTTCTTTCTAATAGTTCCTGTCACTCAGAAGCACCAAACTGCAAATAAGAGCAAACCTACTCCATACCTCTCCAAGTCTTCGTTTTTCAATTTACATTTGCAATTACGGCGCATCATTTCGATGTACCTTTTCTTTAATATTTTAAAATGAACCTCCCAATCTCACACTGTACCCCATCATTTTCTGTTAGCAGTACATAAAATATTGGTTTTACCTCATGTTTTCCCTTTCAATTTATATGTACATTTTTCAAATTTTGTTTGTCGTTGCGAAGTACACAAACATAGTTTACTGCTTACTACTGTGGGGACACGCATTATACTCTAACGTCAAAGAGAGAATTCAGTGAAAGTGTTCACATTGTATAAAATAATTTATTTTTACTAAAACCTGTGTTACAATACTATACTTTGCTTTGAATGACTGTGTATTTAATGCCTATTCCTGATAGTTAGGCAACTTCTTTGTCGTTACTGTGCTGAGGGTGTCCAGCATTCTCACAATATTTGTGGTTGAAACATAAAGTTGATTTGTTTTATTTACGGACGCTCTTTAACATCTCAGGTCATTAGTGTCCCATTCAACTGAGGAAGAGAAACGGTCGACAAATTTAGCCCAGAGGCCTCTTCTTTCAGGCTTGAGGTTCTTTTACATGCCGTAAACTTACGACACGGGACCCACGGCTTCGCTTCCCTTCAGCAGGAGGCCATACTTAGGATTTTACGCCCGAAAAATTTCATCGATTCCATCGATTCAGGCCGGGATTGAGCCCGCGATCTTGGGTTTAGAAGATAATCGTGGTTTACACTACCAGGACCGACTGAAACATAATGAAGAAACGACCACTTTATGTAATAATGCTATAAATATTTCAAAGAAGATACCAAAATAGCACCTTTGTGAAATTCTTATACAGGATTAGCATGCATAAGGAACAAAATTAATGAACGGTAAAATACTAATGCGAAAGAGAAATGTACTATTGAATATTTTGGAATAGTGTAGTGTAGCAGCATTGTGTAATTCTCCAGTTGTTGTTGAAAAAAACCATCTGCACACAATAGTGTAAACAACATTCCCTCTAATTTTTTTTCAAAACAAAACAGGCAAATAACACAAATAACGAATGATAATGGAGTGAAGAGTTATGACTGATTATTATGCCATCATGTCATGCCAGGATTCGTATATTTGAGACTCAGAAGAGCAGGAACAGTAATTTTTTTTAACCAGCAGCTATTAAAGCCAAGAATATTTTACTAGCTTAGTACAGTTTTTTTATTTGGGTGCTTTATGGGCATTTTCTAGTTTTACTATTATACAAGTCCTCAGTTAATTCATTACATTCAAAACAATACATATAAAATGAGATGGTGTTATTTATTTTACTCTCGCTTTTTTCTAGTCAATTATATTTTAAAATGTTTTATTAATTTATCATTTGTATATTGATTTACGTCCATTACATTTTAAATATTTCATAATCTTGTAGTCCATGAATATTATATTTGTGCTCGTTATATATCTATTCCAGTTCTTGACCTGTTTTTTATTATTTTTTTCATGGCATGTCTCCAAATTATATTTAAATTTCGAAATAACTACTTTTGATACTCTTGACGAGAGTAATGTGGATTTGGGTCCCGCCTCTGTGTTGGCGTTTCTGTGTGTAAGTGTGATAAAAACGTTGGTTAGTTATATGTGCCCTAACCAACTGCCTATTAAAAATAAGCATTTTAAAATACGCTTCTCCTTCTTTCACAAATGTTCTAGCGTTTACGAATTTCGTATGGCAATCTATTTCTTTCCTCGTTCATAGAGAACATTTGGTGCTTTTTCCAAAGATTGACCAATGTTTCTACATTTGTGCTAACTTCTTGTTTATTCAAAATAGTTACAATCGATTTTGACATTGAATCGTTTCATAAAAAGCCTCCTTTTCAGCAATGTACAATAGGTTTAGATGAGTTTAATTGCTTTGAAATTGTATTAAGTTTTGCTTGCGGAAGAGAACCTTCTTAAATATTATCGATAACTTGTAATATTGTAACATTTTGGAATCAGTCAACTATTATTCCATTATAACAAATAATAGATCAGTTTCCTTTTACAGCTCTGTAATATTTGTGATTGGATATACACATATTCATTACTGCCTGCGGAAACATTAAAACTCAGTGGAAAATATATTCTCTGTAATATTTCTGGAACAACTGGAGAACAAATTATTAATGAGAGTGATAAAATTAATGGAATCGTTTTTATGACAATTATAATTTTTTTATATCCAATCTTCTTTAATTTATGTTCTGGCATACACGATGAATGTAATTGCAATTTGATGTCTAGATTTACATTTTATCAGCGTTCATAAAATGTCAATCTTTAATGAAACCAATTTTGGTGCAATTGTTGCCGCAGTAAGTGAAAGCTCCAGACTCCTATAACATGAAATTCTGCCTAATGCATAGATATTTCCCATAACATGTTTCTATAGCGAAGCTTTTTCTCAAGCATTCCTAGTGTGTATAGAGGTTCCAAACACATTAATGCACTTTTTAGGTCCCGCTCAAGCCTATATACTTGCACCACCACGACAGTCAACTTTTTCACTTCGCTGCTAAGTTTCTACCATACAACAGCAAAAAGTAATATTAATTGCTTTTAACGGAAAATGCCCGAAAAGAGCTTTGCATCTTTTTATTTTACGCATATTTAATCTAATAAACGTTAGAAAATGATACTTCTTGAAACTATAAAAATGATAAAGCTACAGTTTAAAATTAAATAAAATATTGATAGTTATACATGTTTGTTCTTGTTGGTGAAACTTCACAACACAAATATTCCCCACAACTTTTCATTATGAATCACTGATTTTGCGAATGCCATAGATATGCAGGTTTATTACGAAATAAAGTACATCATTTGAATTGAAAGCTTCCAATACAAACTAATAACTTTCTAGAATTTTTGGTTACTAAAGTGGGGAAACAAAGTGGCAAAAAGTCTTAATTTGAAAATTGTTCGTTTAATCCAATGAAACATCTATGTTGCAGCTTTTAACACAAAAATGTACACTGTATATAATGTTTACAACAAAACCTGCTCTTATTTCAATTTCGTGCTATAATAAAAAATAAGCATGTTTCAAAGCAATTTCTTACGGCCATGCTGAACATTTAGATTGACATATAACTTACGCAGAAGTGTAAGGTTGTTCTTTGGTAAACAATACTATTAATTATAAAGTAAAATATTTGTAATCTATAATTATAATTAACATGAATTTCTTTCTTACAAATAAATTACCATTATATCATGGATAAAACGTACTTACTTCACTCTTTCCAATTTGATATACCAATCCAGTATTCTTATTATACAGAATGTTAATGAACAAATGAAAATATTCGGATTCGTTATACAGGGGTCTTAGAGAAGCCATTACCCAAGGTCAAAGGCTTCAAACGCACCTGTTAGAACAACATTTCAAAAGGTGATGCACGCCAATATAAATATGCACGAAAATATTTCGGTGCTGTTCATTAACACCCTATATGTTCGAATAGCGTTCAACAGCTCTCTCTTCGTTACCTTCCTTAGGCTTTCACAGTCATTACAATTAAAACAGTTAGAACAGAGCAGCTAGGTGTTGTTCATAGTCCATTGATGATGTCAGCCGTGGTAGATGAAATCTATGGTAGCATATTAAACCATGGACCATGGCAATACAGCCCGGAAGCTTTTAATTGTTTTAAATGCTCTCTCTTTCTTCCTAGAAGGTGTTTCGTTCAGTATCAAGAGAGAATTCCATTATACTAATATGTTTGTAAAGACTAATGAATAATCCGTCTCCTACTGGCAAGTGGTGAAAAGGGGAGAGATAATACAACTAAGTTACTCACATCTCAAGTGCCACAATCGATACATTACATATGCATAAGGCATGACAGGTTCTCTAGAGGGAGCAGATACAAGGATATGGAGGCGGCAATTTTCTGCGGTGAAGCGGCTAAAGCCACCGAGCTGTCCGCAGCAGAACGTTGGGTGACACCGCATCGAACAACCCTGACCACAAGCGTGTCAGACAGGAAGGCTTTACACACAATTCGCCCCCCCCCCTCACGTTACCAGGTGTTCCCGACCGGATTGGTCGAAACCTTCTTTAGTATCGCTGTATATCACGCTCCCCTGAAATTCCGCACTTCTCAGATAAATTTACGAGAATATAGCAGTTAACCATTTGGCACAGGACAGACCTAAAGAGGCTACTATCTTCGTCTACTAACCCGCTATTCTGTTATCGAATGTCCGATATGTCATGCTCTTAGCAGGTTGTAACACAAAAGTCTATAGGGGGCATTTGCCCACATCTTGCTCTTTTCGTGTGTATTTAGCAGCAGCAGTACGGTAATTGAGTCATTCTCTCTAGAACTGCGTTACACCTCTCTTCCCTTCACGTTTTAATTAAGCTATTTTCTTTGTAATTCTGGAATTTTGATTTTTGAAACTTGAAGCGTTTAAGTATGGCCCCACTCTGGGCGCCAAATTACGATGCTGTTTGGTATGGCAACCACATTGTGTGCCAAATTTTGAAGTAGTTTTTTTGTAGATTGATTATAGCTTGCTTAGGTGTTGTTGCCCACGTTTCAATGATAACCATTTCTCAGATTGAATTCGGCTATTTTGTTGGCTCGTACTGAACGGTACTGGGAGAGGAATTCAATGATGTAAATGAGCACATGATGCGATATAATATTTATATTGATATTTTATCGTGTCTAGAATATTAAGCGTTCTCTGGTATGAACTTAGCTATGCCCATACAAACTTATATGCCGCGTGTGAAACTTATAGATGAGTACCGCGGGGCGTGAAATAGAAAATTGAACTTATGAATATTGGGCAAGGCGCGTATAGATCTTAAAACGGGTGACTTAGCAGCGTGGAACTTATAAGTGCTTCTGCCAACTATTTACTGAGTCGAATTGAATGAGGAAATGCCTCTCGTGGCATGTAGAACTTAGGACTGCCTGAAAAATGCGTGTATCTTATAACCGCCTCTCGTGGGTTGGATTGCGTGCCTGAGCTACGTCGAACTTACAATTACTCCTGAGCAATGAATGAATGAACAGTGTTTAACGCCCGTTTTTGCTACAGAGGCACCACAGGCGATGGACACTGATGATACATGGGATAAAATGATATATTGGGAAAGGGTTTATTTTTAAGGAAGGAATCGTTCCAGTCCTAAGTTTAGGGTGCCTCCCCGGCATTTGCCATTTATGAGAACTGAGGAAAACCTGGAAAAAACCTTAATCGGTGAGGACGGTCCTGGCGGTATTTGAACCCAGACCTTCCGCTCACGAGTTCGTCCCTTAACGACTTCAGGCACCCGTGGCGGTCCTGAGCAATAAACAAATGCGAACTGAATCTCCAGTGAAACGACTGCCTTCCTTATACAAATAAAAAATCGTGGCTAAAAGGCATTCGCAAGTCTCGCATCTTTCTTTACAAATTTCAAATATACAGCTATCGTTGGCTGGTTTAAAGTTAACCTGCCCCATGTTCCATTCGTTGTTATTTGAAAGTTTGAAAATTATCAACATTGACCAGTTTACAGTTTAACTGTACAACCACCGGTCGGGGTTGGAGCCCTTTAACGAATTTAAAAGTCCTTGAGTTTATTACACCTGCAGTAGCTGTCCTTTTAAAATAAGAGAGGGGCTTCACATACGCAGCCCTCGGATTACCTCTCAATAGAGGTTTTTATGACCCTTTCGTTGGTTTTTCCGTAACAAAATACCAACGAGCTTTCTCTTTTAATGACATTCAACTAACGTGTTAGCAGAGAGAGGAAACTAGGAGGGGCGTACGAATCTTCTCTGCATGTGCGGTTGAACATTTATAATACATTTCCTTCAAGACATCTTCGGTCTCTTGTCAGAGTAATTCTTATGCCCGTATGGAGGAATTTCAAGCTTCGACAAGCATCTTGCAGGCTTCTCTTAAGGGAGGGATTCTTTATTTATCCACAGTGATTGATTAATAAATAATATTGTTATTATGACATTTTTAACTATTTTATTCCATTGATCCTGCGGTAACAGATACGAGGAGTGGTTTAATACTATTTTCCGCACGGTAGTACAGTTCACTCTTGAGAGTTCAAGTAGGCTGGTTGAGAACAGTACTAGAGGCACAGGGAACTCAGGGGCCAAGAGGTCAGACAACAATAGTAATTATGCTTTAAAATTCTTATTTACCACCCAGTGGCTTTAGGAACATAAACTTCGCAATTTGTGATGTTTGTTGACTTCAGTTTTCTAGCCATTCGTTTCAAAATATATTTTGGGATCATTTTTCTTAAATTTTTAGGCCAAGTAATGTTTTGTTATGAAACATTCTGTTTACTTCTACATATGCTTATATGTTTATGGTTAAATCTTCTATGTTTTTATGTTTATAACCTATTTAATTATTAATGGCTTAGAAAGCCGAGGAATTTAACCCGTTTGATTCCTTTTATATGGTTCTAATTATTTTATCCGCCTCAAACTTCCTGCATATGAACCTCGAAGACTGAATGAATCTAGCGAATCCTAGGCATGCGGTAATGTGTAATCTAAACTAGTTTGCCCATGCTACAAACAGTTTTTTGCAAGCTTCAGTAGTTCGTCAGATGAAATGAAAGTAAATTTGAAAGTATGTAGAAAAAAAAAAAAAACTGAACCGTTCCATTGTTATAAGCAGCATTTGCTTCGAAAGATGAAAAGCAGGTTTGCATAAGATAAAGAACACAACAGCGGCCAATTTAGCGTTTGTAATAGCTATGGTTGTATCTTGCTTGGGAAGAGAACAGGTCGCTTTAGTTCTTAAAAATGCTCTAACTGGATGTCTCACAAAGTGCTAGGTGTCAAAAGATGACAATATGCTGTTATCTCTTTCTCCCATATGGCTAGTAGTAGTACGCTACTATTGACTTTTGCCATATGAAGGTGGTTTGATGCGGATAAAAGCTGTTACTATATAATATCCGCAAAACCTTTCACTACTTTTTGAAAATACAAAATATATTAAGTTATAAATCTCGAATTGCTACCAACTTTATATCTCGTTTTAGTTTAACGTTAGTACAATCTTATGTTTCATATTTAGTTTCTTTTTGGTATTAAACTTTTCCAAATTACTAAGATATATCTTTGACTCTATATGGTCGAGCATCTTTTATGCGGGACACTGTTTTCCTATTTATTGCAACATAATAAATCCAAGTAAATTTGTGAATGTCACGATGTTGCTTTTGTGAACAAGAACATTTCTCATCTCAGCACGTCACACATACCGGGAATGTGAAGAAAAGTTGTCATGTGGACCTAAATATACTTCATGTATCAAGAATAGCGAAAAAGTGCGGGACCAACTTTAATATCCTCGTTCCATCGCACGAACTTCCGAGTGTCTAGTATTATCACTTCCGTCTACATATGTAGTAACACATTGCCAGCAGATATTTGGAAATTCCCAACATTGTCATTATCACTTTCGTACATCAAAATTGAGCGTAAACTATAGTATTTCCCTTTATCGCACTATATAAGGATGTCTTATGGTATCTTAACAAATAAATAAATATATAATTTATTCTCATTTCTATACCCGATCTCTGTTAGCACTAAGAAATTTCAGAGACGTGACAACGTTGTTTTCCTGAGCGAACTCTGATGCACCAGATACCTAATGCGTATCATATCTACATAAGACAAATAAACACTGGATAGCTGTAATTTTAATTCCGGGGGGGGGAGGGGAATGCTGTCATCAAGGCTTGTCCTGTACTATACACAAATCGATGACCGTGAGGTCTTTACCCAGCAGTAGCCGCGACAAAATTTCCGCAAAGGCATTATGGTAAAAATAGTCGAGCAACTGTAACTAACGTAACACGTGTATTATTCTATATAGGATATGCTAAAGGTGACCAGATAAGAAACCAATCGAGTATGCATATCGGAAAATATGGGAAGCACTTATGGCATGATAACGTGAAGCCTCTGTTCAAACTTATGGAAACAAAAACTATTTGATTGCAGTGCTTTATTTCAAGCACCTTTGTCTTGTAATAATATGTAACATGACTAGGAATTACTGAAATAGTGAAAAAAAAGCTGCCAGTATCAGTTGAGAATTTTGGCCACGACGTGATTTTGTAACTATAAACGACAAAGTCACGTGAATGAAAACGGTAACACCGAATAACGGTAACGAGTTATTTGTTGTTATTATAAGTTAAAGAGTTATTGCCCAATGAAAGATACGTCAACACTTGAAATAGAGGATTTGCTTCAACTCGCAGTATTGAGAAGCACTGAGACCTTTTAACGGAGAAAAATGTTCAGAGACTAGGTTTACGAAATTCAAAATTGGATTAAGTTGCATTAACAGATAATTTGTTCTTTATTAGAGTTCCATTAGAATAATAGTATTGTTTGCAGATCTAATAAACTTTGTAAATCAAATAATTATTATTGTTTTAACTACCTTGTTATATCAGTTTCCAAATAAAATGTGCAGCTGATATTCTCAGATAAAAATGAATGATAGTTTATGTTTAGGTATTATATATTTATTATTCTTCAAAACAGTAGTAAGGCTTAAAATAAGATACCGCTGCAACTTGGCTTTCTTAGTGGATAATAGTGCATTACTTCCGCTTAAAATATTTGCCGGTTTATCGCATATGTGTTTACGTAGAAAATGAAACAATCATTATAAATCAAGGTATTTGTAGGTATCGGAGTTATTGGAGGATATATTACATTATATTCATATCCAGTAACGAGCCTTGGTGAATCCAAGACTGGATGGCGGTTCGAATCCCGCCAGGACCGTCCTCCCTGACTGGGGTTTTTCTCAGTCTTCATAACTGGCAAATGCCGGGGAGGTACCTACACTTAGACCTGGAACGCTTCCTTCCTTAAAAAAAAACCCTTTCCCAATTTATCATTTCATCTCATGTATCATCAATGTCCACCGCCTGTGGTGCCTCAGTAGTAAAAACAGGCGTTAAACACTACTCAAAAAAAAAAAAAAAAATTGGATGTAAATCAATTAACCAAACAGGAATGCTGAATCTTATTCGGAATATGAGAAGAGAGATCTACAACGTCTAGCAGATACTTTACACATACCTCCAAGAGTTATAACAGAACAACGATACTTTGCTACAGGCAGCCATAAATATAAATTCGCCGTATCTGCTTTCCTCCAGAGTTTCAACAGTGATCCATGTGCTCTGTTATTGCACGAAAGGAAAACATTTTCCCCGTTTTTTTTTTTGATTGATTTATTTATGGACGCTCTTTAACGTCTCAGGTCATCAGCGTCCCATTCAATTCAGGGCGTGAAACGGCCGACAAATTTTGCTCAGAGGCCTCTCTTTCAGACGTGAGGTTCTTTTTCGTGCCGTAAATGTACGACACGGGACCCACGGCTTTACTTCCCTTCCGAAGGAACCCATACTTAGGATTTTTACGCCTGTTCCCTGTTGTGATCACAGTTTTCTCGTGAATGTCTTCTTTCCATTAATCCGTATCATTATACGGATTACAAGCAATAACCTCTCGTAGTAAAATAAGACCTCTTTTATGTTGAATCGAAGTTTTTAGTTCACATGCTGAGGTCTTTCCTGGTTTTCGGTACTCGTTTTTCTTATCGTAAAATCTTGCGTTAAGCTTTCATGAATGTCGTGTCACTAATCGGACTTATCGTTAACAGGAAATTGAGGCATGCGCAAAATACAGACTACGTGACTTTGTCGTTTACGGCACCTCAAAGTAGGCTAGGCAAAAACTCTATAGTGCTTCAGATTTTATTACGAAAAATGTTAACAACTGTATATAATACTTTAAAAATTCATCACCTCTGGGACCCGGAAAGTTTATTTATTTTTTATATTCACATGACAGTTAAACAATTACTCGTTTGTTTATAATTAATTGAAAACAAGGCAATGTTATCACATAGCTACGAAAATAAGGAACGAACATTTCTGTTGAACTTTGCATAGGATAAAAACCCGATGTAACTTCTTACAAATTATGTTTATAGAAGGAAGATAGAAGAAATGTGAGCAAGGCTAAAGCCCACGACGAATATACTTGTGTGAACAAGCAAAAGACGCAGAAATTCACCTTGCTTTATAGTAAAAACTATCTGCAACACCATTCTACTCGGATGCAATCTTTTCTTCATTTTCCCTTTACATTTTCATCACCCTCTTCCTTAACAACTCCTCTCACTTTTGTTTTCTGTTTCCTGCCATCAAGTTTTTGTTTTGTAATTTTCTTAAACGAGAGTTCCAGAAGCAGGAGATAAAAGAACGGAGAGAAACGGTCATTAGACTGAGGTTGAAAGAGATTAAAACACCATAAGGCCGCATGCTACCTCAATGTGTACATAGCATCATGGTTCATGGATGAGACCCCGCATGGAGGAAAACCGGGAGAAAAAGAGGAGGAAAAAAACGAAATGTTTAAAAAACGACGGTAAGGGCGGGGGCGCTCCGGTAGAGGGGTAAGTGCCCTACATTTATGATGACGCCATGTAATTAATAGTAGTTGCTGGGAGAGTTCAACACCCCACTACGACTGGCTAATCCATATTCATGGGCAACCCAGGGAAGACGTGGCTGTTATTGAGCCCCAAGCTGGGCTCTTTCTCCCCAACAGAAACATTTTCAGGTTCACCAAAAGTGCTTTCTATTTAAAGGTTTCCACTCTTTTGGATTATCCGGGATGATCAAAGAGCCAGATGGCGGCAGTCTGCAGGGAATCTCGGTGGCGGCGGTTTTAAGTGTTACAGTCATGTGGTCACAAAACTTGCGTTGGTCGTATTTCTAAAACGCACTTTACTTGAAAAAGCCACATATGCTCTCTTGTATCCTTCTTCTTATTTTTACCTTTCACATTTGTCATAATTATGCATTTGGGACATTCTGAGAGATAATCTTTAGCTTGTTTAGCGGTGCTTTATAACAGTCCAAAGGAGACTAAAGAAAATGACCGCGTAAGTATAAGTGGGATTTTCTGTGGCGAGCTTAGTTCAGTTAGAACAAACTTTTTTACCAGAGTTGGACGAATTCTTTTAATTTTCTGGAATGAATGAATTTTAGAATTGAAACCTGTTGCTTTATTACTGTACGTATAAAACGTACACATTTTTGCGATAGCTGTAAATGAAATTCCCTTCTGAATATATTAGTGTTTGCTCTACTGAGTAAGTAAGCTGCCACAATAACTAAATTCATAATATTTTTTTATTTTTTTATATTTCAGATTAATACTTTTGATCGGTCGGTCAGTTTGGCTGGCTGGATGTTTCGTGTTAGGAAACCAGTTATGAATTCAAGGATCTATAACGTTTCCTGTGTGTTTGAATTCTTTTCAGCATCAGATAGCCTTATATGGTCATATTAACTTAATGCTGCTTAAAAAATATACTTTCTATGTAAGTTTATTTTGCTTCATAATCATGTCTTATTTAAATTTAAATATGAAAAATGTTTTAAAAAGGTACACGAGATATGTGAAGAAAGCCATTTTGAATTCCGAGAAATGTGTATATACCTTTAGTGTAGTCAAAACAAAGTGAACGTTACTACGCATGCATGATCAATTACTCTCCTTTAGAGCTGCTGTCGGCAATGACATGTCGGGCTCATTATGATTAAACTATACCTATCGTGAGGGCATTATTTAATTTATTATTATTATTTTTTTCCTTTTAACAAAACACTACTTTACTGGCGTTTACCAGCCTCATCTCTAAAATACTGGGCTTTGCGCTGTTAAGAAAAAAGGGAAAAAATTAAAGAGAACGTGAAATTCGGCTAATCGTAATCCCAAAAGATGAATTTTCACACCATTTTGAAATGAAGGAACGCTAGATAATTAACGAGCCTCCTGGGAAGTACTTTTAAACCAAAATAGGAAATTGTGTACAAATTAAAAAAAAATGTTTCAAATCTTCAAAGCGCGAAAACGAAGAACGGAGAAAATAATTTGTAAAATACCTAAAAAGACAAATGTAATAGTTTCATAAGATTTTCACAATAGGATTTTGCAGAATTGTTTTGCTCAAAGTTCAAAATTGATATATTCATTAATTTTTGAAACTGATGAGATTATACGATACATTCATTTTCATTAATTAGTATGCCACTTTATAAATAAAGGGTAAAATATGAGGATAATAGTAACGGGTTTCTAATACTACTACTACTACTACTACTACTACTACTACTACTACTACTACTACTAGTAGTAGTAGTAGTAGTAGTAGTAGTAGTAGCAGCAGGAGTAGTAGTGTAAACAGCTTCTGCAGATGCACAGGTCCAACGGACAGTAAGTGCTTTTATGATATATTTGATGTTTGTTATAACACAAAATATTACATTAGATATTCGCAATAAAATATAAAATATATAATCAATAACAAAATTAATAAATAAATAAATATGAAGAAATAAAAATAAAAAAGAAGTGTCAGGAGAATAATTTTTAAAAATATTAAAAATATAAAAAAATATAAAGAAATCCCATTATTGATGACACAGCTGATTCAGTCAATTTGTTTCTCCCCAACTCCCTTCCCGGTTATCAGTCCTTTCGGACTTTCATCAGATATTTACCTAATCTCTCCTCTCCTCTCCTCTCCTCTCTTCTCCTCCCCTCCCCTCTCCTCTCAGCAAATCGCAGCATGATATTTCCCTCTGTTCGATCCTGTAGTAAGTAATTATATGTATACTATAGGCAGATGAAAAACTTCATTTATTTTTAAGCAAATACCGACATTTTAATATGATGCAGCTTTTAATCTCACAGAGTCAACTGCATTAGCTATGCAAGTCCTGTATATTTTTAATGTGGGAAATCTGCAAAAAGAGAAAGCATTTTTCTATCCTGTATATGATAAGATAAGATAAATATGGTCGAAAGCAAAGAAACACAACTGCCTAGCTCCCACATTTGGCACTGCACTGTTTAACATTTATCGTTTGTCTGTTTTACGAAACAAACATGCCAGCTCAGGTTACGCACAATATAAATCAACTGTGCGGAAATCCCTTTGTGTCGCATGGTGTCAGGGTAATCAAAGGACAACGTGCTTCGCTCAAGTCCTTTTTAGGGTTCTCCACTGTGTGAGGCGTAATGAGACCTCTCTAGCCACCAAACAGCCTGCTGACTTGGCAAACATTCCGTAGAGCACCTTCCGGCTACTGGCGGAGCTACTCTCCCAGAATATACGTGCAAGCGTTACAAGCAGTGTGCAAAGGGGGAGGGGGGTGGGTTGTGGAATGTAGTTGGGAATGAAGGAAAACACTAAGGGTGACGGCGAGACGTAAAGGGAAACAAAGAGAAGTAGTGAAAAAAGGAAACTGTTGACTTTCAGAGGCTCACTTTGGCCATTGCTGTGCTACCGCAAGAGACGAGCGGTACCTGGAAAGAACCACTAAGGTCGAATGATTAACATGTAAATAAAACATGATGTAGAGAACATAAGCGATTAATAGTTCAAGTATTCGACTTAGGGAAGTTAAATTGTTAGGTCAATGTTTAGGAATGACAATGCTACAATTCTATTCATTTAAAGAAAGACACACACTTAGAATATACATATAAAAGCAAGCTAAGCAGAATAGATTCGCAAAGTTGTATTGTCATTATTGTCATTCAGAAATTCGGTTTGAACCATTTTTATGTTAGAGGTAAATTAATACAAAATATATTGTTTTTTAGAGGTCATCAATGATCGTTATTTCCTATTAAAGAAATTGATGATCTGTTATTATTAAATAAATGTATTCCATGCACAAATATATTATGTTCCCAATAATTTCTAGTTTAACATGTAATTTAATTCTGAATAATTTAGCTCTTCTCTTACCATGATTTGTTTTGATGTGCACCAGTTCTTAAACTCATTTCTGCACTTTCTATTTCATACTTTCTCTTCATTTTTCTGTCAAACTGCTTTATGCAAGTGTAGATATTTCCATGTCTTTGTAAAAGTCTAGTTCTCTACCCTTTTATGGTATTACATACATATATAGAGAGAGATGGAGGGAGGGAGGGAGGGAGGGAGGGAGAGAGTATAATTGTGCAGCTTCTCAGAGTTCTAGCTTTATTTAATTTGGAAACTGATATTTCACCTGGGCGTCCTGCCCCTTCCTATGTACAGTGCCTAATTTACAATCACAGAAAATTTGGATATAAAATAAAATCAATGTATATATCTAATTAAATTAGTAGTGAAACCAGAAGAGACTATATAATACCATGTAAAAGAGCAGAGAATCAAACTTTTACAAAGACATGGAAATATCTACAATTGCATATATATACACCTAACAGTAAAAGTACCGTTTTGTCAATTCTTGAGTTCACATACACAATGAGTAATCAACATGTTTTGTTTCTAAGAAATCTGATGACAATGTGGACAAATTTTCAGATACAATTTGTGAACGTTATATAAGTAGTGGCAATTTAACGATAACTAAACAAATTAAAATTAAATTTATTAATAAATAATGCATTTTCTACATAAATGCATTAATGCATTATTTATTAATAAATTTAATTTTAATTTGTTTAGTTATCGTTAAATTGCCACTACTTATATAAAGTTCACAAATTGTATCTGAAAATTTGTCCACATTGTCATCAGATTTCTTAGAAACAAAACATGTTGATTACTCATTGTGTATGTGAACTCAGGAATTAATAAAACGGTACTTTTACTGTTAGGTGTAAAACATTCAAAATATATTAGCCATTATAATAAAAACAACCATTTTGTAATAATTATAGATTTTCAACAAAATCCTGATTGAGGTTTTGTTAACTATAAATTCAAGCACATCCACATAATTTCATATGCACTTAGGATAATATCCTTCCTCATAAATGACAAATGCCGGGGAGGTACCCTAAACTTGGCCTGGAACGATACCTTCCTTAAAAATCCTTTCCCAATATATCATTTCATTTCATGTATCATCAGTGTCCATCGCCTGTGGTGCCTCTAGCAAAAACGGGTGTTAAACATCAATCATTCTTTCATTCATTCAGGAAGAGTAGCATTTTTAGTATAAAAAATGCAAGATACATTATTCTGAAAGTTTGAAACCAAATGAATTAAAGAAAACAGCTTCAGTGGTAGGAAGGTCCTTTGTTCCTCTTTGCAGTTTCCTCAATCTTCATCACACTTCTTTCGTTGCAGCTACACGTCATTTGTTCTCACTTCGTCGAATATGTTCATGGCTCCAAAAACAGTAGTTTTTTCTGGTGAAATTTCTTCAGCTGTTGGTTGTATTTTGGTAACTGTGCCTGTATTTCCTTAGTTCAAGTTACATACTGCTTGGCCCACAGTAATTTGCATTCTCTGCTTTGAAACGAGACTTCTGTTGGGTATCTGTTCTCTATTATATTGTACAGACTGTCGTTTGCATTCTGAGTTCTCCTCAAAACACACCCTTCGAGTGAGAAGAGCTCTGTTAGAAAAGCACCAAGATATTATTCCAGGAGATTTCTGGTGCTGTGACTTTCATATAATATAATATAGTATAATATATCGCAGAATACGTTATTTTATTAGCGCCTTTTTATAATATCTTGTCCCAACATGTTCGCTAAACCCTGGCTTTCAAACGATATGCAGTTCAGTAGTGGCATTTCTTGAACATTATCAAAAAAGCGTTGGAGGGCTGTACCGGCTCAATCCTTCATCTACAGAGCAGTGCCACATGCAGTCTAATTTGCAAAGGGTTGCTGCGTTCGGAGAGAAGTGGCTATTTAAATGCTCAACCAGAACATGAAACTTTTAAAAATAACGGCCGTAACAACTGATTGGAAGGACATAACGCCAAAAATATATGGAGATGTTCTTTACACTGTAAACATTTTTAAGCTAGAGACTAAAGTTTGAATTATTTTATGAAAATGGTAAAATTTCATCTGCGTTCCCTTAAATGTTTTTACTTGTTCACATATTTTATTTTCTATTATTGAACATTGCTCCTTTTTATATTATTTGATTTAATATACCAAACATTTTCCCCCTTATGGTCATCTACATGTTAATGCTTTTTCATCATAGTGTCACAGGAGACCAGCCGAATAAACTCGGTGCCGAACCAAGTTTTTGACCACTCTTATACTACGGCCTTCCTCGAAGTGCCAAGTTTATTCGGATGGTCTCCTGTGAAGCGATAATCAACAACCAGTACCGAGAGAGCTTCATTTCTCTAATTTTTAATTTTTTTGTTTTATTTAAATATGCTGATAAATCTCGGTATTGCAATATAAATATTTATACTTAGATTAAGAAATACCAGCGATGAACACTTTAATAAATAAAATGGCATTAATTATGAAAACCCAATTCTAAGAGCGTAAACATATAAAACACAAATGTAATCATGCACAATATTTTGAACATCAAAAACTCCAACAAAATACAGATTTTATGTTCATGCTAGATTTGTTTTCTTGTTTTTGTATCTGATTATTTATTGATAAGCTTTTTCCTCATATTTTTTTCTTATTATAGATTTAAAAGAGCAAGGTCAATGAAATCACGCAACAAAGTGGCATTGCTTGTTGCTACTTCTCCAGAAGTGCATTAAATACATATGATTAACCTCTAATTTCTCCTTTACTCTTAGCACATAACATATTACAAAATCGCCCAGTTTTTATAGGTAGAGCTCTCATTAAGGTTATGCAACTACTACTACTACTACTACTACTACTACTACTACTACTACTACTACTACTACTACTACTACTACTAATAATAATAATAATAATAATAATAATAATAACAATAATAATAAACTGTAAAAATAACCAAAGTTTATTGTTTATTTATTTTCAACAAACTTAATCGTGTGTGAAGTAAGCATTGTGAGTTTGTATTGTACTCTTAAGCCTCTTGCTGTACTTTCAATTCCTTAGCTAAAAACAAAAGGGAAGAGTTTTATTAACCCTTAGCTTGCTTCTATAGCAGTTAAATGTGCCGTAAATTTTCATTTGTTGTTAGAAACAGGAAACCTTCCAGTTACGAATAAAGGCAGGGAGAATAGATAACTCTACGGTCAACGTTTAATCAACAGTTCACTCAGTCTATATTTTCAACTCTCTTGAGGAATAAACATACTTTTAAGAAACAAATTCACGTTTTAAGTATATTCGCAATACTAATCATGGTTCTATTAAACGGAACAGAACACTCAAAGCGCGCGCGCGCGCGCACACACACACACACACACACACACACACACATGCACAAAATACACTTAAAAAGTAAATGCTGTAATAACAGCATCTTAATTTAAATATTGATATTCTTTCAAAGGATTTCTTATTTGCGCATGTTATAAAATGACGTAAAGTTATTTTTCATATAATTTATATAATAAAAATGAAATATGCGCAAAATCTTGTTTTAATATTATGTCATTTACAATACAATTTTTTTCAGTTAATAAATACAGTAGCTATATTTTAAAACAATATTCGTTTAATATATCCGTTACTATAATATATGTTATGTTAATATATAAAGATCAGATATTGGGAATATTTTATGAATAGAGGAACGAAAGCTATCTTTCATCAATCAACATGTTTTTAAATATTGTTAAGTTACCTACACATCTTGTACATATACGAGTAGATAATACAGGAATGCCCGCGCCGAGTCAAACCCGAATTATTCAATGCCCGCAAGGCACAGCATCGCAGGATTACAGTGCGTTATCGAAATAAAGAAATTCCGGTTGAAAATCTGTAGACTCACTCTGCTTTCGCCACCAATGAGCTAGAGAGACGAAACCTTCTAATGGTATGAAAATCCAGTAAATAAAGTAAATCTTAAGATGTTACTAAATTAATTATTATAAAGGTATTGCTGAAATGCGCAACATGTTCTTCCAAATTCATTGATGAGCAACGTTTGTAATAAATTAATTTTATTAAGGCATTTGTTTTATCCCATTGGCCTGAGACCGTCACGATGGCCAAGAGCAAAGAGAGATCTTTACACGTTTGCAATTAGAAGATGGTGAGGTTACTTTCTCCCGGCGATATTGAAAACAGTTGCCATTAATTAGTCATTTGGTTAGATTCTCGATTGTTTTTATATTGTTCAACCCTAATTGTATGGACTTTATTGCAAAGGGGATATTTAAATACCTTGTAGCTCATTGCGGACGGATTTTAATTTTAGATTATGTGTTTGTGTGCTTTCAGCAAAATTGTTAGACTTGTTAGAATTTTGTAGCTATAGCCTTTTAGCGAAAAGTATATTGCTCGTGAAGTTTTGTGCACATGTTGAAACTTTAAAATATCCCTAAAGCATAATAATGACGCTTGAAAATCAATATTAGATTTGATTCCTTTTTCAATGTCAGTAGTTTGTTCTTTCAGTTTGAATAAAAGAAGACGACTCGTCCTTTCAAGAAGAAGTGGTGACAAGTCATTCTGAAGGTACTGCTGCCATTCATTACAGTACAATGACACTGTGATGACTAAGAATACATTTCCGCTTACTGCTGTGCAATGTCTACGTGGCGATAACTCAGTAAATGGACAGATGCTGCGGACAGTATCGAATACTTTAATGAATAACACTATGCAACCACGGAGATCTACATAAAGAGGCTCCAGCTGCACAGAATATTTATGTCTACGTGTTTTAATTGAAGCACTTTGTTTTAGTGGGATATGCTTTGAAACACAAATATTTATGACCCAGATTACAACCTCCCGGTAGTACTTTTATCTTGAGATTTTGTTCTTAGCAGGACAGACTCGCAACATCTAGAATTTGATTTCATGGCTAATTTTAGCGAATTCCGAAAGAATGTAGCTAATGCGCTTGTATCCATGAAACGACTTTTGAAACTTTTCTTAAAATCTCTCCATCAATCCTACTATGCACCGAAAATGACAAGTACTCGCATATATCGATCTAGGGTCTAACGGTCGCAATTTTTTTTTTCCTTCAACGAAACTGGGCATATAATCATCTATTAACAAATGATTCGTCGAGATCGTTAACCAATTAAATTGGACCATTGAGGGCTGGGGATTAACCTAAAGCGATTTTTTTTAAAAAATTGAAAATCACTCTAGCGGCTGTATTTTGTTAACGAAACTAGATATATTTCTTTTAAGTAGTTTGATGAAAGTAGTTTCCGAAAATCAGATCAATCGGACTATTAAGAGTAGGGACATATCTGAAAACCTAGTGGGGGTTAAAGCAAAATTTAAAAATCACTCTAACGGTCGCAATTTAATAATAGCGGGGGGGGGGGGGGGGTTACCCACAAACTAAACTTTAAAAACCGCTCTAGTGGCCTTAATATTTATTCTTTAACAACTAACTCCGTATGTCCATTTAAATTAAATATAAAAATAGTTTCTGAATATCAGGGAAACCCAGCCATTTAGAATGGGAATTTACTTGAAACCCAACATTTCAAATTCGCTCCAGCAGCACCAATAACAAAACTCGGCATATATAATTTAAATCTAATAAGAAAAATAGTTTCTGAAAATTAGTGAAATCAGATTATTAGGAATGAGGGTTTGTCTGAAACCCAAGATTTAAAAATTATTCTAGTGGCACCAATATTTCTTTTCGCAATGAAACCCCGCATATACCATTGTTATAACATAAGAAAAACAGTTCTTGAAAATTAGGGAAATTAAATCATTAGGAGTGGGGATTTACCTGAATACCAACATTTAAAAATAACTCTAACGGCACCAATATTTGTTTTTGCACAACAAAATTTGGTATATAACAGTTAAATAAAACAAGAAAAATAGTTTCTAAAAATTAGGGAAATTGGACCATTTAGAAGCACACTTGAAAATCTAAATTTTAAAAAAAAAAGTGCTCTTAGGTGTAATTTTCGCTGTATTGTTTTAAAATAAAAAGCCACTAATTCAACCGGCTAGATAATTTAATGTAATTTTAATGGCTTTTATTACATAATCTACTTTGAATGAATTTGAAAAATATTAATTTACGTAACAGGTTTATTTTCTATTGCTTCGTCTCTTATGCATTATAGCATCCAACGTTATAGATCTATGAAGACATCAAATGTGTTGGATAAGGCAATCAAATGGTGTCACTACATTTAAGTAAACAAAAATTTTAAGTGTGGCGGGTGTACTGGGAAGGTAGTTTGGCTCTTCAGAAATTGCGGTACTCAGGGAACGAGGGTTTCTTTTAATTAAATAACTACAGTTACCACTTGGTATGGTGAGGGGAAGTTAAGCTTGTAGGTCTGAGTGAAGCTGCAACTGCAGTAAATTATGCAGCGCACTTCTTTTGTTTTCCTTTCCTTTTCACTGTGTACTGCAGTAAGTGGAAAAGTCGGAAGTGGTGAGTGAGTGGAATTAAAATATGGTTTCTAGAGGAAGAGACGGTGAATAAAGCCGTAAAAAGGCTTCTTCTTGTTTCATAATTCAAAGCAAGGGCCACGAAATTAAGTTCACCACAGAGCACAACTGATACGAATAATTTATACATTGTAATGGATAAACAGAATACATGCATTCCTAATTCTTGCTCATCTGCAGCCTCTCTGCTTAGCTCATACAAAGCTGAAGATTGTAGTAACTAATTTTGCATTTGTTTACAGGTGTATTTTCAGAACACATGTCAAAGAATGCCAGAAACTTTAGAGAAATTTACATAACCATACACTATGTAACCTTTCGCGGATATACTTTGAGCATTATGGTTTTTGTAATCAATGATCTTTCTACGTCTATTAAAATAAAATATGTTTTCTTTATATGCATATATTTACTTCATGTACTTCAAACAGTTCCTACGGCCCACCACACTGAAATATAAACATAATATATATGTTGTAAGCCTATCATCATATTTTGTGCATTTGAATTAGTATAGATATTATGTATATATGTATCATGAAATAGTTTTAATATGTTAATTGTATGTCATCAATAGAGAAAGTTATCTGGTGTAAATGACTACGGTAGCCCAGTCAGGAAAGGGGCAGAGCCAAGGAGGCAATAAACTGCTATACAAAAGAAGGCTTTAAATACCTTCCGTCAGCGAGGGTTAATAAAGTTCAGGATTTGGAGTACGTTAGAGAATGGCCTCGCCAGTCTTATGTACATTAACTTTAAACCAAATAATGTAAATAAATGTTTTAAACTTTCAAATAATAGCGGGTGGCATGAGTTAGGAGGTGAATTTTAACCAACCAATAGTAGATATATATTTTGAATTTTTAAAGCAAGGCGCGAGACTTGAGCGTTCTTGTGTGAAGCCCTTTGCTTGGTGAAGTCAACGTTTAGTTAATTTGAATTGAATATATAAAGAGGCATTTGCTCCGCTAGATACTCAGTTCCGATACACAGTCACATCAGTTCAGATCAGATAGTCATGAGAAAGTCAGGCGTTCAGACAGTCAGACGACAAGATAATCAGTAAAGCATGACATTTGCTCTGGCACCTTTAAGTTCTAAATGCGGCGACACTCGATTCTATGTTCTACGCAAAATAAGCTCTATAATCGAGGCGGCTTACTACAATAAGTTCTACTACGGATGCAGTTCTCAATACATCTAATTGGAAGTCGCGGTAGCTAAATTTATACTCGGTAGTTAAGTTCTACCGTACGCAGAACACCAGAGGACGCGAAAGATCTTGCGAATAACAAATTACCATACATATTCAATCTACTCATCGTGTGATTATTAACACAGTTGATATCTCCACCAGTCTTTTTGAGCACGAATCACAAGATAGCATAACAATATCCTGAGATATTGTTGGGACAACAAAACTAAAGCTACCAATAATCAATTAATGGTATGCCGCTACAACATATGACGATCAGCAACCAAATCGCTTTATAAGTGGAGACCAACCGGTCGCCATCGACGAAATCCCTTGACAATTCGCGCCGTACATGGGGCTGCTATACACCAAACCGCTTCATACTTTACATGCAGATGTCTTCAAAATGCATACAATCTATGCAGTGAATATTTCACCATTGGACAGCACAACACACTACTGTACTAACTTGAATGATGCGTGACTCTCGATTGATTTGTCAACCAACTGCTAAAGAGAGAGCTCTCAACTACGCCATAACTGGGTGCCAGATATTTTGAGGGTAGGGGTTGTTCCGATAAGAGACCGACATGCAAATGGAAGGTTTTAAATGTACATAAACTAAAATGAAAATATATTAACGAATAGGAAAGTCTAAACAAAATCAACTGGGGGCTTGATTAACAGTTACAAGAATCAGATAAGCTAGCCTTTAAATTCACATAGTTTTTATTGGAGCAGTTGAAGAAAAGAGTATGCTTTAAAAAAGGAATCTCAGAAAACGCATAAAATATCAATAGATCGAACAATATGAACAGTCAGCATTACAACTTTTACAGGTTCAGAGCAATCAGTTTCTGGACAAAAGAGGTGTAATATGTACTAGTTATTGAATAAAATGACAATAAATTCATTTGGTATAAAAATAATAGTTTTGTATTTCTTACCTTTAGAAACAATAAGCAACAACGGATTATCTGTTTATAGTACTTACCTGAAAAAGAAATGCAAGAAGTTAGAATGTTATTAAAATATAAATAAAAGTTAAGGTAAAAATAATTATAGCAGTTAAGATATGGTTTCAAATTAGTATAATAAATTAATCACTATATAAATAAAACTATATACAATTAGGCTCACAATACTTTGCTCAGAAGGGCTTTGATAATTAAATAAATACAAAAGATGGCGTTAAACGCACGTAGTCAATATTAAACAGACAAACAGCTTATTTAAATGCATTGCGGTTTTCAATATGCACTTCAATATTATGTGCCTTGAAGCTAAAACGGATGCTTTGCTATTGATCAGAGAGTACTTATTTGCAATACATATGAGGGCTAATAAAAAAAAGACAGGTTTTTTATGGCTTACAGCAAAGAAACATTGTTGAAACAAAGTTGCATGATGAAAACGGATCAGCGCTGATTGTGGACAAAAACTGAGTTCACTGGCGCATGCGTCTATACACAGGGGACGAGCAAACTACGTCGGTTTGCCAGTCGCTTACAAACAGAATGGAGTTGATTCGTGGCGAGCAATATGCTGTGTTGAAGTTTTGCTTTCGTTTGCACAACCGGCATGGAAGCTTACAGATTGTTGCAGCAGGTCTATGGTGATGATGTTCTGTCACAATCCACACCACTTTGATGTTTCAAGGAATTTAAGGAGGACCGTGTTTCAATAGCAAAGCAAGGCGGTCCAGGTGCTCCAGCAACAGCAATAAACGAAACCATGATTAACACAGCTGGCTTCATTGTTCTTGAGTACCGACGAATAACAACTGACAGACTTGCAGAATGTTACACATTTTCGATTCTGCATGATCACTTGAACAGCAGACGCGTTTGTGCGAGATTGGTTCCAAGATTACTGACTCCTGAGCAGAAGATGGTGCGAGTGGAAGTGTGTAGGAAACTTTGAATGTGTGTCCCCCATCATCCATACTCCCCAGATTTAGCCCCCCTGTGACTTTTATCTCTTTCCCTGTCTGGAAAAGGAGCTAAGGGGGTGCGTTTTGGTACTTCTGAGGCCGTCGTGAAAAAGGCTGAGGCGTTTCGAAGATGTCAAAAATGGCTTCAAGGACTGGAAAATACGTTGGGCAAAGTGCGTTAAACTCAACAGAGAATACTTTGAAAAAGACCACACCATTCTGATCCGAGTCTAATGTTTTGCATGTGTACAAAAACATTCTCAGTCTTTTCTGACTGTCCTTCGTATAAGCAAGTATAAACCGATTTTGTGTTAAATTTGAAAACTTATTATTATTGATAATGTTTAAATACTCTGTTTTCTAATTATACTAAATTCATTTTACACAGGAGATTTTAAACCTTTCTTATTTATTTACCTTAAGACATAGTTTAGTTTGTGTTGTTTAGATAACGCCTTGCCATAATATTATGCAATAATGATAAATAACTATTTCAATTTCTTTTGATACACCAATACTGATTAGAAACTTAAGGCTAATAGCCGATCACGGAAGTACACACAGTTAACATTAAAATATCGGTTTTAGAGATGTCTGTGTACCAAATACTGCAAAAATACCTTGATGCATATATTACAATTAAATGAAATTATTCCCTAAGTCCGCATGATATCGGGTTCTTAATATCTATTGGATTCATACCAATCACTGAATTTATTTATTTATGTACCTTATTTATAAATAGCTTCACATTTATCGTATTTACCGAATGTTATTTATAATCATATTTATGAACGTAATAAATGATCAATTAATGCAGTTATCAACAATCAACATACCCCAGTTTTAATAGCACTTACACATTCATTGTTAGTCGACGAGTAATAATAGTTATTGGTTAGGTTATATTAGAGCACGATAGGGTAAAAAGGCATTCTGAATTCCGGAATATTCTGTGATATAACACTTAAGATAACATTCAGGCCTTTATACTTTTGTGTAAAAGTTTTAAAAGGGTATTTACTATTATTGAATTTTAGAGCTTGCCAACTTAGCGATCTATTGCAGTATCGCCAGCAAACAAAATTAATGCTCCGGGTTTTGAATAGTTTTTTTTTTTTTTAAATAATACCCGATTGCGCAGTTATAAAACAGAAACCGATTGCAATATTGCACAGACATTGATACAAGGAACGTGTGGATCAACTTTCAGGCAAAGACGTCAGGTTTGCGTTGAAAATAAATTTCACCCAAGCAGTTCTTGTTTGCTGCGAGTATCTTACACACAAATACACCACGTCTTGTTCTACTGAGAGAGCAAACACATATGTGAAAGCGAGTTTGGTGTTCAGGACCTACCAGTATATAAACTGCAAAGGCTTTCTTATTGAAAATTTATGTAAATTGCATGATGTCGCTGGGTTTAGTGCTCTTTCCTTAACACGTTGTCCTACTCTCGATTCTGTTTCATGTGCTACCACCTTTTCCCTTTCTGATACCATGGAGACTGTCGTAAACTACTACTGTTGCACAGGGTGTATCGCATAACATTGCTATGGCAGAACAGAATTTTGCCTATATATTAGACAATGCAATTTCAGAAAATTATTTAAACTACGTGAAATGTCCTATACTTCTTCGGAGAGAAAAATAATTCTTTTGAATTTAGACCTAGCATTTGATTAATAAAATTTTCTTGTACATTTTCCTCACATACTTTACAAAAAACAAGCTATATATTAGGAAAATATAAAAAAACAAACAAGGGGGAAAAAATCAATGCAATACAACAAAATAGAAAGAAATACAACATCAAATAAAAGTAGTAGCAGTAACAGTACCAGCAGTGGTGGTGGTGGTGGTGGTGGTGGTGGTGGTGGTGGTGGTGGTGGTGGTGGTGGTGGTGGTGGTGGTGCATTTAATTACCAAATATATTTGTTACAAATATATCTCATGAATATTTCACGGGTCCTGGAACCCTACGTAATTCCCTAATACAGTAATAAATATATAAAATTGCACAAACTAATATTTAACTCTTTAGGGACAAACTATAAATAATGAAATAAATAGTTTGAAAAAGAAAAAAATATTAAATGTAGAGTTTTTTTTAAAAAAAAATACGTAAACAGCATAGAAAAAAGTACAAAAGTAAAAAACTACACTCCCTCACATATATGTTCAAATAATTAAAAAAAAAATTTACTTATATTCCCTAACACCTCTTCCTGGTTGTCTGCCTCTTCCGATTTGAGCTGTCTCAATTTGTTCATAAATTTACCTACTCCCTCCTCCTCCTCTCTCCTCTCTGTAAGCAAAGTACAGACTGCCACTACCCTCTCCCCCATGTTAAAAAACGTAGTCGGTAGATATCTCTTTCTCCATTCTTCCGTTTCCTTGCAGTACGCCAGAATATGTTCCAAATATTCTTTCTCCGCACATATTCTGTTATCTTGTCTGGGCCTAGCAATGTAGAAACACAAATTTAAAGCATTCAATGCATTTATTTCAGAGATATTCTATGACACCATCACTTTTCTGAAGTGGATCTCCAGATGGTCAGCAAAATACTCTTCTACAGGTTCAATTGCTTCTTATTTTATGAAAAACGCTAAGCAGAGACGAAGAGTTTAAGCTTTGGGAATAGATGAAAATAGAGCGGAGCAAATGGGAGGAGTGGCGTGGATCTTTAACAATTAATATTTAACTTTTGTGAGAATTCTTGATGATAAATGCTGTTTTCTTGAGGAAGCCAAGACTTTTACCATAAAATTGGTTTAAAAGAATGAATTGCCCTTCTGAGGAAAGTAAATTAGTAGATTTTCTTGAGTCCCAAAATATTGAAGCCGTAACATTTCCTATAGATGGAACCAACTTTTATGTTCTTTGACGCTGAACAATAGGTCTTGTCCATTGGTTTCACTTCCGTTTCTAGTTTGGTGTATAATGGTATAATTAATGTACTTTTATTTCTTTTATTTTCATTTATTTTTATTTGTTTATTTTATTTTACTGTGAATATACATGTTTTATGATTATTGCCGAAGATCTAACTTACTATTTTGAACCAAATCAAACAGGTCTAGTGTTTTATAAAAGCATATCATCTTCAAAACTGGTATGACTATGTTTATATTCAGCAGGCATGTTTTAATCTTGAAATGGGGAAGAAGAGCCCCCCATAAACTATTATAAAATTATGAAATTTCTTTGCCGTTAAATCGCCATTTAATTAGAACGATATTACTGTACTGTACCGTAATTTATTCCTTTTATGTAATGTACACAGTATGTATGTATGCTTTAGAAAGCGGAATTAAATAAACTACATGTTTGAAACAATGATATGATATTTAAAACGATTCTCAAACAAAGTACCTATATAAAAGAATTATCTTGCCAATGACATGACCACTCATGATCGAGGCCAAACAAATTTCAGACCCTCTTGTGCCATATTCATTTGTATGTATCAGTGCTGGATAATCTAAAAAGTTTTGCTGACAATCCTTTGAACTTAGATCTGGTCTGATGTTGCGTTTTGAGATCTAACTAGATAAAAACATGTTTTATGAGGAAACGGTGATTAAGTATGGAATGACATATATGTGCAACATAAATTAAAAATTATCAAAAGTATAGCGAGTTGAAAAGTAATAAAGAATTATGAAATATGCAATGTTTGGTAAACTGTATATCCTTCTCCAAAGATAAACAGTGATAGTCAAGTATATTGTTACTTTGCTCGGCAATTAAAATTAACAATAAGTCTTATGAAGATCGTGTGATTGAGATTTTATGTTTATTTTAATTACATTTTAAATTGTTAAGATACTACACGATTTCAAATTTTGTAGTTAGTAATTCAGAAGTTTGAACGCTAAATTAAGACGAAAACATCAATTTTGAGTCAAATCCTAGCAATCAAATGTCAAGCAAAACTCTATCTTACAAAATAGTTTAATTAGAACGGTCTTTTAATGTCTTGTTTTCAAATATATGCTAACATCTAAGCTCACAGCTACAGTTCTATTCATGTTAAGTTAATAACAGAAAATTTCCCTCCCCTTTCACACTTTATAAAGAGAGACGTGTACTGTCAAACTAAATCCTGATTGTTTTGGGGAAATTAGTAAACCACAGAGAGAGACACACATGTAAATTAATATTTAATAAAATGTTCTACAATCATGATCAATTATAGAAGCGGAATGTAAGAAAACACCAGTTACAAGTTCAGAGAAGTAGAGTTGATTGCATTGTACTCAATGTGCAGAAATTGAGATGACATTACGCTGTTTAAGAAATGAATATGAAAGAACAACATAAAAGATTAAACTAGTTGGAGAAATTAATGTAAGAATAGCGGTAAGAGTAATTCACAAGGGAATGTGATAGATTAGAATTGAATCCTTAGTGTTTTAAGTATAGGATGTACACACCACCAAGAGAAAAAGAATAAGAACTTACAGAGTTTATAATTATGATAAACAATAGTTGAAGAAATAAATAAATGAGAAATATCAAGAGTAAATATGTTTAATATGATGTGAAATATAATTTTGAATATGAAAATAAAAATTGTGCATTTCCCTTCGTATCATACAGTGACTATTTTATGCTTAAGTCAATTAAACATGTTTTTCTTTAATTTTACATTTGCCAGTAAATAAATACTGCCTTACTCCAAAAAGAAGGAGTAATTGCTCAATGAGTATTTTATAGCAATCAAGGTTTTGCCTTCATTTCTAATTAATAACTTGTTTTCAACCTCTTTTACTCTAAAGTTTTTAAAACGTTTCTACCATTACAAAACACATTCTTTTTGTCATATTTCAATATGTGAAATGCTTAATATATAGAACCCTTTAAACGTGAATTTGTCATTACAGAAAATAAAATAAGCAGATATAACTGGTTGATTGATCTCATGAAATGCCAATGTTAAACTGTAACAATAAACGCATACAAAGAACTTAACTTTGCTCAGGCCAGATGGACACTGGAACTCTGGACTCTGCGTAACTAACATGGTTTCATAACTTAGCAATGACTCATATCTGGAAAGGTGATCCTTTCCACAATCCGCAGAAATTGGCTTAGTGCCTAGGACCCGTGTTAATGCTGACCTTGTTCCTTCTTTTGTTCAAATAGCGAGCAGAACAAATCACAACAGGGTCAAGTAAAAAGAGCCTACCTACAAGATAACTTTACAACTTGGTAATAACTAATCCTAAATCCTGTACTATTTGCACTTCCCTCTCCTCATATAGACTGAATTAACTCTCGAAGGGACATGAAGATAAAGTAATGGCACAGAAATAATTCCTGGGCGCCTAATCCAGACTCTGTTACCGAGCCAAATACGCCCATCAAAAATTTGCCTGCTTTCTGACCGTTCTATGTTCATCCTGTTAATTAAAAGTTCAGAGACCAGCGCGCAAGAAATATGTTTAGTCATAGCTATGATGTGAAAAATGTTAACTACCAATTATCATTTGCAGTACAATGCAGGAGCAGTTTCTCTGCAACATATGCACTCTTCAAAGACGTGCATATTTATTTCTACGCTTAATATAATCAATATACTGATCGAGCTTTAACTATAAGCTATGCTGAGCTTTCGGGTTAGAATTATTTCCTGTTTGGAAATCTCTGTTTAAATAGTCGTTAAGTAAGGCATGCGCTATACGGTGTCAGCATATATAAAGGGTCATCGAGAAGTCACTCCGCAGCCCTTATGTAGCCGAGATTTCACTATGGAAACTAATTTGGGTGGCCAAACGTATAGTTTTTGTGTTCACTTAACAATCGAGGCAAGTACACACTCTCCAAACCTTAGTTTGGTGGTGGAAATTGTCGAAAACCTCTTATGTATAGTAAAGTAGCATTAAGATACCTTGAGTATTTTTTAACAGTTTACAATAATAGTACTTTTTCTTGAAAAAGGGTTTCGGTTCAACATGTTGAACGATTTAGTGTGTTTCATCTGTTTGAGATTGCTTTAGAAGTGTTGGACAATCTATTTATTGTGGAATAACAATCTCTAATGAAGGTTGTTTTATTTTTTCGCTTTATATATAATATATTATATATGTATATAGACATACATAATTATAATGCCTATAGAAAAATCTGCAAGATTGCACTACTTAAGCACTAAATTGAAGAAGATGAAACTTTAACAACTAGTAGGAAAATTATTTGTACAGTCTCCAATAAAAGCGTGGAAGAACTTTATTCATTACTACTAAAGAAATTAAGTCTATTTCGGAGACATAACGGTTTATTTCTAACCTGTAAAAATACAGATTTATTTTCTTCATAATGTGTGTGATGATTAAATTATGTGTTGTTGAAGGGGCTTTTCGTCATTGAATAACATTCTTATGATAATAAGTGTTAAACATTTTGGGTTTGGAAAACAAGGCCGGAGGCCCAATGTATTAAACCTACAAAGTAAAAGCATTTTTAACCGTGTATCGTATACTATTTTATAAACTCCTTAATGTTTGATGGTTATCATAAATTAGTAGTTATAAATTGACTTTATGACTGCCACCCTGGTCTACTCCTTAACCTTGCTGATTGTCGGTCGAAAGGTCCCGGGTTAGGACAATTGGGAAGCTGTCTGATAGAGAGTGGCGTCCTTTAATTTCGAAAACCGAGTGATAGCGACCGGAAGGAATTTTTTTTTAATGGTGTTTAACGCCTGTTTTCACCACTGAGGCACCACCGGCGGAGAACACTGGTGATACATGAAATGAAATATTGAGAAAGGATTTTTTAAGGAAGGAAACATTCCAGGCCCAAATTCATGGGAGGACGGTCCTGGCGGGATTCGAACCCAGACTTTCCGCTCACGAGTCATCACCTTAACGACCTCGGTCACCCGTGGCGGTGGCAAGGTACTTGCATGTTGATGTCGCAAGATGGAAGTACAGGACGCAGATGTCGCTGCGGTAGGCTATGGTCTTATATCGGACTCTCGAGTCGAGAGTAGGAAATTAAATTTAATGCGGTCATTCCGAAAGGCTTCTTGTTTCAAAGAAATAGTTCTACTCACTTAGGGGCAAAGGATTAACGATAGTTAAATGTAAAACTTCTGGATGATATTATGTCACAGTGGTGTTAATTAATTAAATGCTTTCGTTTTTATTACATTTTCTTTATATAATATACTAATTACCATGTAAAATAATTGTATCGCGTTGAAAGAAGCTATGGTAGTCAATGATGATCAACTGTTATGTTCTTCCTGCCTGATATGGTTGCAGGGTTAAAAACATGAACAGTTATGCAAATATAGTTGTTATGCTGTACAGCTACCTGCAAAATTGTTTAATTTCGAAATTCGTCCGGAGAAATATAACTTTTTTAGTAATCACCACATAATGTATTAAATCAAAGTTAGTAACGCTTGAGTGTTGTAGCATTTTATAGAACTGGGTGTTACAAATTGCAGTTTCCAGTTTGGGTGTTTTGCCTTAAAACCACTTTTTTAAGTGTTAGCAGTCTAAAAAGTTTATTCCTGTGAATTCAAAACAAATGTTGAGTAGTTTATCGCAACTATTTCAGAAATGAGTAAAGCCATACCTCAGTATTTTATGTATAACAGAAAAACTTTTTCCATTCACAACTTAATAGTCTATAGTTACTGGACTTGCATTTGAACATAAATTAACATAATTTAAGGGATTTAATTTTTAACATATATTCATAAAATAGGTAATTCATGCAATTATTAATAATAATATTGCTTAAAATATAATTGTCGGTCCTGGTGGTGTAGTGATAACCATACTTGCCTCGTAAACCCAAGATCGCGGGTTCAATTCCGACCAGGATCGAAGTATTTTTTCGGGAGTAAAAATCCCAAGTATGGTTTCATTCGGAAGGGAAGTAAAGCCATGGGTCCCGGCAGGAAAAAAAAAAAACACCAAGCCTGAAAGAACAGGCCTCTGAACAAAATTTGTCAGCCGTTTTACGCCCTGAATTGAATGAGACGCTGATGTTATGAGATGTTAAACGTGCATACATAAATAAACCAAATAAAAAATTAAAATATAATTAAGTTTTTCTCAATTATAGCAACACGTATTTTGGTATTTTAATGCATTTATCCTTGATTTTAAGTGCGTATATGCATGTACATACATTTTGCCATTGTGCATATGAATGCACCTCTTGTTTATAAACGTAAATATAATAAGTTTATCATGGAAGTGGACACGAGTAATAAGCACTTCTATCACCTTCTTGAGTTCACTATTAGGTGTCTTAGTTAAGTATAGGTGGCTCTGAACGCCTTCATTCAAGGTCGGGGTTTGCTGCGGCTGCGCAACTGGGTTAGGTGCCATTTGTAGGTACAATATTGGTATTTAAAAAAATAGGGTTTCTGTCATTCCTAGTTTCATTCCCGGTAACATCATTCATTTGTTCTCTTTCCCTTGTTCAACTCAAACATAAGAATTAATATTTTTGTTGATCACCAAGGTCCATATAATTGACAGGAATGCATGCAGCTTTTCTGTTATTTTTTAAATAGAGTTTAACGTTCCGTTTTACTACAGTAGTATCACAGGCGCTGAATATTGATGATGTAGGAAATGAATTGGGAAAGATATTTTAGAAAGGAAGCGTTCTAGGTCTAAGTTTAGTGTACCATCCTGGCAATTGACATGATCGGGATAGGTAAAACCTAGAGAAAGCTCAATAAAGAAGGGACGGTCCTAGCGGAATTCGAAACGCAGACCTCCCGTTCCCTGATCTTGAGATATTGGTGAAAGTTTACTCTGACCGGAATCTGGTCGCTTTCCGTATCTCGGACCTAGAGAGGGTGGAACATGAACCGACTGAACTGCAAAGGGATGGCTGGAAACTGGAAAAACAGCCATGAACTCATAAGGTCACCAGGGGCAATAACGGCAGTGCTTCGATGTTATGCAATACGCCCAGCAGGAGTGACCTGGATAGGGAGGGATTTCTGGTGGCCCTGATAAAAGTGGTATTAGTAACATCAAGTTTACAAACACTTTTATATAAAGTTTTTATGGATGCCAAAATCCCTTTATGGAAGATGAAAATTTCTATAATAAGAACGAAGCTGTAAATAAAAGATCAAGTTTGTAAAAAATAAATAAACAAATGTTAAGATACTTCACAAAGTTATTTAAAGCAAAATTAAACGGAAGATCTAGATCTCAATCTACAGTTGTTTCTTTGCCTTGTTCTTTATTCAGAACAATTAAATTATTCCTGCTTACAATAGAATGTCTGGAAAAGATTAACAGTTCAATTGCCTAACAGTTATGCACCATAAGTTGAAATTGTGCTGCTGTTCATCACTGATGCTGCCACTTATATGCAAAATAGCTAGGAAAGTTTTAAAAGTGTTATTTCCTAATATGCTCCGTATAACATGCATAGCACACGGTTTACACTGTGTGTCTTAAAGGTATAATATTTGCACATGTTGACAAACTAGTTTCCAGCATTATGATCATTCTGATAGCTCCTTTATGAATTCAAACATTTAAAAATCTCTGCCTTCTCAGCTTAACACAATATATTTTATACAGTTTAACGTCCTTATAACAACGAAGATCTGAAGGTGAGATAAGTAAGTAAATGAATGATGCAATGAGTGCATAAATGAGCCTGTAGCCCGCAACGCTTTAGGTAGTTGATATTCAACATTTCAGGAAAAGGAATAAAACCCGTAAAATTTACCCAGATAATGATTTGCAGGTAGATGTGCTACTACAACATTACGGAAACGGTTTATAACAGGATGGGAAGCATGAGTTTCAGAAAAGGTGTGTTACACATCACATTTCACGAGTACAAATAAAGTGATCAAAGCTCTGGAGGATGAAATTCGTCTATCGCAGCAGCAAGAAAACTTCTGGAATCTTTGGTGATGAAAAATCATTTAACTTTCAATCAAATCGATTTGAGTTTCCTGCCATAATCGAAAATTCAACTTCAAGAAAGAAAACACGGAAATTGTGCAAGATGCGATTAAACTACGGAAAAAAAAAAAAAAAAATTGTCAAAGCTGTACAGAAAAATAGACATTTCTTATGGAAAACGATGAGCTGATTCCGAAAATGAGTATGGATCTTTCCTATTTGGTCAAGAAAAATAAAATTATGCCATTTTTAACTGCCAATTGAAACTTGCTATTTTTAAGACAACTTTATTTTAATGGTGTTTAACGTCCGTTTTTACTACTGAGGCACCACAGGTGGTGAACACTGATGATGAAATGATATATTAGGAATGACTTTTTTTAAAGGAAGGAAGCATAAGTTTAGGGTATCTCCCGGCATTTGCCATTTATGAGGACTGAGGAAAACCTGGAACAAATCTCTCAGGGAGAACGGTCCTGGCGGGATTCGAACCCCAGACCTCTCGCTCACGAGTCCGCACCTTAACCACCTCGGCCATCCGTGGCCGTTTTAGGACAACAAAAGGGACTAGTTAGCCAATTAGCAATAACATGAATGTATATAACTCGATTAAAACATTAACAATAACAATATGAAAATAAATGTAATCATAGGTCCTAAAAGTGCTTTACCTGGTGACTTCTCTTTTAGTCAGCTTTGCTGTATCTCTTCAGAAGCCAACAATAATCCACCAGACATTGATAACGTTTTGCCAATGTGGCTATGTCCTGATGAAAACTCTTTTCCCGTACATCACTTATAGCACCCGCATTTTCAGCAGAAAAGTCTAAATATGAACGGAGGTAATACACTTTTAGTAAAATCTTACAGCTCATTTCTTTATAAAATTGTAAATAATGTGTCCATTAATATTCATATTGTTCATCCTTTCTATTTTCAAGAAGCCCTTCTGCCACTGTCTTGAAAGCACGCCAGACTCCAGTTCCATATTTATTAGCATACTTTAAAAAAAAAATCGTCTTTTAAAAGCTCTCTTATCTGTAAGTCAAAGAAAATGCTCTCTTTTAACTTTGTATATGCCAAACTGGGAAATAATTCTTCCTATAGATTGTAATTCTAGTGGTTTCAGCAAGCATAGTCTGCTGTTGCAACCTCGAACCCAAGATCTCTTTTTGTTTCCTATCCCTCACTAAAGCTACTAAATCTAATTGATCAAACAACTGTACCACATTTCTAATGGTGAAGCTTTCGTAGGTTGAATCACTGAAACTTTAGAGCTCATTTGAATCGTTACTGCTGTTACTATCAGTTTCTTCAAATGACTTTGGAGAACTGGTACTCTTCAAGTTTCGCTAATTGCTGAGAGCACATTTGGGCAATACGCTTTTGTTTTTTAGACAAACCTGGTACTTTTACCATACAAAAATAAAAGTAAATTCACACGATTTTATTGTCGCCGTCAAATCATAGATATGGTGAATGGTAGGGTTTCAATTTCCCACATAGCCACTTTCTCAAATTAGTTGTACAAGTAATGTGAGTATGTTTGAGGCCCGCTTTTTATATTAAACACTAATTTTACAACCAAAGTTGTGAAAGTAAGCTGTTTTTGTAATTTTGTATATTTTTTCCCTTTGGTATTTTGACGTGAAATTTCCACAAAATAGATTTATTTTTCTAGGTGGTTATGTCACTGACATATTTTTGGTATTTTGATGTGAAATTTCCACAAAATAGTAATAGTAATAGTAATAGTAATAGTAATATTTTTTATGTTACTGACATCTCCCACTTTTATCCACGCTAAACAGAGAAAATAGTCACTAAACCGACCAACAATTCACCCTTGCTTCAAAAAATTACAAAAAATAGAGTAATAATAATCAAACCAAAAACTCCAAACGAAAGTTTCACTCAGAACAATTTATAAGAATAAATAAATAACACTTTTATCAGTATATTTATCTCTTAAGATTTACACTTCTTTTCCATTGAAACTTTCACTAGTAAAGTTGCACGTGACACACACAATAAGAGGATTAACGAGCTTACCTAGTACAAACATTATCAAGCGAATTAGGTTTTAAACGGCATATAATGATTTATTTATTATCAATTGCACAAAATGTAAGTAACAAAGCCTTACATGATATTACATTTACTGGCGAGAATTGAAAATAAATAAAAACTGAGCCCTCATAGGCTAATTTATTAGGTTTCTAGGATCAAAATTGACAAGGAAAAGCTATTATTGTACCAGAGGTGAAAATCGTGTTTCTGAGCGTCATTCTCGTCAAATCCCTGAAGGCTGAACGTCTCTAGCGATTAATAGGCGTTTGTGATGCCTAATCAGAACTAGATTATCTGTTCTACTAAATTCAAACAATTTATGCTTCAGTAGCTGGTCAGATGAAATTAACATGCATTTATAAGTATGTACGAAAAAAATCGTAAATTAACTTAAATCGTTCCCATTTATAAGTGGCTTTATTTTAAAACGAATTAGCTTCCAACGATGAAAAGCAGGTTTTATTGAGAAAAAGAACAGAACAGCTCCGCCACTTAATTTTTTTTTTTTTTTGAGTAGTGTTTAACGCCCGTTTTTACTACTGAGGCACCACAGGCGGTGGACACTGATGATACATGAGATGAAATGATACATTGGGAAAGGATATATTTTTTTTTTTTTTTTAAGGAAGGAAGCGTTCCAGGCCTAAGTTTAGGTACCTCCCCGGCATTTGCCAGTTATGAAGACTGAGGAAAACCTGGAAAAAACCCCAGTCAGGGAGGACGGTCCTGGCGGGATTCGAACCGCAGACCTCCCGCTCACGAGTCCGTGCCTTAACGACCTCGGCCACCCGTGGCGGTATCCGCCACTTAATGTCTGTATACAGCTGAGAGAGATGCATTGCATTCAACGGGTGATATTTTAAGGAAGCAAATATCATTTTGTGGATGAATAAAGGTATGTTGTCAAATTATTATTTTCTTTATTAAATAGCTCTCAAAATATGCACAAAGTATATCAACACATGTTTTGTCACCGAATATTGCAAGTATATTTTGTTGACCATAAGATAAAATGCTTATTTTAGGAAATATATTACAAATAAATGTAATGTTGTGTTAATTAATATTAAAATGCATGACTCGTTTTTCTGCTATTATCAGATCCAATAGACATGACATGTTAGTTTATAGGTAGTTAATAGAATAAAACTGTTATCTAAGTTGGTGAAAGTCATTCACAGTTTCAAGCAAGTTTGTGGTTCAAATGAACTAATTTTTTGATATTACTATTCTCTAGAATATGCCCTGCAACTCCAATTTACCTGCTTTCTTATTCTATTCTTGGATATAAACATTTAGTGAACTTTAATTTTGTTTGTAAAAACGAGCGTACATTAAGAAGTACTATATGTTTTAACGTATTATTATGTGTAACATGGAAACTACTATTTTATAAAGGTTACCGATATAATCTAATATCTTATGTATTACAGTAAGTGATTTTCGGGCAGTCAAAATGGCCTAAGGAGCTTTATAAACCGCCGTGATGCTTTTGTGGTATTTATACTGCTAAGCATGCTCATGACCAACCAAATTTGCATTTTAATTAATTCATTATAGTATATCGACATTCCTATGCAAACCTTTCGCTTTGTTTTCATATCAAAAATATCATCAATATTATGAACAAAACAACATATCGACTTTGAAGGTATTTGGGAGATTCGTTGAAAGCTCTTCATTTCAAACTACAGCCATTCTGTTTCCAACTAGCATTTATCTGTACATACTTTTTACAATCATGCTTGTATTATTAAAACTGGATTTGAAGGGTAAAAAATTGAAAATGATATATTTTTCAAACCAAAAGCTTAACTATAAAAGTAGAGGATTTTAAAATCTCTTTACACTTCCTATTCTTTGAGCACGGTTAATTCTTTTTACTTGCCCAGCTCTGCCTCCTTTTCAGCTGTGCAAAAATGATACTTGTAATATGTGGTTGATAATTGCACTTCTAATGCTTTGCGCCTCATAGTAGAACAAAAGAGTATATGCACTATTCGTATGTACTTCTCCGTTGATTCCTTTAAAATCTTCGAATTAAGAATTGCTCCGCTTTGTCCGATGGTTTCAAAGGCTAGCTAGAGCGGTTAGCACTTAGCCCGTAAGCAGGGAGCACTTGCAGAAAGACCACAGATTCAAGAGAAAGCTTTGGTTTTACATCAAAGCACCTACCACCACACAACACGGAATTTGATAATTATAAGAGTGTGTGTATATACATTTGCACGCCCTACAGACTCCGCAATTAAGTTCAAAGTACTTTTATTGAACTTTTTGTGATATATAAAGATAAATCCTATTATAAAATTTATATCTGCGTCTGCGTTTACGGTAAAATAATAATAATAATAATAATAATAATAATAATAATAATAATAATAATAATAAAAAGTGCATATACAGGGTACTATAGTAAAAACGTAGCTCAAATTTCCAGTTCCATCCGAAAAGCCTCTTGGAAAGTTTAAATATTACTTATATACAATAATGCTACGACAAAAAAGTTGACACATTACATTTTGCTATCCGAAAAAAAATTGTGAAAAAGTTTTATTTTTCTTTTTCCTTTTTACGAATTCATACAATAGTTTAATTTCGAATCAATTGCATTTTCTCTTTATTAGTTATCTGCAATTTTCATGTACTGTACATATACATATATAAAACATTTGTCTATTTACAATACGAAAAGTTATTATAAGAATTGGTTTTTCCCCTTTATTTTATTTCATGGAAAGTTTATTACATTTCAAACTGAAGAGCGTGTTAGAAAATCTCTACAGAATTTGCAATACAAATCTCCTTAAGAAACCAAAAACTACTATACCCCTAGCAATATCTTGTATATTTGCATTTGACAAATTACCTTTATTGATTTAAAAACATCCTCGTTTCTGTCATTACATTTTAAATAGAGGCTAAAATATTGACCAATTTAATAGTTTTTACTTATCCCCTATATTACTTTAATGATCTACTCTTTTAGGGTGGGACTTAATTTTACTTACAGGATAAACTTTCAAACCAAAGGATGAAGTAGCATCTGATAACAAAAATGAAAATCATCAATGCGCCCGCCTTGAACAAAGTGAAATTTTTGCAATCATACATAGTAAACCGCAATAACGCATTCACTTTAATAAATGAGTCATATATTTAAGAAGTATATTTATAAAATTAGCACCAAGAAATATTTAGCAAGCAACGATAACATCACTATATGTCTATGCCTTTGGAAAGTCCTATTATGTTAACAACGAAAACTACAGATAAATGATGCAATTCATATAAACGTATAATTGTTGCATTTATGGGGGAAAAATATATTAACACGTTCTTTAAAGACCAGGAAAATATGAAAGTACACTTTGAAGAGATGTCAGGAAAATTTAATATGAAGAGGCTTGTAATATAGGAAGAAACATTACATTAACAAGATATATTACATTTTCATGCATTACAATCGATTTTAAACTATATATCAACTGACACAAATACATAACATTGCCAGTGTTTGCACTTAGCTTTTACCTTCAACATATAATATTCTAATTGCTATATTGCTATATATTTTCCATTTCTCATTGAATTTTGTTGAATTTTCATTTGTTTTGGTTTCTCTCTTGATTGCATTTAGTTTCCAAAGGTTCAGACTTTCAAAATTAAGAAAGTTGCTACAGTCATTAATTAATGCAAATGCTTATTATTGTAATATTATTTCATATTAATATATTGTTTATTAATAATTGCTAATTATTTTATAAAATGAAAACCATTTTAAATATGTAATTTTGTCATTTAAGCTATTAGAAATAATCCAATGCATTTTTAAGAGATGTTCAAAAATTTATTCGAAAATTTTAAATATGCCTGTAAATATCCTATAAACGAATTATGCGATTTAATTAATTCTGGTTCTGGGTACTAAATTAATTGTACGGGATGTTAAATGTTTTAAATGAACTTAGACAAATAGACAATTCTTTCCTTAAGTTGATTCATGCTTTTAGGATGACTATATGAAGTAAAGAAACTTCCACGGTATTTCAGATTCTGTGGTGTGCTATGACAATGTTTCATTAAAGTCTTTATTTAAATCTTTGTAACAAATTATTAGTGTTGAGCTCTAATGCTGAGGGAATATCTAAGAAATACTATCGTTTCAAGCTGACATCTTTAGTGCCTTTGAAAAAGTGTTTGAACAACATTCATTTATTGCAACTATCTTTCTACATACTTAAACTCTGATTTTGAATATTTGAATGGTTTATTTATATTAGATCATTCAATTACATAATAACCAATGCAGCGGCGGGGAACTGCAGCTGCGCTACACTTAAATTGAATGGCAACCAAAAAATCGGCGGTAGAGACACTTAAATTGTAGTCTAATAAACACTAATGAACAACTCGATAATGCCATAAGGAGATGTTAGAACTGTATGCATTCATTTTGCACACATTTCTAGCACCTGCTTATGAAATGATCCATTACCTTTCTCAACACTCTTTTAGAAATACTTTTTATGTGATATAATCCTTTAATTCCTATGAAGTGTGTGGATGCTGCCTATTTATGAATTGTACTGGTTCTTGGAACTATATTACCTGTGAATTTGTCTTTAAATAATCTTCTTACAGTTAGCAGACTCGACATAGGCATACAAATCATAATACTGTTGAATATTTATGGCTAGTATTTGCCATTTAGGATTCTTAACACACATTAGGATTAGATAATTTTGTTTCTTTCACAGTTCAAACGACACTGATGGAATAATGTGACTGAACGCCAACGTAGCAATTCAAAAACACCCTCCCCCCGTCTTGATGGTTATCGGACGATGTGCAGTATACCAAAGCAGCATCAGTTATCCTATAGTTGGATGATTCAATAATTGAGTATACTTTGTTTTATAACCTCTTGTGCATATAAGACGTAGCTTTAGTGGCTTTAAAGGCACTAAGCATCGCTAATTATATGCTTTCTGTAATTATGTTAAGAAGTGTAACTTACAATTGTTTCAATGTCTTTTTATATGTTCTACTTATTTAGAAAGCTATTACTTGCAAATTGGGATGTAATATATCTCTATCACAAAAAGTTCGTTTTCTACTGCACCATAATTAAATATCTATTCAACTTTTATAGCTTTTAGGTGTTTCGTAGAAATTATTCTGATGTTTGCTGTTCAAAAAGCGCACGAGTAAGGGCAAATTAAATTGTGTATCAGATTTTACTTCTACGTTAAAAGTTACCGTATATGTACTCTATGGTTTGCATGCAATGAAGCAAAAACGTGTAAAGAAACATGTTGAGCATTACAGCTACATTGAAAATGCTGCTCCCTCAGGCAATTTTCATAGCCTGAGCCAAGAGTCGCTTACACAAGCTCTTCTGACCTGCACGTCTTCCAATACAGCTAAGCAATGGCAACACATCTATTTCCGTCCCACACCTCATCTCGGCGGGGAATATGGAGCCTAGGAACACTGAAAGGTTATCACGATGCCTGCAGAACATTCTCCTTCTCTCTCAAACGATGTCTTGGTGTCTTTTACGTGCTACCCAACACCTGCGTCCTGGATTGCTTGGTGAATGGAATATCCCGTGGATTCCACCCAATGTCTTGAGCTCACACATAACTTCTGCGGTCGACGACAGAAAGGAATTCAATTCCATTCTGAACTTGGTGATATTGCACTTTCCATCGCAATACGGTCCCATGCTTTACTGCAAATGAACAACTCCAATTGGAACCTAAAGTGTTACTCTTATGAGCCAGTTCGTATTTTCAAAGATCTCCTTTGCTTTTTAGTATATTGCTAACCTAATGTTCATAAAACATGCTGCAGACAATTCTAGATAAGGTTATAACTGTACCCCTATTCCTTGAGCTTCAGAATAACAATTCTGTTCCAATTCTTTTCTGATTTTTATTGCCGACATTATAGGAGTCTTCAGAAAATTGTGTTGAAGCTATTTCCCAGAGTCTTAGAAACCATCACTTTGGGCCATTGTTTTTTATACCGTCTTCTAGGAATAAATGACAAGGGAATCATAGATTTTATGAGACAACATTTTTATAACACAGGGTTAATTGAAGAAACAATTCTCATTAAAATGAATAAAAAACAGCTTTCTTGAATTTAATCCAAATTAGTACTATAAAATAATAAATGAAAGAGAATTTATCTTTGAACCTTTAGCAGGAAGAGTTAAAGAAGTTTGGATTGTGCGGCAGAAGACAATATTCAATTAACAGTTCTGAGTTACACACGAATTTGTATTTTAAAAATATTTTATTAAAATATTATTTTATTCTTTCGTGATAAATTAAATTTTATATAAAATGTGACTTCCTATTAAAATATTGCCACAGATTGACTTAAGAATGTATTGATTTTAATCTGTTTGGAAAGAAGTCTCCAATCGTTCTCATTTCTCATTTAAATCAGATGTACAATTTACAGTAGCTTTCAAAATTAATTAAAATAGTTTCAAAAGATGGTCACTCAAAGCAAACAATGAACAAGAATGTACAAGATTTTCCTAATCCATGATCAATTAACTAACTACAGAATTTAAAAGTAAACTGAAACTTTAGATGAAGTAAACTTCACCTGTCTGTAGGCGCCGCGATGTCCATGAGTATTTATTTAATTGGATTTTATTTCAATCTACAACGAATTTAGAAACTAAACGTATTTCCGCTATATCTTTTCTTCTCCTTTTTATGCCTAGTGACCTATATTAACTGCCAAAGTTACATAATATACACTGCTGGTAATTAAAGTTGCTATGCCCATATGAGGCACGTTAAAATTATTTTCTCATTTTCTCAAAAGTGACTAGTCAAAAATATGTCAGCAATAGCAGCAGGTGTCTGAATTTGATCAAGGAACAAATGTGGCGTACCGAGAATGCTGGTTATCATTCAGAGAAATTGGTGCTCGATTTGGACAAAATGCGCCCATACCGAAACGAATATGAGATCAGTGGACGAAGGCAGAACAAACACACAGAGGTGAAGGATTCTAACAATCCCGTCAAACAACTGAACGAAAAAAGACTAAGCTACTTCCGTAGGGCTATTATGAACACTCACAATGTGTTGCAAATTTAATGATCAGAAAATTATTTATTCTTAAAATGCTTGTATCAATAGCTACAGATGGGCCGCAAAAATAAAGGCTTTGTTGTTCTTTGTGACAGAAAAATTCCACATTCCTTCCTTATCACTATGCCATTCACAAGAAAGTTTCAAGCTCAAAATGACTAAGAGTTCCATTATATCATGAAAGTAGTGCCGCGGATTGCAGCTTACATTAAGTCATTATTCACACTCCATCGACTGGTTTACAGCTTATTTGAATATTATCAGCTGTTGAATATAATGACATTCTTCAAAACGGAAATGTGATATCTTAATAGGAAAAATGGCGACAATTATGTTCTCTTCTTAAAATTAATAGAGCTTCTAAAATGACATTAGTATTATTACTATACTATGATTATCAGTAACATAATTTGGTCAGTAGATGATGCGTTTTTGGGAGATATCGCTTCCAAATTGAACAAAGATCTCCAAGTGTTTAGAGAAAATTTATTTTCCCAAAAATTAGCTGCGGCACATAGCTACAAAGCATAAAAAGTTGATGCATTTATTTTAGAGCTCTTAGATGAACAAAAGAATGACTTCATAGGTACAATTTCGTAGATCGAACGTCTAGTAAACCAATGCAGAAGCGCAGAATAAACAAATTGGTTCTGGCAATAATACGTATATTCGACATACTCGCTCTTTCTAGTTCGCTCATGCGCAAAACTGAAACGAGAACCACTAATTGAGGTATAGGGCAAATAAACAGTGAAAACAAAACATTGTAAACATAATTAAATTCAAAAGCTACTGCAGTTGCGAAGCGGTGACAACATACTTGAAGCCATAGTTGAGAGAAAAAGAAGATTAGCGTATCGAATGGAAGAAATATGCTACATAGCAAAATAGTGCAAACAAACTTCGGACGCATAACACTTACAACACATCGTTTTAAAACAACCGGGAATAGGAAGTAAGATGTTACTAGTTACTCTTTATACAGAGGTATCAGTAAATAATCATCTTGAAACATCTTTTGCAGTACTTAAAAGAAACAGGAGCAATAACTAAATACCACAGCAATTTAGTGCCGCCAATTAAATGATGGATGTATTTTATACAAGTCTATAAATGTAGATTATTTTTTATCTTCTTCAAGAAACAAAACAAACAACTTTTCGAATTGTTTTTCAGAAATATTTCCGAGAAATGCTGCAATTACACGTCCCTACTTGCACACAACCATTACATTTACTCTACAATATCATATGAATTAAAAGAAAGTGCATATATTTCCTTGGATAGTTATAACTTTATGTCCAAGAAAATAGTGTATTTGGCTACTGGATACTAGTTACATGTAAGTTATAAGTTCGTCTAGCTCAAATATGCGAAGAGTATGCTAACCAAAATTTTAAATAATGTTTGTCGTTTTTTTTTTTTTTTTCAATCGGGTGGAATGGCACAGGCGGAAACTCTTAGATAGGTCCCGGGTTCAAAAATCTTGGCACCGCCCATCGGAACGTTAGGCTTTTTAGTGGCTTCTTCTGGTTGCTAGGATGCCGGGATAAATTTTCACCCTGCCATGTGCCAGGGCGTGGTGGGCTAGCATGAGGTGATGGTGGCTTGCACTTTTGAAAGGTTTCTGCCCCAGGGTCTCGGATTTAAGCCGACTTGAGGAACTCATTGAAGAGGGAGGAAGAAGGACTCTATTCGGAGTCTAGGTGTTTTAACTGGAAACATGTTAGAGATGTTAGAGATCCCGTCTACGTCTCCACAGTTACCGCCCCTCTCCCTTAACTTATTCCTTTCTCCCAGAGATGCCTCATTTGCAGAGCAGCCACAAACGGCCAGTAGTGAGCAATGCTGAAGTACCGAAGAATACCCCACCACCCCAAATAATACAATTTACTAAGCGCTTATTTTAACTTCTGTGGTATTCTAGATGGTGAACATTGATAACACATGAAATGAAATTATCAATTTAGAAAGAATATTGGGGAAAGGAGGACGGTTCTGGCTGGATTAGAAATGCGAACTTTCCATTCAAGAGTCCATGCCTTAGCGACTTCGACCACCAATGTTGGGAAGGGTCTGATTCAGTGATTACATGAATAAAATACAAAATACTCTAGTCATATCGCATGACATAGTAAACGTATAGTTTAAAAACGTCATATAGTTTATATACATTACTGCAATTCTTTCTTTTCAACTTCTTGAATTTACATTCTTAAGCATTTTCCAAAAGTTGAGCATCATTGTGAATACAACAACTTTTGTTTTACTGATATATGAAAGAAATTTTATATTTTATTCATTCGAGCGAAAAATGCACTAAAACACTATGCTAATCGAACCTTTATTCCAGTTAAATGAAATACACAACGATCAGCAACCATGAAGTTACTGTAGTTCATGATATTGAGTTCATTCCTTTGCGCAGAAGGGAGGGGGGAATAATATGCTTAGAAGTTCAGTAGGAGTACTTTCAATAACATAAACAAAGTCTCTCTGAAGCAAGCGGCAACCCCCAAGTGCAGTAGCGCATTTGCAGGCCATTTATCTGAAAAGATAGTTTTTATATTTGAAACCAGCTTTTAATAAATGATTATTCCATAATTTCAAGAACAGCCTACCGCCTGTGGTGCCACAATAGTAAAAACGGGCGTTTAACACTATTAAAAAAAAGAACAGTATAGAGCTTTTTACTGGTATCTGCAGGAGTCCTCATTAGCGTTCGAAAATATTCCATTTTAAGAGTAATGTTTTTCTCAAACCATTGCTAATATCCTGATGATATAAAATATTAAGGAAGATTATAAAAATTACAGCAGTTATACCTTAAAACTTACCTCCCAGCCAATTACACAACTGAAATTAATTTAGTGTATTAAATGATAGCATTGTTCATGAATCATGGCGTTGAAAATGTATTCGAAAGGACGCACACAGCTCAGGAACAATAGTTACAACTAATGCTAATTTCAATGGTAGATGACTCTATGTGATAGTGTCCACGAACTGCTTATTCTCATTACCTCTGAGTGACAACAGACCGAATATGCAATGCTAAACTAACTCTGCATCTATTCAGCCAGATAGACAGACAGACAGACAGACAGAGAGAGAAAGAGAGAGACAGAGACAGAGACAGAGAGAGATTTAAAAACACACTGGTTCTGCGTAAGGTTCGGTCATATCAGACGCCAAAAGTATAATGAATAAACAACTGATCCCAGTTTTGGACCCGATGGAATAAGTTCAAAAATAATTAAAAACAAGTTTATGTTGCCGACAGAGCTTAATTTATAATTCAGAAACAGTATTACAATTCGAAAAAATTCTGCTTTTCTTCTGCATTAGCATCCCAAATATCTCCACTTCATATTATTAACAAAGGAAGATGCAATTATAATTTTCCTATAAAGTAACAATATGTAAGCATTTGAAATTTAAATGTTGATTTTAATATGTAAGATGGTGCCCGCTTTTGAAAGTAGAGCCTCAAGATACCAAAACACCTGTAACTATAATAGTCTAAACAAATCACGTAACAATATATGATACATATCATGAAATGTTAACATTTTATCCCTCAACCACAACTTTCACTGTGAAATAAGAACATCCATTTTACTTTAACTGAAATTTATGCACCGACTCCATATATGAAGTCAGATTTATCCTATCACATCAAATATTGTTGAAAGGAAACTCATTTCCTTAATGTTTAAAAATGAAACAAATTTAACATCGCGTTACTATTAATTTTTTTTTTTATTTAAAAAGGCTTCAAGGCTTCAGGAAATGTCAAGAAGATGACATCCACGTTCAGCCCACTGAAAGTCAACCCAAGTCAACCCAATGACGACTTATCAGCAACCATTCCAGAAGCCAAGAGGTGCTCTTCGTTGAGCATTTCGGGACCAACTCCGTAATGCCTAAAAAACGAGCTTTCAAGTGTTGTCACCACTTGTTGCTAACAGTCAAAAACGACTGCAAATAATACTCCAAACTATGGGCGGCAATCCGGTTTTGTAGAAAATTCCGATAAAATAGGTATCGTGTAAGAAGGAGATTAAAGAAATGACACAGAAATGAAAGGCATATTTACATAACTTCACATTTTGCAGCTTACTTTTAGATAGCTTTCGTTATCATTGCTATAGGGGCAACTCTTTCTAATTGTATGAATTTAGTATGTAGATTTACAGAATTTATATCTATTATCTTTCTGTACTACTTTCTTTCTAGTTTTGAGTAGGGGTGTCCGCGTTGGTAGAAACCAACTAGGAATTGGCGTTTGTAACCAACGAAAAGTACTAAAATCCCTTACAAGTTGACTGAACTTCATATTAAATAAAAGCAAGTTTGGCCTTGAACCAACATGTTAAGTGCTTTTTTAATGTTTGCAAGGTAATGTCTACAATGAATTTCTAATAGAAAACGAACCTATTTATTATCCAAGATAGATATATAGGTTAGATGACGCGAGTAGAAAGTCGTCAAAATAATGCACTTTATTTTATAATAAGGCACTTGAGCGATCATTGCAATGAATTATATTTAGCAGAGTTGAAAATTTAAAGTAATTATTCTCTATTCTCATCCACTTGCTGCCTCTCCGATTACAGTTTCACTGGGTGGAACATTGATGTCAGCAAAATATGCGGTTAAAATACCGTGAACAATTCCTAGCTGCTCTTCTAAAAGTTTAATTTTCATGCCATATGCACCATACTCTAAAATAGAAAAGTTGAGAGAAAATTAAGAAAAATCTCACATGAGAAAATATTTATATTTTCACGTCGATATTAATAAATTGATATCTAATTACATTAAAGAAGGCAGTAGGTCAAGTTATCTGATTTCAATTACAAAAAGAAATGGGTAAATGTGATGATTTCATTCTTTTAGCAGCAATAAAGAATAATCAAAGTTCGCACCTTCTTTAAAAACAGAAGAAATTCAAGAACATTTTTATTTTATGCAATACGTGCCCTTACAACGCAATTTGTAATAGATTTAGAATGGGTTCTCTAATTACGTAAATGGTCTTGAACTTACAATTTTATAGTTTCAACAAGTAAACAGGTGCCTCCGGCAACAATAAAAAGCCACAGCAAATTTTGCTGTAAATGGATATTTTTATTTCCAAAGGTATGTTTATGGCTACACGTAATGTGCCAAAATATTGCTTCTTTGCCTTTAAGTACACAGGCTTAAGCGGTGTAATCAATAACAGATACTTTTTAACCGGAACAGTCGACTCTGTTTCGCTACGATTTTAACACTTCAAAGTCCTCAGAGAGAATTGACGTGCGTAGCTTTTCGTCAGGTTCTGTTTGCCTCGCTCCACTGGACTGGCCTACCTATCAGTGGGGCATTTTCCACTTGCGTGATTCAGCAGTAGTCTGTAAGAAACTGACGGGCTGCCACGTATTTCACTTGAGAAAATTTCACACACGAATAACAGCAATATCTCAGTGAAAAGGAAACTTTATGAGTAAAAAAGGTATCCAGTTTTAGCGTTCTACAGTTGAACAGAAGAAACCGAATGCAGTGAGTGCACAGCCAACTGGTGCGTTTAGTAGACTATATTAGGTTTTGCGGTGGAAGTAGAATGCTCACTTAAATATTAAAATGTTGATACTGTGTGTTTGAAGGAGCCAGTTGAAGAAAGAACTCGATTGGTGAAGTCGGTCCTGGTGGTGTATTGGTAACCATACTTGCCTCGTTAACCCAAGATCACGGGTTCAATCCTGATCAGAGTCAATGGATTTTTTCGAAAGGGAAGTAAAGTCGCGGGTTCCGTGTCATAGATTTACGGCACGAAGAAGAACCTCAAGCCTGTAAGAAGGGGCCTCTAAGCAAAATTTACCGGCAGTTTCACGCCCTGAATTGAATGGGACTCTCATGACCTGAGACGTGAAAGAGCGTCAGTAAATAAAAAAACCAATAAAACAAAAACAAAAACAATCGAATGGTGAAACCAAATAATGTGTTGCAAGTATTTTATATACAAGATTTCAAAAAGTAATTGGTGTTTACTATGAAATGGAGGGAAGTGAGCGTCAATACCGCATTAATCCTTATAATGGACTATGCCAGTATCAAATAATGGCTATCAGTTATGAATGATGAAGCTTTGTGTTGCTGGCCTCCACTTGGCGTTTCTGTTTTTACTACTCGATACTTATCCATATGTGGAAACTTCTAAGGTAGTGAGTCAACAATATGTTTCACTGGTACTAGCCTTCCAAGATTATTTAAATGTTTTATGGTTCAAACTTTTAAACTAGCAAAGTAAAAGAATGCTGGAGACTGTGGAATAGATATTATGATTTTTAAAATATTATCTTAAGTACCACTTTAGTTAAATACTGATATTGAGGCACATGATATTTATTTATACACTAGAAGCAGCAACACCACACTCTTGTTTATCTATATCTTTGCGAAATTCTTGGTCTGCACTGAACCAGTAGTATAAAATTCATTCACAAGATCTCGTATTTATAATAACAATTACACACAAAAAATACGTTTATCTAGTCTCCACGAATTTAATGTAGACTGGGTAGGCAGGCCGGCGGCCTTGAGCGGATAGGGGAGCTGGTATTGGCGAGATGCTAAACTCCGTAAGAGCGGTAAGAACATATTCTGGAAGCCCAGTATAATATGCTGCATTAAGCAATTCATAAGCATGACACTATATCCCAAGGAAAAGATTATAAAACATTTTCCCACCTTAAAGGTTGTATCAGTCATTTGAAAGGTGAATTGAAACCCGTTCTAAACTAGAATAATGTTCAACGTATCTCAAATTTATATAATAGCATACATTTTCCTATTTTATTTTTTCAAGCTGTAGCCTTAAAATTGAGAAAGATCTGGTCTCATAAATATTGCATCTGCTACAGAAGCAGCTGATCTGCTTTTCCAAGTAGAAAGCACGTGAATATGTTAACGTTCTTAGGAAGTTAGTACTTCTTTCTACTTTCAAATCCTTCAGAAGTGGGAAGAAGAACCTTCTGTGTAGGAATTTTCATTTTGTTGTCAACTAGTGTCTGTGTTACAGAGAGAGAGAAACTACCCCCCAGCCTTTCAACCTGAGCACCAGATGTAGAGCCATAGTTTTGCATCGAAATTGTTCTTTTCTGTGTTCAGCATTAATGCAAATACTTTTGTGAAGAAATCGATAACAAAGTTAGTTGACGAATAATTTCTAGGAACTCGTTCCTATGGTCGGAATTTTGTGATAGTAACCAGACACTAGTTCGTTCTTCAATATAGTTGCGCGTTAATTGTTTTCAAATGCTACACATTTTTACTGAAGTTAAATGCTTCAATGAGATTATACTAATAAAAACAATAAAACTTTGTAAATGAGAAATTGATTTGTGCTCTTCAAGGGATATGATTAAATAAGAGTCATAAAGTAATATTTTCGAAAAAAATCTAAATAATTTTATGTATAACACTAATGAAAATGAAGATAAATAAGGGAAATTAACAGATAGGATATAGCAACTTTAGTCTTCCTTGCTACCACGAATACTTAAAGAGTTGAGCAGGAAACTTTTATTTGCAAACATATTTGCGTTTCTATGGTGGATGTGACCAAATAAATCGTGACAAACTAGTCAAAATAAACCATTAAGAAAATGAAATGATGAAATGTGGATATGTAAACATCAAAAGACTGACTAGTACGAGGTTATCGAGCGGGATGTAAGGCTTGAAACTAGAATTCGGGAGATAACATGTATATCCTCTTCAAGTTCGCGGGTTCAAGCCTGGGCAATGTTTTTTTTTTTTTTGATTGATTTATTTATGGACGCTCTTTAACATCTCAGGTCTCAGCGTCCCATTCAACTCAGGACGTGAAACGGCCGACAAATTTTGCTCAGAGGCCTTTCTTTCAGGCTTGAGGTTCTTTTTCATGCCGTAAATGTACGACACGGGACTCACGGCTTTACTTACCTTCCGAAGGAAGCCATACTTAGAATTTTTACGCCCGAAAAAATCCATCGGTATTGGCCGGGTTCGAACCCGCGTTCTTGGATGTAGGAGGCAAGTATGGTAACCACTACACCACCAGGACCGACTGGGCAAGGTCGATGAGATATTTTAGAGGGGAAAATCCTAAGAATGGCTTCCTTTGGAAGGGAATTAAAGACGTTGGTCCCGTGTCGTAGATTTAGGGCACGTTAAAAAAAAAAAAAACCCCAAGGCTGAAAGAAGAGGTCTCTGAGCAAAATTTACATGGCATTTCACGATTAAAATTAAATGGGACACTAAAGATGTTGAAGAGTGTCTTTAAATAAATAAATAAATAAATGACATAAAAGAAAGATTATATGCTCAAATCTTTGGCACCCTCCATTCTGATCTTGAACTTCTTTGTGGTTTCCCCTGAATGAGGTCTTGCGATTCGAAAAGGGAAATTTCAAAAACCTTTCACAAAGTAGAAAAGACACTGAGAACAGTGTATTGCTGTAAAAGGAGAAGATTTTAATGGAATGGTGGCAAAATTTAAGCCAGGTATGTACTTTGCAGTATACAGGCATAGTCTTGGAATATTTTGATATCATTTAGTAGAGTCAGCTACTAACACTTCATAAATATTGTTTACTATCTTTGAGGCTTGTACTTGAACTAAAAGTCACCCTACTAATTTAATTTACATCACACTTATTAAATACTTGTGCATTAACATTATAAGTTTACTTAACACATTGTTTTTCTATGCTGAGCATAGTTAAGGAAAAAAGTCCTCCCCTGTCAAGGAATTTTTAATAAATGCCTTTATTCTTTTCAAAACAGCTTCAGCTATATTTGGTGAATGCATGTAAAACTTACACGATTTCTCCCTTGGTTTCTTGCTTCATGATTTAACTGATTACTTAATGAATCATTCTATTTTAAATTTTTTAAATTAAGTCTTATCATATATTATATCCTTTTCTTTTTTTTTATAAATTTTCATCTAGACACTATGAGTTAAGGCAAGCCTCTTGATTGACAATGAGACAAGAGGCCAAGTAAATTTAAAATATTTTTACCAGGAAAACGAACACATAATGCATTTATTTTGCTTCTTTATTAAGTTCTGAAACAAAAATTTTTCATTTTACATACATTAGAATAGTTTAGTTGGAGATACCGCCTTTTTTACTGGTGAATTTATTTTTTAAATAATCTGCCCGTGACTTTGCAAGCGCAGATGATTTATCTTATCTCTGCTATATGCTAGTTGTATATTTACATGCTATATTATTTAATGTAAAAACGAAACCTAAAATGTAAATTGCTTTAGTGAAAGTTTTTATTCGATCGGATGATAGTTAAATTGTTCATTAAAGATGATTTTGTGCCAATATCACATTACCTTCAAGCCCTGAAATATTTATTTCTCGTATTCAAAACCGTATCTGTCAGGAACCAGTTTTGTATTGTTTTTGAGGTCCTCTTAAACACGTTATCATTCCCAAGATGACTTAAGGGAACCAGAGCTTCACTGAAATTATAATTGCTACACACCAATGCCGGGGTTTAGAGTTAGTTATCAAAAGAACATTTTTCATATCTCTTATTACTCAGAAATTTGTGTTTTTAAGGTCACAAAAATGAAATTTCGGAAGCAGTTAATTGTTGAGTTATAGAAATTGTTGTCAATACATGCACACACTAAATTTATTGCCTTGATGTTTACCATATTCATTAGTAATAATTATAGTTAGAAGAATTATTTTATTATTTGATTGTATACGCAGAACACTAAAGCTCGAAGATGAGTAACGATTAGCCAAATACTGACACTGTACATATAATTCATGTCTTGTTTCGTGAAATTAACAGCACTCAAAGTAGACTTCTGGAAGAAAAAGATTATTTGACTTACATGTAGAGTTGTCGTGCGTAAGCTCTACAACAAGCGGGTCAGCAACTGCTTTTCCATCATGAGGTTTGGAGTCCCAGTTGCATTACAATAATTTATATAGAAAGTAAATACTCATATGATAAATTAATTTTATTGACATATCTGAAACTATTGTGTTGAAAATAAGATTTTTGCGGTTGCACACACTTGCAACCCTCCCAGAAACCGCCACGTGTTTGTGCAAACCTGGCGTTTACATAATTCACACTGCCACAGTACACCGCCACTATGCAATTATGTGTTATTTCCAGCATAAGAACTACCACTCTGGGGCAGTAATGATCATCAATTTAAATCAATTTTCTGTTGTTTTTTTTTTTTCCTTTTTTTTCCCCCCAAAACTTTCTAGCAGGAAATATTTGCCGTCGCTTCTCTACATTACAATTCTGTTGAATGGAACATTTACGACCCATTTTTTGTGCATATCAGACCAACCTTACATGCCGCATGCTGGTTTGCCACAATAATTATGAATAAAATATTATATATTTGGAGCAATTACATACTCATCTATAAATATGCTGAAACGTTTCATTACATTTCCCTATATTATCTACGATTTATGCATATTCGTTCAAACGATATATTTGTCAATTGCGAATAACATTATTTTATTTTTATATCGTTAGATATTCACAATTTTAAACTGCCCGTATTTCTACACTTCATACACATTAATGCACATATTTAGTAAACTTTTATTATAAATGTTCCTTTAATAATTTTTTTTTCTATATGGTTTCTACATATCCTGCAAACTATGCGCAGGCAAATGTTGAAACTGAGTAATATTTCTAATGAGAGCATAAAGAAACCTGTATTTTGGCATAAAATAATAAAATACATTTACTTAACTACCAGCCAGCAGAATCAAGTGAATCACAAGGATAAACGTATAAATATACCCACAAATATAAAACTATAAATCTACAGAGCCTTCATTTAAACGCCTGGCGTCTCAACTTGCCTCTCTGTTTCTAATGGTTCTGTTGCCCTCCCCCCCGATTTCCGCGTCAACGTGTGCCGGCTAATCAGTTGACGCCAAGTCTTTGTGTGTACAGATGTTGAAAATTGGGAGAGCATGTGTTTCAGTGTTGTGACGTGTTTGTGCTGTTATAATGTCAAAAAGTGAGTATAATTTAGCACACAGAACTTTCAAGTGTGATTCCTATGTAGGGAAGTCAGACGGCGATTTATAGACAGATTCTCTGCTATTCGTGCGCCTCATAGAGAAATGGTTCCTAATCTTGTGAATAAATTTAGAGAAATGTGATCTGTTCTTGATAACAAATAACGTCGCTTTCTCACAGAGGAAAAACTGATGACATCAAAGAAAAGTTAGAAAGAAGTTCAAAGAATCTCTGAGAAAGCCGGGTTCCTCTATTGCCTCTCGCTTAATTCTTTTTACAGACCAAACTTGGTTTTATTTACATGGTCATAAAGCGACACAAAATAATAGTTACTAGAGTGGAGTAAAACCCATGTTGTACACAAAATGCCACTGTATGACCAAAAAGTGGTGTTTGGTATATGAATGCTTACAAAAATATATGCGCTTGAATTTAAAGGGCTATGAATATCAGACTCCGCCGGCAAACAGCTTGCTTCCTAATGCCAAGCAAATCCCCGTCAAACCGGCCAGGCGTCCAAATGAGAGCTCTGCATTATCTAGCAATCTTTTTTGTAGACGTCAAGTTGCTATCCACCAGTAACACTTGATAATTCTTTTGTGTTAGCATTAATTATTTCAGTGTGAAAATTCTTATATTAAACTGTAGTGCATTCAACATAATTTCAGTCCTAATTTAATTTAAGTTTATTTGCAATTTGAAAATTGGTCTAGTTAATGCATGCCTCTCTATAAGAAGCTTATGCTCAAATTAGTTTAATTTAACAATTAATTACTTAAGGAATTGCGCCAAACATTTTTGCTTATATGATTTCTCCAGACATTTTCAATTGTATGACTAAGTTGTTTAGAAGTATTTTTAATAAAGGGCGGCTTAACATACAGAATTATATTTAACTTATTTAATTAAAAAATTAATTGCACAGCGTGATATTAATTTCATCGGTTAATGAGAGTTTAGCCAAGGGAAGAGAGTAGAAGATTGTAAAGTACTGCCTGCCATGAGATTGCCGTCCACTTCAAAGTCAAGTGTCACTCTAAAAGTGAAAAAATGTAAAAGAAGAGGCGATGAAGCTAAAGAAATAATTGTACTTAGCAAATTGAACAAATTGCACAAGCTGACAAAAAATTAATGGAAGCAAAAGATCAGCAGACAAATATTTTTAAAAGTACAACCTGGAAGAGAGATTACGCTGTCACAGCGAACCAGGCCTGCAAGAACACACCTCTCCTCGTTATTATACTTAAAGACGAACTTACGACTGAGATATTCTCGATTGAGATGCATTATATTACTGAAAAAGTTTTATTCTGGTTCTCTAACGCAGCATTCAACTAGTAGCAATAATCTATTAAGAAAATCCTCCTCCTACCAACTTTGCGAAATTAAACGATATAACGAAGTCTAATTAAAACATATTTACCTTTAGAGTTTTCTTTGAAATTATCAGAAGCCTTTTTTTTTTTCAGTTCCTCTTTTCTCATTTTGTGATTCAGTTTTACAATAAAAAGTTGTGTTTCATCTCGTTTCAAAAACTAAATATTCACAGGAAATTAAAAAGCGTTATACATTGTTTGATAATTACTGAATTTGAGATGTGTAGTGGTAAAGTCTAAATTTCCATTTTGAGAATTTTACAGTATAAACAAAAACCTTTTTGAGATGTTTTGGAAAGAAAAATTTATAAAACATTGAATTCATATGTAAATAAACACCTGAAACGCAATTTCATAAATTATAAAACCTTCTATTTGAAAATTACTCTATTTGCAGTTCAAATGAGAATTGTGTATGTAACTTGAGTCAGATAAATGTTTGTAAATGAGCTGAAAAATTATGTATAAGCATAAAATTTAAACTTAAATTATAAAAAGCTATTTTAGGCATAACAAAGCATATTCACAAAAATATTTAACAAATTCAGCGTTTTAAAATCTAGTTCTTTCATTTAGTTCAGAATGTAAGTAATTTTCAACCCACATAATTCTGGAGAATCTTTCATTAATTCACAAGCATAGTCATTATTTTCTACCCCATTAGATGAATGGGATGCAAAATTAGCAATTAATGGCTTGTAAAAATCCAATTTGGCTTTATGGCGCGAGTTCATTCTGAAATGGAATTTAAGCAGACGCTGTACATTGGCAATTTTCTTAGGCTTTATAAGGTTTATTTGCAACAGTTGAATACTTTTGAAACCATTTGAGCAATATAGGTTTATTTCTTGTATGTATTCAAATCTATTTATTTAAGAACCCTTTTTAACGCCTTTGGTCGATAGCATCCCGTTCAATAAAGGGCGTGAAACGGTCGATAAATTTTGCTCAAAGGACCCTTCTTTCAGACTTAAAAGTTATTTTATGTGTCGTAAATGTACGATACGGAACCCACGGCTTTACTTTCATCTTGAAGGAAGTCTTACTTAGGATTTTACGCCCTAAAATCCATCGATCCATTGAGCTCGCGATTTTGGGTCTACGAAGCAAGTAGTAGCAGTAGTAGTAATAGTAGTAGTAGTAGTAGTAGTAGTAGTAGTAGTAGTAGTAGTAGTAATAGTAGTAGTAGTAGTAGTAATAGTAGTAGTAGCAGTAGTAGTAGTAGTAGTAATAGTGGTGGTGGTAATAATAGTAATAATAGTAGTAGTAGTAGTAGTAGTAGTAGTAGCAATAGTAGTAGTAGTAGTAGTAGTAGTAGTAGTAGTAATAGTAGTAGTAGTAGTAGTAGTAGTAATAGTAGTAGTAGTAGTAGTAGTAGTAGTAGCAGCAGCAGCAATAGTAGTAGTAGTAGTAGTAGTAGTAGTAGTAGTAGTAGTAGTAGTAGTAGTAGTAGTAGTAGTAATAGTAGTAGTAGTAGTAATAGTAGTAGTAGTAGTAGTAGTAGCAGCAGCAATAGTAGTAGTAATAGTAGTAGTAGTAGCAGCAATAGTAGTAGTAATAGTAGTAGTAGTAGTAGTAGTAGTAGTAGCAATAGTAGTAGTAGTAGTAGTAGTAGTAGTAGCAGCAATAGTAGTAGTAATAGTAGTAGTAGTAGTAGTAGTAGTAGTAGTAGTAGTAGTAATAGTGGTGGTGGTAATAATAGTAGTAATAGTAGTAGTGTGTTTATTACAATGACTTCAATACAATACAAAACGACTTCAACAAACGCAAGGACAGATAGACCGTATGTGCTTTTACGATACATTTGATAGATTTAGCACAAAATGTTACATTAGATATTCACAATAAGATATAAAATCTATATTAAGCAATAAAAACAAATAAATAAAAATAGGACAAAATAAGAAATACAACAAAAATATTTTTTAAAAATATGTGACTCCAAAACTATAAAGAAATCCCATTATGGATGATAAACAGCTGGATTCAGTCAATTTGTTTTTCCCAACCCTCTCCCCGGTTATCAGCCTTTTCAGACCTAAGCTGTCACACTTTTGTCGGAAATTTACCTAATCTCTCCTCTCCTTCCTTTCCTGCAAACAAAGCCCAACATGACTATTTCTCTCTGTTCGATCCTGTAAAAGAATGCGGTAGATACTTTTCCATCCACTCTTCCGTACATTCAGTCAGAACACGTTTCCATGATTCCCCTCATAAATGGGACAGACTCTCCGCTCATATTCGTCAGTGATCTAAATTACCCTTCACACCCCTAGTCTGAGCCACGCCAGCCCCTGTCTAGTGAGTTTGATCCTTGTTTTGATGTACTGCTCCATCCCCCAATTCGGTTTTAGCCCCGATTGGACTCCACGAGCTCATCTCTATGCATTGCGCAATTGTCTGCTGCCTATCCCAATAACGATTCCTAGCCTTCCTCCCCATGCGCTCTTTCTGTTCCAGATTGACGAGATGAATATGATTACAACTAGGCTAAGAGGGCCAATATGTATGTACTTAAACAAATCTGCGTTATGCAGTAAAAGTTCTTACTCCTACCAGGATATGTGCATGCCTGTAGCTGTTGCAGGAAGCAAGCTTCAAATGTTTATCGTTTACTGTTATTAGTATATTTTTTGCTTCAGTTTTCCAATCTTCCATTCCAACCTGCACTACTTCTGAATATTTTGAGATATTTGTTGGGGATTTTTGTTACCTATCTTTATGAATTACTTTAAACACAAATCAAAGAATGAGATGCTAAAATTGGAAGAAATATGAAAACTTATTTGAAGTATCACTTAGTCATGGCAAGCAGTTTTGTTTTTATTCTGTCAGGCACACCTCGCAGCAGGTAAACTGATTTTAATTCCTCCCACATTTAGCATTTGCAGAGAATGGAACACACATTCATTTTATGCACATTGTCTCATTCTCTGTTATTTGTTCTATACTATTAATTTTACTACAACATTTGATAGAAACTTTCATAAAAATAAAGTAATTGGAATAAGTACACTAATGTATCAGATAAATGATCAATAAACTCAAACTGTGTGAACCAAAAAAAAAAAAAAAAAAAAAAAAAAAAAAAAACATAATCTCAGTCCCATGACCTAAAAAGTATTTTAGTGGTCATTGTGGATATTGTAGATTTTGTTTATCAAATTGCGAAACATGTCCATGGCAATTTATTTTATTTTCAATATAAATATAAACCCATATACAGCTTTCTGTGCGCCAAGAGCCCCTTTTTCTCCAATATTTTCTTTACCAAGTAGGGATATAACGCGGTTAAAGATTTCATTAGCCAATATATAACGAGCAACTGTAATGCTCATATCAACAATTTTACATTAGAATGATGTAAACCAGGGAATGATCGTAGTTATACTTACAATTTTAGGGACAGTGACATTAGCACTACCCCCTACGAAACTTAGGCTACGATACGGATTGCTATATTCTTTATGAACCATTTGGGAATGGTTCCAATAATAATATATTATTGGGAAATCTTTCCTAACGTAAGTTCACGAAATAATTATTATTACTAAAACAAATACAAATTTATTTCTACACAAGTGAAATAATACTATATGAATATATTTTATATAATATAATAGAAACATTTAATCAGTATATAGATTCCAATAAATATTTAGAAACTGTGTGTGAGATTTCAGTTGCCATCAATTATTTATAAAGTTATTTAATACGTACATATTACTTCATTTTCAGAGAATTGTTACACTCTCACGTTCGCAAATCTAGCGCGTTGTGGGTAAATATGGTAATCTTGCTGCCAGAGCAAAGCTTCAGCATTGGATTTTGCAGCCTAGGCGATGTTCTCTCGCTAAAGCATTTAGGTTCGGAAGTAAGTGGGGTGGTGCGGGAAAACAGCAATGCAAGGCTTCCGAAATGCATTTCGCCACCTCAACGGATTGTCTCCGAGATGTGACGAATGAAGCGATTGGCCTACATGTGAGTGGAAGTGGAAAGGGCAATGATCGCAACAGCTTTTTATGTGAATTGCTTACTATTATTTTAAGTACGATTATTATGAACCCTAGAACATTGTTTAAATTAACTATATATATTAGGTAGTTGGCTAATTTTAAATGGCCGAATCGTGCGCAACAAAAACAATTACTTGTTCTCGCAGTTTAAGACGAAGATATATGGATTATTGTGAAAAAAGGAAGGCGTACTCAAAGTTCTGTCTCATCAGCACTGTGAAGAGAAGGAAAAATTCTTATAACAAATATTATAATAATTATATTGGCTGTAATACTTGTCTTCTCTTAATTGCGACTCTACATTGAACTGCAGCCCGAAAGTCTAGTGAGAGTCCAACTCATGATCACAGCATACGCCACTGAGCTTGGTATAATGCCTTGGTTGATGGTTTGAACTAAAAACCAACGTATGCATAAACATACTAAAAACTGTGTTTTGAACAAACAAAGCACAGCAAGTTTCGAGGACACACCCAGAGATAAAGGATAACACGCCTTGGGACAGGGACATTTGGGAACCGCCCAGATTATAGGAGGTTTCTGCAGCTATGCCTCTAGTTTACTCGCATTTGAATTACGTATTGCCCCGCAAATGAGGCGTCCATTTTAAAGTAGAGAAAATACGTAATAAAAGAACCATAAATAAGTATTATCTTGCAGCGAGGTATTAAATAAAAATCTCACAACTTGATTTTCCCTCATGCTGGTAATGCTTTAAGCACATACTACTAACTTACATAGTATCCATAAGATCTAAACAAAAGTCTTGACTGGAAAACTGTAACACCTGCAATTTAACCCCTCCTTGCTTCAACTGAGCAGCACAGAATTTTAGGTTAGCGGTATCCTATTATATTTTTTCCAAAAGGACATACCCATGATCAATTGCACATATCTTATGCTGCATATGGTAGCCATGATTTCGACAATTATCTTTTTAAATCACGAAATAAACATATTTCTAAGATTATATTTATTATTTTTAGGGAATAAATGACTTCCTAAGCCTAAATAAAGAGATATTTATATAACTTCAACGTTAAAATATACGGCACTCTACAAAAATGAAGCAAATAACTTAAGAATAAAAGAAGCTAAAATGTTATGAAAAAAAAAAACAGTTTCGATAATTTTGGTAAAGATTCTAAAAAGTTTAAATATTAAAGAATTCAACTTACCCAATTAAACAAAAAATGTGCCTAGCTATATACAATTATGTGCTGAGCAGTTGGAAAAGTACAACGCAACTACCAAAGCTTCTGCAACGTATAGGCGCTGTTTTAGTAGCAGGTAAAAGATAGATACATGAAGCAAATGGAAACTAAATAAAAGAAAAGTCTATAAATTCTGAGTTTAAAAATGAAATATAAATCGTTAGAGAAACTTCTATAGGATTTCACACTAGTAAGGTTTATTTTTCTATAATATATCTTAAGTGAAGGCTAAAGCACAAAAGGACGCATTTAACAAATCTAAGTTGATGTTTGAAAGAGCTATTCAAATGAACAGAATGACGATAAAGCTGGACAATGCCATTTGTTTGGCTGAACATTTGTTGTGTTTCCCATTTTTACTGTCATTCCAGGACTAGGTTCTTAATTCCCAATTGTGAGACAATACAGTATATTACAAAAGTTGGATGGTGCAAGTAATAATCGATAATCTGTAACTCAGCTGAAAAGAGGACTAAAATAACCGGAAAAATAATTTGAAAATTGTTACAACTTAAGGGCAGAAAACAATGACTGAATTTTTTGAGAACAGGAACGCCAATCCTATCTGATTACATAATATTGTATAAGCTCGGCTGCAAACACATGTTTTCTTGTTAGGCTAAAGAATGTTGTTAATTAATGTTTTGAGAATGCATGGAATATTTATAAATTAATTAATGCACATTTGAAATACGTTTGGTTTCAAAATTGAAGCAGATCCTGCTGTTGTTTGTAGCCCTTTTCAAGACGTTATCACTGAAGAGTTCAGATAGATTTCTCCATTCTTTAGCAATTCCATACGAGAATAGAACACCGTCAACACCAAACGTACACGTTTACAGTTAATGGCCACTTTAGTATCAGTACTCCCATGATATGGGCCTAAAATTAAACGAATATCTTCATTTTAGATGCTAGATCAATGGAAAATGCCATTATATTGAGACATTAAAATTCGAGATTTCACACAAATTGAAATAACACATCATCCAATGTTGTTATCTACCTTCAACATTTTAGCCTAACCAATGGGATAAGTTCTTCTATATTTGTAATTTATATGCGGCACATTTACATGGGGATTCCAATTCCGAACAAAAGTCAATTCTATTATTGAAATTTGTTATAAGACTACAAAGTTGAAACAAACGTGTCCAATAAAAACACTGGACTTAATACGAAAGCTCCAATTTGGTTAATTGTAAAATAAGTTACAAAATTCTTCTATTTCATTCTAAATATATAATGACATTTTGATGCTGATTTCCAACGCAAAGTACAAAGTTGCCTATTGGGCGCATGCTTTGCTGAAATATAATTACAAATTTGCAGCGTTCTCTCTGCATGCAAAATGGCTTGCTAAATGTACAGGGATGTACAAAATAAACATATCGGTTTGATCAGTACGACGTTCTTACTATAATTTATTAGAGGGGAATGCAAAGTGCTCGTAAGTGAGCAGTAATGCTACCGGTATAGTTGACTAAGTCTTTTTACTTTAACCGAGACCAATGCTTATAAATGCGAAAGTAGTAGCTGCAGATTCATTCTCGTATAACCTTGTCAAGAACTAGAATAAACTCGAGTTATCTTTCCTACCCTCCTTTTTCAATAGTGTTTACCGTACGTTTTACTACTGAGGCAAAAGAAAACATTGGTTTTGTATACCAAAAATAACAAAGTTTCAAAACTTCAAAGGAAATGAAATTTTTTTTATCTTTAATCGATAAATTGTAAATTTTTTATGAGGTATATTATCTTTTACCAGGTCTTATATTCATTTATGATATTAGAATGCAATGACAAGCGGTGGATACACGAGATGAAATGATAAAGTGGGAAACGATATTTTTTAAGGAAGGAAGCGTTCCAGGCCTAAGTTTAGGGTATCTTCCCGGTATTTGCCATTTATGAGGATGAGGAAAACCTGGAAAATACCGCATTAAGTGAGGACGGTACTGGCGGGATTCGAATCCCAGACCTCCCACTCACGAGTCCGTGCCTTAATGACCTTGGCCACCCGTGGGGGTAACTTCTTACTCTCTCCAGATATACTTATGAAATGAGTCTAACAAAAGACTATCACTCGGTTCACTTGGATAAAAATTCTACGTTAAGATTATGAAGTTATAATAGTATGAACTTGCTAAAAATTTGCATGCACGTGTGCATGATCTCATCGCCCATTGCTATCAGAGTAGATGATTTTTATTAAAATTACTCCTTCACTGGTTCATAAGCTTATTTTTAGTAAATGCTGACTGAGGAATTTATCTTTATTTTCTACTCTAAAATTTCAAAGTAGCTTGTAGCTTAATCAAGAT